>CAVLJG010000009.1:30417297-30876104 GCA_963669975.1 Acanthoscelides obtectus
GTAATACTGCATTTTGGTGAAAAAAAAACAGCAGAGTCCTTTCTAACCTCGTACGTCAGTTTCACGTGGAGACAATGAGCGAACCGGAAGGGTGATGCGTCGAAAGATGACAGATAACCGTCGCGACAGAATGTGGAAATGTAAAAATCGACGATCGGAAAAAACTTTTCATATTTCCCAAATTGCCGGATTAGTTTTCTTTTAGAAAATTGGAAATAATATGAATGTAAGATGGGAATACATGCTTGAAAAGATGGGTTATATGAAGATATATTTTCGTTTTGGCAGCAACCTCAGCGACGAGTAAGTTGTCTGAAAATTTAAATCTTTTCTGTATTGGTTTCTAGATTCATATTTTGTTTCAGCTCCTGATACTGGCACCATAGCGTGCCGAAAGCTCGTTAAAAGTGTTAACTAAGCTTAATATAAATATATATTATATATAACAAAAAAATTTTTTCTTCCAATGGACGAGAAATGTCTATTTTAAAAATAGTTCAAACATTATCTAGCACTAAATTTGAAAACTAAATAAGAATATTTTAACAATACAATGATGTTTGTTTTCGTACTGATATTCTTGTCACTGTCAACAAAAAATAACAAAACAAGTTTTTATCGCTGTTGCTGTGGGTACGGCAGGGAATTACAATTATTTGTAGAGATATGCATGTTAGTGGGTTTGTGTTCAAGTAGTTATTAAATGTACCACCATTTTGTAGTAGGTAAAGGTATTGACTTTATATACTAGGGTTACTACTCGGGTAAGTACTCGTCAGGAGCTTCAAAATGATGTTCCACAAGACCTCCGTATTCATATAATTTTTTTCCAAGATGGCGCTCAGCGGCCATCTTGGGATTTTCGTTTGTCAATTTTACTCTAAAATATGGTATCCACGCATCAAATTCATTATCTCAAGATTTATTGATTTATTATTTATTGATTAAAGAATTAAATGTAAATCTAGAAATTATTCCAAAAATTATTGTTTGAAACTGAATCCCACAAAAACTAAAGCTTGCTGCATTGGTTCTAGGTTAAATATTTCAAAATTTAAAGGATTGATGAGTACAGCCAGTGTTTTAGGTAATACATCTGTTGAAATTGTAGAGGAGACTAAGAATTTAGGCATTTTGTTGGACACAAATTTAAGTTTTGAGAACCATGTCTTTATAAACTTCGAGTATGCTATTGTAAATATAAGTCACTTTGGAGATACAAACATGTTTTAACCAGTGATATAAAATTAAGGACTTACCAATGCACTAATCCTCACTCATCTAGACTATGGCGCTACATTATATTATAATTTTCTTACTGAAGAAATGAAGCACAAAATTCAAGTATTACAAAACTGCTGCATGAGATTCTGTTTCAAAGATATACATATACAAGAACATATTACTGGATATTATGTGAGAGAAAATCTTTTAAAATTCAAGTATCGTGTATTACTTCAGTATGGAACTCTACTATATAAAGTTTTAAAATATAAATTACCCAGATATCTCTTTATTGCTTTGGAGAAGAGATGTTCACTCCGCCAAGTTTCCTTACGCAACAATGAATACTTCAATATTCCAGTTCATACAACATCTAAATTCAAAAAATGTGTTACTTACACGGCACCATATCTAGTAAACGATCATTTAGAACTTTTTGAAGCACCTTCCATCCAAAACTTCAGAAATGAGATGGAAAAAGTGCTACTACAGCTGCAAAGATTTGAATCCACAAATTATAATATATATATATATATATATATATATATAAATTTATGGCGCTTGCTACACTACCCTCCATTAACACTCAGACTATATCGTATTATATACTGTGTTGTGTATAATATTTGTTGTGAATACTAATCATTCTGTTGATGTTAAAAAACGCTCATGAAGTTAACTTTCTAGGGGGAGGTGAAAAATGGCCCTGCCATCCTCTTTCCTTTTGGAATGTTGTTGTTTTTATATTTTTATGTATAAACATTCCAATAAAAATTATTATTATTATTATTTAATTTTTTGAATTGATCCGTTCAAAAAATCAAAGGGGAGGGGACATTAAAGAAAACCATTGTATATATAGTACTCATAATTACTCGTTGACTATGTGCTATCATCTACTTCTTTCTAAGAACAATTTCAGCAACAATCTCATCGACAGTAGTAACGATACTCCCTTTTAATTACCTATTGTTGCTACTTTCCAAATTTTGTTCCAGCTCCCGACGATGATGGCATAGACCGTCGAAAGCTTGAGTTTAAGTTAAAGGTTTGCAAAAATTTTGCCTTCATCCCAAAGAATTTCAAGGATTTATACAAATATATATATATATATATATACATATATAGAGAGGAAAGCTGATCATGCAGAGAAAGGTATCGCTCGGGTTACCTAACCTATTTTCTGCTCGAATCTACTTTCCTCCTTTTTGCGGATTTTGCCCATTATTTTCCTACTTTTTGTTATATATATACAGGGTGACTTTGAAGTTGAGTCATTAATTTTCAGATAATGATTGTAGAAGGAATATAAACCAAAATATGTGTGTAAAAATAAAAAAAAAATTAAAAAAAAATTTTTACCTTGTTTTATAAAGTATCCTCCCGACAAGTATTTCAGTGTGGACCTGTATTTGATCGTGAGGTCCCCTGTGAGGTCTTAAGTCACCTGATTCACGAGCCCGTTAACAAAGGCACGAGGGGGTTGGTTGCACTCGATTGGGAAACCGATCCGCATAAACATGTGCCATTTTTTATTTCGTTTGAGCCACGCAACAGACACCACTATTCACACGCGTTACCGACTGACACTGACTGTATGTATACAACTGCATAAAATAATTGTAAAAACGTCTTTCCAAATTCATTCACTTTTTTGTTTCCGATGCGATGAACCGATACGACGGATTATATCCGTTGTCGCCAAACACGAGCACATTGAGACAGGGCGGTACTCAAACTTCCAAAGGGCTATAACTTTGTTACTTTAATTTTACCAGAAAAATGGTAAAGGAAAAAAACATTTCTTTTGATCAGATCTACTCACTGTTAAAAGAAATGACTCAACTTCGAAGTCACCCTACATACATATATAGTTTGAATAAATTGTAATGGCTTATACGCGAATAAACTTATATTCTTATCATTATTACTATGAATCATTTCCAAAATTTCAAATGGAATCATAACGTATTATCCTATTCAAAATTCTTGTTGCAGGTTAACAATTAATCTATGGAAATATGACCAATCAAAGATTTAGGATGACTCAAAATTAATAACAACTTCGAGTGTTTATTTTTGTCATTTATAAAATTTATTATAATCACTCATTCACTACTACGTTTATTATGGAACAAGCTAACACTTAGAACAAACATTCATGATTTAAGTTCCATATCAAAACATCGCAAAGGTATGTTTTAGCGCCTTTACTCATATAAGGCCGATAAATATTATAATGGATTAGACATTATTATTAGGAATACAGAAAATAATAAATTTGAGTCACTATTAAAGCAATATATTTTCAACACACAGTAACACAGAAATTTTGGTTGCAACAGACATTTTTATAGTTGTAGTATTATATATACTTTTTTTATATTTCCAATAACTGGTTGAGAAGATTGGATAATGGCTAGACTCCGCCATTTGCCTCATAAAACATAATGTTGTAACATCTAAAAAGTATCTCATTTTCGAAATTCTTCGCAATTACATCACTCTCCCGCCAGTGGCGTGGGAAGTAAAAATATGCAACTTTAAGGACATTAAAACGAAAAACTAATTCTGTGACACTAGAGAAGTATTACTACAAAACTTACGTATTTCCTCTCTATTTAGCATTTGAATTATATAGCTGGAAATTTGCGAGGAATTTTATTTCAGAATTTCGCCTTACCTATAATCGTCGACTGATAATCTGACATCATCATTCAGCGGGATGGTCACATTACTTGGCATTACAATCTCTTGATCTGGATCATGGAACCTGGACACGTACTCATGCTCCAGCGCCTCTTCAGCAGTCAGCCTCTTAAGAGGGTTGAACACCAAAAGGTCGTTGATGAGGCTGATTGCGTCAGGTCGTATATTACTACCCATGAGAGTGTGCAGGGGCACTTTTTGGACTGCTGCTGCGTTTTTGATCATCGAAGAGCCCACGCCAGAAACGCATACCACCGTCAAGTCTGGTGATGCAAACACGTTCATAGTTTAATGACTACAGTAAATAATACGGGGTTGAGCAAAATTAATGATATGACGTGCTTCATTTTTACGGAGCCTGTTTTTCGAGATCCCTTCTTATTCATTAGGATTCAGCAGAGAAGGCTTGTATACGAAGCGATAGACCATGGAGCAACGAATGAAAATCGTAATTTTTTTAAATGCCCGGTATCTGTCTTTTCAAAAATAAGCCAACTCATTTCAAAATTCCAGCAACAAGGAGCTCCGTTGAACCTTCGTAGTTATGGAAGACAATGTACGTTGCCAGTTTATAAAATAGTCTCGTTAAGGGTAATGACAGTAATGGTACTGTTGTTCAAAATCGAATGAAACACCTCAAGTAGCTAACGGCTCTGTTAAGTTCAACGGAACCCTCCTTTTCCATATCAGAAATGAAAAAAGGAGGCATTCTTTATATATCTATATGATATATATATATATATATATATATATATATATATATATATATGGAAGACTTGTCTTTGGGGATATCGACTAATTGAGCAAAGTGTACCCTTCTGACTTACAAATACTCAAGCTATGCTGTCCTCTTCAGGAGCTCGTCAGAAGGGTACACTGCTTAATTTGTCGATATCCTCAAAGACAGTCTTTCATTTAACTAGTTATTATCGATAATAACTATGAATCATATATATATATATATATATATATATATATATATATTCGCACAACATACAATGTGAGGGTCCCCCATCTAAAATTTACATACAAAGTGAGGACCGCGACAAAGTCCGTATACAGACCTCATTTGTCAGACCTTGTGTATCGTGTTCCCCAACCCCTAATCATTAGGAAAACGTGAAAAGCAGATAGTCCTCAGTTATATATTTCTTATAGGAGAAAAATAAGCAGCATCAGCCTACGTGTCAGACCTACTCGAGCGGTAAAGATGTCGGGGTGAACTATACGGTGTGTTTATGGTTTATGAAATGGGTCTCGTAGTCGGAAAGCAGTGTCAAGAAGATAGATTTTCGATTTTGATCTAACATTAAAAAAATGCCGGAGACAGCAACTAATGACCTTGCGCTTGGCAAGTAGCACTTGCTAAATTGTTACTACAAAGAGCGTGAGCGAGAAGTTCTTATAAGAAATCTAACAAACACATTTTATGCAAGAAAGTTTTGAGACTGCCCGCAAGAAACTTGCGGCTACATACTAAAACTTGTCCCATTTGGGTTATTATCAGAGAGGGGCCCTTTCTCCAAGAAATGTGCTTTTATACTGAACAGTATGTGAGAGATATTTGACAGATCCGATTTTTGAAATTTTCAAGGTCACTAAGCTGGAAAAAACTAGGCCAGTTGTCGATGAACAGAGTTCTTAAGAGTTAAAATGTGTAATGGAAGTGTGACTGGTTTGTCTGGTAGGATTAACGTGTGGCGACATCATGATAGTCTAGAAGCAGAGCCTATATTTCAAATGCAAGGCATTATTAGGTTGCTATAGGGGCCCTACTGAGCGGGGCCGTGGCAAATGCTTGTTCCGAAAGTTGTTGTATCCAGTATACAACTTCTTCCCGTTCAAGTGATTGTACACGCGTTAAGGAATACCTCAGTACCGATTGCCGGGTGGCAGTACAAGTCCGCCAACGGGCCACTTTAAGTCTATTTAACATCACTAACACGTAAAAAGAAGGTGGTAGACAAGGACCAGTCGACCGAGGCAGTACCACCCGCTAGCTTTTTCCAGGGTGTCTTATAAATGCCCGCATGTTTCCACACCTAAGCTATGCAGTCGGTTAACTTCCAAAACAAAGAAATTAATGATGATGGATCCCTCGAGCACTAAGAACTCCGGACGTAAACTCACTCGACTCTCGGAATGTCCGGGTGGAGGGTGGTCTCGAGGGAACAACATCGACGATAAAATTTGTTTTTCGAACATCTGCGGGATTAACAGCAACATTGATGCTGTTCATCACTACCTGCAATCCAATCGTCCCGCCGTGGTTTTCTTGGCGGAGATAATCTCAGCGTCTGCACCTATTAACAATCTTAACTTCCCAAACTACGAGGTGCACTCCAATCTGAGAAAGAACTGGGGAGTTGTGGCCTCTGTCTGCAGCAGTCTTGCCTGCTCCAGAGATGTTTCTTTGGAATCAGATCGGAAGGACATTCTGTGGCTTCGCCTCAACTCTAAAACATCACCCAAATTTATTTGCTGCCTTTATCGCTTTCCCTCGGACCATAATTGGGATGACCTACTCGAATACCTCGCCGTCCAGATCTACTTCCTGAACATCAATCATCCCGTTTCAGAGGTAGTTCTTCTCGGTGATTTCAATGCCCATAATGAGCTTTGGTTGGGCTCAAACAAGACCGATGCATCAGGTCGTGAGGTCGAAGCGTTCGCTCTTACCCAAGGGCTGACTCAGCTGGTGACGAGCCCTACTTTTTTCCCTCGCGTCTCGTCACACGCCAGTAGCCTGCTGGATCTCTTTCTGACCACGCATCCTGTCCCTTACAACACTGCAGTCCTGTCCCCCCTGGGTAACTCAGACCACGGTGTTGTGGAGGTTAGGTTTCGGTCAGAACCCGCTGTGGCAGCAGAAACTCGTACAGGCTGGAAAACTTGGCATTACGGACATGCCGACTGGGAGAGGCTCAGAGACTTCTTCTCTAGCTTTCCTTGGAAATATGTCTGTTTCACTGACGCGGATGCGTCGGCTGTCTGTTCTTCGATAACCGAAATTATCCACGTCGGAGGAATACATCCGTCACACAGTGAAAGTGCCTAGACCAGGGTCCAACGGCTGGTTTAACAAATCGTGTGACGCTGCTCGCCAGCAGAAGATCAAGGCACACAGAACCTTCTGAGAGAACAGACAAGCCGACGTTGAGTCCAGAAACAAATATAAAGCAACGGTTCGCAATGCAAAAAACCAGCACGATATAAAAGTTAGGCACAGGGTAATGTCGCAGCGCAATGGCTGTCGATCTTTCTGGACGCTGGCCAAGCAGATAGAAAAGAACTTCTCACACAGTAGCCTTCCACCACTTACGTGTCAGGATGGAACTATTGTATTCAACTCAAAGGCCAAGGCGGAAGTGCTAGCCAAGATCTTTGCTGCCAACTCCACCATGGATTTAATTTTTTTAACGCTCATTTGAGTTCTTTTTTTAAAGCTAAAAGTTTATGATTACCCATTATTTAAATAATTCAGCAGTTATTCAGATGTTTTTCAGATTTTTGCAGGTATTCAAATACCAATTGGTATGAGAAAGAAGTTTATTTTTGGTAGAATAAATAACAAATTCAAAAGTATTAAATTCATAAATACTAAAGTCAGTTTTGGCATCTCTCACAGTGCAGTTGAAATAACATTTCAAATCCTTTAAGCCACATGATCAGTCACTGAGGTCACGTGTAAACTTAATGTGCCCTCAGTTTAAATACAGGGCATTGTCGAGCACCGCCATATCTGAAAATGATCGCCAAGTCGTACAACAGTTATTCAATATACCTTCTTTAATATTTTAAAGCTCGTTTTACTAATTTTTTTTTAAAGCAAACGTATATAAATAACCCAATAATTATTGAGGTGTACTAAGAATTTTAACTTTTGAGGATGTTTTTAAATAACACTACATGTAAAGTGGCCTGTCTTTGATAGGGCTATAACCAAGTTCGAACTGTTAAAAGTACAGCATTTACTAATTCTGCCACAAAATAGAAATAAGTACCTAATCCAAATCTTTCGAAGATGGTAACGCTGACCATAATTGGTAACGAGTGTACTGATATGTGCTCTCAACGTTAGTATAGAAGTTGATAAAATGTACAGTAGTACTTGTAGAAAAATATCACGTGATTTGAGTCATAAGACATATTTAGAAATGGCGACCGAATCGCAAAATACTTCATAGTGCGTATATCTGAATAATTATTGGATTATTCGAAAAATGCATATCGTCAAAACACGTTTTATTTAGAAAAAAATCGGGCAAAGTTAGCCATATTTTATGCAGTTGATCTTGGCCGGTACTTTAAGTTCCCTATATTACCAGCCGTTGAATTCGAATTCTATACTAAAGTTATAACTAACAAAAAAATAGCACATTTCAAATATCTTTTGATCTTCTCTATGAAAAGAGTAACTATCATCTGACCCTTTTTTGTACCAAGAAGTTTGTCCTTTTTTCTATCACACTAGAATCACCTGTACTTTTATGGAACATAAACATCGAACTTGCGAACGTGGTTTCTGTAACTTGTATCATATGAAGTAGTACTAGTTAGCAGTTACACGCAGTTTCAAGTATTACAGTGCAATATTGTCAAAAAGATGACAATTCGTAGAGACGTTGATTTGTAAAAGTGCTTTAAAGAAATTATGCAGTTTAATCAGTTGATTCAGCGATACATTAACGTAAGCATATAAATGAAAAATCTTGAAAAATGAGACTGGCGGTGCGTTAAGAGCTTTCCGAAGAAAGATAAATGACAGTGCTAAACAAATACTTATACTCCCTAATCGCCCAATCATTGTATATCATACTTTTGAAAAACATGGTTTGACAATTTTCTTGAAAAGTGAGCTATTAAACCCCCACGATTTCAAAGCGCGCACGCAGCAAAGGAAAGCGGCACCACGCTTCTTCCCCCTACCTTCCACCCCTCTGGCCTTCTATAAACATTCATTTCTAGTTGTCGTGCCAAACCGTTAAGACGTCAATCGGCGCGCGTCGTTTCTACGTTTTCAGCAGTGTCGAGAAACCGCTGAACATTTAGAATTAGAGAGCAGGACAGAAGGTTGACCGATAGATGTACATTGTCGAATGAGATACCGACCGACGGTCGCCTCAAGGTTCGTTTCGACGCGGAGCAAAATTAGAAAGTGGTGTGCAGGTCTCTTTTCCTGAAGGAGCGTCACCATCAGGTAACTGTCGACTAACCGATCAGTTTTAGGTGCAAGTTAAATGAACATTAGTATGAATGCCTCACCGGCGCTGCAGACTGTGAGTAACATGACGTTTGGGATAACGTTCTGACACTGTTGCTTGGGATTGCAACCTGGACCTAGCTTGTGATAGCTAGCTCTACACCAAGGACGAATGAAGATGTTTGGGATAATGACTCAATACTGAACTCCGTTGCACAAATAACAACACTGAAAGCGTGTGGGACAACGTAACAACAAGGTATGGTCAACAATCTCTTCTCATTTGCTTGTGATAGCAAATTTCATCTGGTTTGTGATAACCATGGAACATGACTGTAAGTTTGAATATGGCAGGTTAGGAAGTCGTTAAGATATATTTTTCTCTTATTACCAGATAGAGATTAGGTATCTTATGCGAGGTTAGCGTTACATTTTGCTTGTGATGGCAAATTCCATCTGGTTTGTGATAACTTTGGAACAGCACAATTAGGTTTCGCAAGACAGTTTAGGAAACCGCCGAAGTGCCATTTTTCATCAAATAGAGATTAGGTTCATCTATGGGAGACTAGCGTTACATTTTGTTTGAGATAGCAAATTCCATCTGGTTTGTGATAGCAATGTAGCAATATAGCATTTTTCATTTATAACAAATACAAATTGCGTACATCTATGTGAGACTAGCGGTATATTTTGCTTAGGATAGCAAATTCCATCTGGTTTGTGATAACTATGGAACAATATTGTAAGGATGCACATGAGAAGTTAGGAAGAAGCCGAAGTACCATTTTTCATTAATGAACGACAGAGATTACGTACATCTATGCGAGACTAGCGTTACATTTTGCTTGTGATAGCAAATTCCACGTGGTTTGCGATAACCATGGAACAGGTGTGTAATTATGAACATGTCAGGTTAGAAAACCGCCGATGTATACCTTTTCTTACCACCAGATAAAGACTAGGCACCTTATGTGAGGTTAGCGTTACATTTTGCCTGTCATAGCAAGTTTCATCTGGTTTGTGATAGTCTTAGAACATCTTTGTTAGAATGCACATGACAGTTTAGGAAACCACTAAAGTACAATTTTTCGTTAATAACAGATAGAGATAAGTTTTTATTTATGCGAGACTAGCGTTACATTTTGTTTGTGATTGCAAATTCGATATGGCTTGGAATAGCCATCGAACAGGTCAATAATATGCGTATGACAGGTTACGAAACAGTTGAAGTACTATTTTCCATTAACCACATAGAAATTAGGTACATCTATCGTAGACTAGCGTTACATTTAGCTTGTGATAGCAAGTTCTACCTGACTGTTGATAACTATGGAACAGGACTGTACGTATGAACATAACCGGCAGGGGTATCACGTAACTTGAAAAGTGACATTATGTCGATTTTTTTTGACACTATGCAATATGACACGTGACACATGACACGTTACGAAAAAGCTGAAGTACTATTTTTCATTAACTACATATAGAAATTATCTATGGTAGACTAGCGTTACATTTCGCTTGTGATAGCAAATTCCACCTGGCTGGTGATAACTCTGGAACAGGACTGTACGTATGAACATGACCGGTTAGGAAACCACCAAAGTTCTAATGTTCAGTAATAGCGGAGGGAAAATATCATTATGCCCGATCAACGTTACATTTTGCATAGGTGGCACTCGAACATCAGGGCGCTCTGGATTGTGTTGTCTTAAAGGCCATGTAGTCTGTTTCAATAGATGACGCATTACCACGATAAGGTGAACTCTGAGGTAGCGGAAGCTATAATAGAATTTGTCGCACGCAGGGATGCGTACTTGGTGCTGTATGAGCTGTTCATTCACTGCAAGTGGTAATACTCTATCCTCTAGGTTCAAAGAAGGGAGAGAAGCGCATGCTGGTGGATATTCACATTAAAGCAAATAATTCAGGAGTATTCTGACAGAGGCTTCCATTGATATCTTGTTCTTCGGTGTAGGTCTGCCCAAGTAAGTCAATTGTAAATAGAAATCAGATAAATATGAGCAGCAACTGAAGGCCAAAAGGCCAGACAACGTACTGTCAACATCAGATATCACCCATTACTTCAGATGAGGTATGTAGATCAGCAGGGACATTGACGCGTATTCATCATCAATGCCAGAGCTTTAGGAGTGGCGCTAAAGTCCTGAGTTGGACTCAAGTGGTCACGTCTGATTCCTTACCTCAAGACACTTGTCTGTTTATAGGGATAGAGCACTTAAGTCTAGGCCATTGAACTGGGATCAGACTTCTCCGTAGAGATACTTTCTTAACGAATCTGGATTTGGAATATGCAGAGATTTTGGTACCCGTTAGGGAGAGTCATAGAATATATTTCAGATTCATATTCAATGGACTGCTCTTCCAATACAATCATGTACCGTTTAGGGTAAATTGTGCCCCTCATGTGTTCACAAAGTTAATAAAACTATTTCTGGAATACCTTAAGAAAAAATTGAGCACTCACAGGCTCAGTATGAAATTGTGACAGAAAGAAAGTACTTTACTTGAGCGAATGATGCAGACATTACTAAACCTGGTAAAGGCAATAATGGACAGCAACCAAGACAGAGTCCGAAACTTTGCAGTGAACATCGGGATCTTGGTGTCAGCTTGTCTTTCATTTCGTTACAGCCGACTATACACTAACGAGTGACATTTCTTGCGTTGTAAAATTCTCAAGGGTTTTTAATGCTACTATGTCACTAACACAATATAACTTAAGGTCTACCTCAGCTGGGGCTCAAAGAAACTGGCAGATGCGGTCAGAGGTATTGAATTATCCAATTTTTAGTTGTATAATTTCTCGGACAGAGACATTCGGTGGCCAGAGAAGAGTTTCATAGCTTTTGGTCACCCGAGAAGAAGATCCCGCTTGCTCATCAAGAACCACTGGTAGTTTTCTTCTGTGGTGACTGCTTTGCTACCAAATTGATGGGCTGTCGCATATTGTACCCCATTCTACATCAATAGACTGGAGAGCTTCTAGTTTCCACGCCTGGACCAGGTGGCGGGAAAACTATGGCAATTGTGTAAAGAGAGAAGTCTTACTGCCCTCGCGTCAAATATAAAATCGAGGAGTAATACTGGTACAGAGGAGCTTTTGCGTCAGTGGGACGTGGAAACGGAGTGGGAGCTACACCTGTCACCGTCCTGATTTTGGTTCTAGTATTCGGTGTTTCTGAAATTGCACTTCTAGAAGTAACGCAAGGATCTGAAGGAGGGACCCAGGACGCCGCTCCCACTAATTCTGAAGCTTACCCTGGTTATCGTCACTGGATAGCTGTCATTCCAATCAGCATCGATAATCCCTCGTGTATTGTGGGACTGTAGGACCTTTGTGGGGAAGAAATACTTGTCTGATTATCTACCTTGAAATTTATTACCTTACAGTGTGATAAGAGATCAAGATATAATTGTTTGAGCTATCAGTCTTTTATCCAAAATGTTACTAGCGATGCAGACATAAGATGGTTTAAGTAGGGCATTTACAGGCTGAGGCCATCTTAACTGAAATATAGATACTGTGGTTATTCTCAACCAACCAGGAGGTTGCTGGTAAGCTCTGTAGATATTTGGATAAGGAAATCAGCAACACTGCTAGCTCTTACCTCAGGTCAGAGTGTGCAAACTAATTGAAAGAGACAACATCCGGATTGGGTTGAATAATAGTGAGAATGGGATTTCTCAGTTTTTGAAAGTCTCGGGGTCACTCATGTGGCAACCACTTTTAGTTTTACCGTATTTTACACCCAAATACTGTTTGTCACTGTACAGTAAATTTATCATGGTGCCTCTGCTCCCAGATGGATGAAGTCGGTTTTAGCAGAGAGTGTCACAATTGACAGGCCACAGTACATGGAATGCGTCTACCTCTCCGCTTGCTAAATTATAGTAGTCTCAGGCTTGCGGCGGGCTGAAGTGCGTTTTCTGAGATACGACACAAATCTCTTATGCCAAACAATAGCGGCATTTGAGGTGAACCAAGTCTCCACACCTTAAACATAACTATTTTATTACCTTATTTGCTTATTACCATGTAATGGATGGTAATTTTTGAACCAGATACGTCATATTACCTGTTGCTAAAAGCCCTAACTTGAGTTGTTACAATGGAAGTGTACATTTAGTTGACACATACATTGCGTACAATTTGTGTAGTTGTGTACAACCTATCGTTTACTATTGCAGAGCGTTAGTATGTTGTTGCAACTAGATTTGAATTTCTACAATATGTATTCTAAATATTTACTTCGACCAGAGGGGGAACATAATTACATGATCAAACGAACTTACCTGTAAGTGATGTTCGATCTTAATTATGTGAAGTCCCCGTCGAAGTAAATACCTCCCTCGCTCCCTATGTATCACCTAATTGTTGCAGCAACTTGGCTTTGAAGAAAATTAATGTTTATAGGCGGCCAGAGGGGAGGAAGGTAGGGGGAAGGGGCGCTACTTTTTTCTACCAAACAAGAATCACTCGTAGAAGGTGGATTTGATATAACAAGATAAATATTACTATTTCTACTCTCATGGAACATACAGGTAAATGTCTGACAAGTGAGTAAAGTCTTGTAACTGGAGACTTGTGGAAAGTGCAAAGCCCTTGGAAGGACGTTCGGATGGCTGTCTTTACTCCCCACCAAATAAGAAATCATTAGGAAATTGATATCAACTTATAATATATCACAGTGAAGCCATGCATATTCACGTTTTCAAAAGGATATATTGAGAACTGAAACTTTGCAAGGCTACCATAACATCATATTGGATTTTTCTTTTTTTTGATTAAACATAAACATTCAAAATTCTGTCGCAAATCGGTGTCTCTCGAATGGGAGAAAACCTTCATAACACAAGTCGACAAAAGTAGTTCCTATCTATCATGCACAAGCCTTAAAATATTCTCGCTGGTTCGTATTCGTCAAAGTACTCAAACGAAACTTTGCTTTGCATAATTTCTAGGTTTTTTACACGATAATAACCCAATTGGGAAAGTGCTACCATCTAGATGCAAAGTCAATACTTGTAGTCTCAAGACTTATATGTACTTCTCTTATCTTATATGAAAATTTCCCCTCTGATGCAGTTACTCAATTAACAAGTGCTACTTCCAAGTAATTCCAGAGTCTAAGCCTTATCGCTAGAACCATTATTCTCTAGATCTCGCATGAACATTTTTTCCTTTGCTCAAATGAACAATGAAAAAACTACAGAAACCCCACAGGTTTACTGCCATGACTTGCAGTTTCAAAACACATACATTAACCGTACATCTGAGGCAAGATCCTCAAACGATAATATAAACACGCATGACATCATTCCTCGGAATCACGAAGCTTCCCCACATTAAGTTGCTAATAATGAACCAGTAAGGCACACATAGAGTCACCAACAGGTGCACGTACGGACCTACACGAACACAAAACCCGTGGTTCCAAAACTTTCTCGCCACCTTACAATTAATTTATATCCACCTAATTTAAGCACAGCTTTCGAATTGCTATAAAACTATGTTTGCGTTTACTCTCAAAGTTAACAGTCTGCGGCATCCATTACTAAAAACCAAAAGTGATTTTTACACCATATCCGTGACAACAGGAATGATTAAATTCTAAAGCATCTCAATCGAGATCACTTAATAGCTTGAGGCTTTCATTTTACTGTGGTGCCGTTCAGCCTCGTACCGTTTCTGACATTGTCTCATCTAATAACCTCATTCCCTTAACTAGTCAATCTACTTGACGTCATCTATTGTTGCATGTTGGAGTGTTTCACTCTTCCGCATATCTATGAATTAGTCAACCTACTTGACGTCACTTGGCCATGATCTTAGCTATGTCTTTCAAGTTCATTTTAAGATGAAATCAAGATATCGAAAACAATTTGCAAAAATGTCCGACAGAACAGTTGTGAAGTTTATAGGGTAACCTTGACAATGACCTTCAAATTCGAGTAATTTTGTTTAGAGGAAATCTCATTTTTATATTTTAAATGGAAAAAGCAGGAATTCTTACGTCCGAATATGACCTTGGCATAAATTGACATTTAAGCTTGACACGACCTTGACTTTGAGATCAAGGTCACATTTGGACGTAAAAGTTCCTAACTTTTCCCATTTTCAATATAAAAACGAGATGTTTCTTTCGGGAATTTTGACTTGATGTTGAACATCGTGGTCAAGGTACTGGTCAAGGTCCCATTGGGGTGATCCCCACAAATCACGCAACTGCGCTGTCAAACCTTTTTGCTACTGCAAATTGTTTTCAATGTCCTGCCTGGACCTGGGAATGGCCTTGAACGAAATAGTTAAGGTCATGGTGATGGTCATACTCACACGTAAAATTTCCTACTCTTTTAAATTCCAGTGTAAAAATGGGAGTTTTATTTGAAAACGTTTGCCTGACTTTGAAATGACCTTATAGGTCGTAGCGAAGGTCATTATCAAAGTCACCGTCATTTTGTCCCGTTTGAATTAATTTTTTTTTCGAGCATGTCTAGAAAAATTGGAAAGACCCTGCTATGATTCCATTTGGATTTTTAAATTCCAAAATTTGTCAGCTATGTATTCAAACAATTTGTCACGCAAAATCTTGGTACCCCAATAATGTTCCTCGTTTGTGTGATTAGTTGTTTCAGATCATCCATCACGTCGTTTCCTTCTTTCTCTGATGAAACTTTTAATAAAAGAAGACCTTCACGTAACATTGTAGCATCTCCCATTCACGAATTGATATTACGTCTTCAAAACGTTATTACCTTCTGTACTTGGAGTAGGAATAGTTGCCATAATTTTTTCTACTTGGTTCACCGTTGAAGTTCCAGGGAATATAGGTTTACCGACAGACATCTCTGCGAGTATACAACCTAAACTCCACATATCTATACCTTTAGTGTACCTAAAAAGGAAATATTGGAATAGTAAGACAGTCAAAATATGCAAGGATGGCTCATAAGAAAACAGCACGATTGATATAGGAAAGTAAAAAGTTCATATATTGCGTGCTTGCTAGCTGACTTGTTAGGCATATTGCGTATTTTGTTATATCAGAATACCATACCTTCTATTTGCTATTAGAATTTCTGGTGCTCTGTACCATCTTGTTGCAACATAGTCGGTAAGAGTGGGATCACATTCTCCTATTGTTCCTTCCGAGCCTTGGGTAAGTGATCTTGCTAATCCAAAATCTGCAATTTTGCACCTGAAATAATCAACGAATGTAAACGCAATTAAGAATTACCGAATACTTTAAACTTAAAATATTAGTTTCAGAGTGTCAGTGTCAGAATATAGTGCTAGTTGAAGATTATTGATATTAACACGTTTACGCGTATGTGGCAGATATAATCCTAATTGCAAAAACTGGATCCATCAAAAAAGTGTGAAACTCTATATAGATAAGCGGCATAAATACATGAAGTGTCCAAGCATAGTAAGTCATTAAAGTGTTCGTTTCCCTTATTTTATGTGATTACTAGAGTGTTACAGTTGGTTCACTTTGCAGCAGTACCACTTATCGATCGGGCATTTCAAATCGACCATGAATTTATTGTCGAAACGAAAATTATAAGAAAATACAGAGGTACAGTGAAACCTCAACACAAAATGACATTTTTATTTATGGTAATAACAAATAATAATCATAAATAAACAGAGGTAAATCACAGCAGATGCCTGACTCTTCTCTGTACATTCTTCTATGTTCGATTTATTTATCTTCTTCTCAGTCTTCCAAACCCTGTTACTATGTTCAATTTGAGGTCTGGTATGGTATACGAAATAAATGACTATGATAATTTCAAGGCCTATCTAGGAAATTCTGTTTTTTGGAATAATTGACGTTTAGCAATGCCAATTTATACATATTAAACATTTTTGAAATCAGAATTGAATACTCTATTTATCTACGCAAAATTCCAACATGGCATGAGAAAAATACAGCTGATGCTGGAGGACAAGAGAGAAAATGTCATATTGAAATTCTAATTATGCCATCTTGTAGAAACAGTGGCATTGTTAATGTGCAATTTATTTCAACATCCAACTACAAATAAAGTCAAGAAAAAACTAAAACGATTTTAGGAAAATCCATTTTTTTCCTGCCTCTCTCCGGAAGTACTTTGAATTTCGAAACTTTCTAAGCGGCTTTTTGTTGGTTACCTAAATATGCAACTTTTCCCCTCATTTAAGCCACTTCGTATCGCTTACCGTTTCCGAGATACCGATGGTGAGTGTCGGATTTGAAACACCCGGTATATAGGGCTTAACACTTTTTAGACGGCTCCGGTATTTTCGCTGATTTATTTAGGATTATACATACTACGGATGTATGTGAACGCGGTCATTTGCAAGCATACTTGTAGAGCTTTGCAGGCTGCCATTATAAACTTAAAATTACACTAGGCAAAAAAAGTGAAACTTACCTACATAGGCTGTCCAGAAGTACATTGCTGGGCTTCAAATCTCGATGTATTACGTTACCAGAATGTATGTATTTGATTGCTTTAAGTAGTTGATACATTATATACCTTTTATGGATGTCCTTTAGAATATTCCCCCTTTTTATCACATTATGCAGATCTGTCTCCATATATTCAAATCCTAGATATATGTCTCTATTGTTGGCAGCTCTGCAAAATCAAATGCAAGTTAGAAAATATTTACAGGTAAAAATGCCAGCGGCATATCCCTTTCTTAAAATAATATTTTAGCGCATTCTAATATTGCCAATTTGAGAGTATCTTTGAGCAATCGCATAATCAGATAGGCTTATTCTGTTTGGATAGGTCAATGGGAGAATGAAAGAGAGCCAAGAACTTCATACTATTTGACAGATACTATTATTGTTTATCAGAGATACTGGGAAACTGTGTCGTTTTATGCTATCGACGTAGGGGTTGGTAGCATCGCGTGTAGTGAATAGGTGGCAGCGTCTATTCCCAATGACTAGACCCATACCGTACTGGTGACTGGCAGAACGCATGAAACAACGTTGTATACGTTTGGTTATAACCACAGAGACCAGCAACCAGCTACTATTAAATAAGTAAAACTGAAGAAATAAGGAATTCCATAAATTTCTTCAAACCTTTTTAAGTACATACAAAAAAGAGTGATCTTGGCTTAAGAACAACTATCTTCAATTGAGGACCATGCCTTTGGTATGTATCTAAGACATATATATCTTTGAAATAAGGTCAATTTCTCAATTGTAAGCGCCACGTTTCTTTAAAACAACGAAATTACCTCACTTGAAGTGTCTCTGATCTCGAATCAATATCATCATAACATAGAAACTCATGCCTTTGAATCAATAACACTATTTTTTGTGTGTAAAAAACAATTTTTGACCTACCTGAGGTAGCTGATTTGCAGACTGTCATACTTCAGTGTATTTTTAGATAAAATATCCAATAGCTCAACAACTAATAAATAATGAAAATCCCTAAGTATGTTATATCGATCTTCCTCTTTTAAAAGGGTCTGTTCGAATGTGTGATAGATAAGTAGTGGGTATTTTGCCTTTATGAATGAGATGTGACAAAAACTGCCTTTCAGAATTTGAACGTGAAATTTCGCGCCAAAGTTGAGACGTAATAAGTTCTAGTATGACATAAGATGACGTAATAAGTTTTAGAATGTTACGCTGGGAATACACTTCAGCCGAGGTAAGCCGCGCACCGAACGAGGCAGCCGCGATGTGATTTGCCGCGCAACGAAATGCGATACACCGAAACAACGTGTTGCCGCGGCATGCTCACAGCTGATCCGTACAGGGGCACATGCTCAGTGATTACTTATATAGTAGAGCGGTTCATTTTGATTTCCTTTTCCTTTGTTTTATTACTTCGTTTACTTGTAGAAGATTAGAAGATGTCGACGAAAACTACATAAGCTTGATTAATTTCATTGAATTGACTGAGGGAACTGAAATAAAAATCAAATTATTAATTTATCTTTCAGATCGAATTGGAACAATGAAAAATGATTAGATTTAAGTACAGAAGTTAGTGCCACAATTTGTAAATAACCACAAATTGAGTCTATATTCGCCCTGAGGCAAATGCTGATCGAAAATTCCGTACACACTGCGCACGAACGAGGCACGGCTCGGCCGGTGCTCACTTTGATGGACTGACAGCGTTTCGCCGGGAATACACTTGCGCCGAGGCAAGCCGCGATACGCACAGTTGCGAACAGGCTCGGTTTGCCTCATGCGATGCGCGACCTGAGCCATCGGCTGTCGGTTCATCAAAGTGAGGACCAGCCGAGACGTGCCTCGTTTGTGCGGAATGTGTTCGGAATTTTCCATCAGCATTTGCCTCAGAGCGAATATAGAGCCGCGCCAGCAGGCTATTTTTGGTAATTTACAAATTGTGTTATTAATTTCATTTTTCGTTGCTCCACTCCGTCTGCAACGGGGTATGGAAAGTTGAAAAAAAGAAAACTTTTATAATATTAATGGGAGGAATGAAAAAAAATTTTACTGATGGAACCATGGCTTTGTAGCTATGATAACTTTCAATTCTCTGAACTTTTCCGCATGTCAAAGAAAATATTTATTGATTTAGCAGAAATGATGAAAAAGCGATGAAAAAAAGATATTAACAAAACCGTATACAGGTGGACATCATCCAGTGAGTTTATACGGCCATATTTTAATATTCTTGTGGTATATGGCTATACAGGATACTGCTTTAAGTGTAGGAACTCGATTTAAAATGTCCCCAACAACAGTGATGATTATAAATAATAAGGTGCTCTCTTATGCTAAAACTGAAGTCAGCCTGTATCAAGTTTCCCAAAAATGAAGCTGAAGTACAATAAAACTATCCAATACCCGGCAAAATTCTAACTTGTCACATGTCAAATAATAACCAGAAAATAAAACTACTCCGGAGTTGGGTAAATACCACAATTTTGCGGTGATAACTATGACATATAACAGCTGATTCATGACGTCACGGATCTTATAACCAATCTGATAACCACACTTGCTTGAACGGATCGGTAAATACCAATCCAAAATGGTAAATACCATTTCCATTTGGTTATCCGCTTGAATTTGATTAATACCTTTGACAACAAGTAATTTTGGTCTCCTAGGACACCAGAAAATAACGCTAAACATTTTTCTGATTTTATTGTCAATAAATTTTGTAATACCGTTTTTAAAAAGTGCTAGTCAGCTTATGTAATGAATCGCTTTGGAAAGTGATTCTTTGATTAATATCGATCTGGCGATTGAGAAAAGTGTACGTACAATACCGTTAAAACCCATACGTTAATAAGGAAACAGTTTAAGGAATTTCTCAGCTTCTCACTTATGCTTCTTGTCAAAATATTCCTTAGCAACGTGTTTTTTCCATTTTTTTAGAAAAAAATAGATGCCCTTATGATTATTATAAATCTTGTGCTAAATTTCGTACAAAATTTTGTATGAATAAATTTGGTGCTAAATTTTGTAGA
Source organism: Acanthoscelides obtectus (assembly GCA_963669975.1). Taxonomy (NCBI): domain Eukaryota; kingdom Metazoa; phylum Arthropoda; class Insecta; order Coleoptera; family Chrysomelidae; genus Acanthoscelides; species Acanthoscelides obtectus. The sequence continues at coordinate 30,437,925 of CAVLJG010000009.1, forward strand.
ACCTGTTCTAAACAGTATTATACTGAAAGTGCGCGAACGACTACTACGCATTTGGTCATTGGGAGCAGTACAATGACAGATATAACCTCAAACACTTTCATTACTTGATGATCTGAGTTATGTTCATCAGTTTCGCGAAACTCCCTTGCGTATGCTGTTCTACTTTAGATTGAAGACTTAAAAGATGTCATGATCAAAAGAGCAGTGTGACATACTACTAACGAGTATAAGAAATATGATTGTTTATATGCTGAAAAAAGCAAGACCTATAAAACCAGAAAAGTCAAATTATCACAATGACTTAAGAACCAATTAGGCTTATAAGCACTTGAAGTTCTTTATTCAGCATATGGAGAACACACATGGCCTGTCTCTCCTCCTGATCCATTTTCGGAACGGAATTCTTTTACGGTTTCGGTTTCGTTTACTTCGTTTTCTCATGAGTTGGGCAGCTACAACAGGGATCGCTGCTGCCGCAGTCGCATATAATATATGCGAATTTTAGGATCGCTCTATTTTATACAATTTTCTATTCATTTGAGTGTGGTTAGAATGACTTTGACTTGATAATGGCAGTTAGAAGTTGACAGTTGTAGTTTTTTTCTACCACCTGCGCATTATTTCGTACAAAATTTAGTAGAAAAAATTATGTACGTGTCAGACAGTATTTTAATTTGTAAACAAATTGGGAAATAAATTCAGTAACGATTTTTTTTACGACATTTAGTACCACATTATGAACAAACTTTTGTATCGTGACAGACAACCTTTACTTAATAATCCCCCATATTTTTCTGGAAAATCGGAACCACAAGTGGTGGAAAAAATCTTCTTTATTGTGAACGTTTCGGTCACAATGGTGACCTTCTTCAGTACAACGACTTTGACAATATATTTTATTTATCCGTCTTCCAGGTAATACTTTGTCTGTATTTTCTTTTCATTTTCATATTCCTATACAGTGTGTTACTATAATAGTGTGAAAGGTGCCGTAACATGTTGGGATTGCGCGAAGCGATCATTCCAAATATTAACATGGCACCTGCATCGGCTTGGACTGTCAGGGGGGTAGACATCCTCGCTTCTAAAAAAAGATCGTCCATCTCTCCAAAATGACAAACGAGCATGAGGTTATCTGTCGTTTTTTGGGTGTACCAGATACGATGTGCTGTCTGCTGAAGGTCGCCATTGTGACCAAAACGATGCCTTCAACAGTGCTGTATTGAGCAGCATTTCATGAGCGTATTTTTATTGAAGAGAGAAACCGTGAACATTATGGAATCATCATAAAATTGGGGTTTAATGATAGATAAATATGCTTTATTGTCTGAAGAATACAATCATTCTTGAAGACAAAGCTAATTTGGAACTAATCTATAACAATTACATACGTGGATCTTATCTGGTGCACTGTAGAACACACACATGGTATAATATGGTTCATATACTCAGAAGTCTTTAAATTCACGGCGGAATATCTTTAAATTGTTATTGCCTTTGACAGCATCAGGGAGGCACATGTACATTTTCAGACCATAATAAATGATTGAGTCTTTCACAAACGTTGACTTAGGTACTAATTTATGTTGGTTCTCGTTTTCGTCTAATAATGCAATTTATATTTAATTTTGTTGCCATTTCTAAAATGAATAATGATACTTGAGAAATTATTTTAAGATTCACAAATAAAAGGCTGCATGTAGGTCTAGGTTTGCTATTAGTAGTATATCTAATAGCTTGTTTTTGTAGAATAATCACTTTTTATAAACAATTTTAAGAATAGACACACCAAAAGGGAATGATATATCTCAATCTAGTTTCAAATAGGGCAAAATAATTGCTTAAGGCTGTACTTTTCCTTACGTTGTATCTAATTGTACTTATTATAAAGGAAGTCTTTGCCAGTTGAGTAAGCAATTTGTCTAAATGATTAGTAAAATCTAATTTATGATCAGTGGTCAGTCCCAAACATTTGATGATGTCCTTTTTGTGCATCGATTCATTATTTAAATTTATAAAATCAAGGGAGCATTTAAAAGTTATAAATTTTGTCTTGTTAACATTGAAAGTCAAGTAATTGTTGTCACAGATCTTTTGATTGATTGTATGTGTCTATCAATTGTTGTCTTGATTTCATTTATATTTGTGCCAAAGCATTGTGGTATCATCAGCAAAAACTAAGAATTTACCATTTATGTTTAAGTTTATTAAATCATTGATATAGACTAAGAATAGGATCAGATCTAATACCGATCCTTGAGGTAGCCCTGCATTTATTATAATTAATTTATTTGAAATATAATGCCTTGATAATTTTACAATTTGGGATCGATTATTTAAATATGTTTTAAACCAATTGAGTGAAGTACAACCATATTCGCTTAACTTTTTTAATAAAACATCGTGGTTTTCATATTCAATCGCTTTGGAAAAGTCGTAAAAACGAGCTATTGAAATATGTTTATAGTTCAAAATAGCATCCGTGGTATTTTTTTGTTTCTGAAATCCAAACTGGTTGTCACTTATAATTTTGTTGATGTTTAGAAAGTCTCTTAATCTAATTTGAACTATTTTTTTCATTATCTTTGCTGTAACAGTAAAATTAAACCGATGGGTCTATTAGGTGAACTTTATGGTAAATTGCTTGGAACTCCTTTATAAATAGGAATAACTAATGATGTAAGATAAACAACTGTATTAAGAGGAATATTTATAAGTTTTGTGAGTGGATTACGAGCATCAAGTGAAGGATTAGCTGTAACATTTACAGGAATTTCATCAATGCCTTATGATCTTTTGTTTTTGATAGATCTACTAATTGCAGTTCATAAATATCCGTAGGATAAACTACTTGTTTAGTATAACAGGATTTATAGGTATGTTGGTGCAAGTAGCAGGTTTGCCTATTAATTCATTCACGACTTTCAATGCTTCCTTGGTTTTATTTCCTGAATTTATTATTTTCTGTTTATAATAATTATTTTTTGCTCAATCTAAAACATGGTTATTCGGGGTTAATAGAAAAAACCGGAACGGTGGATTATCTCAGCAACCGACAAATATAAATGAACCAAATTCTGTGCGGAGGGTTAACTCAACATGCCTCTACAAAATCCAACCCGTACGTCCTCGAGCTCGTTCTGCGGGGCGGCCTTGGGCGCTGAACCGTGTGCGGCCGTGTAGGGGGGGCAACGGGGTGCCGGTCTTGCGGTGGACCGCCTCGATCAGTTTTTGAGGAGACCCGCCGGAAAGCCGGTAGCCCGGCCAATCGAATGATTCGTGGAGCCACAGGTGTCTCGGATGTATATCTGGGACGCCTGCAGCTCAACGGTCATCATGGGCAATGGTACTTTACCCAACCCAAGGTGTTAAGCGATTCCGTGCCGAGGGGTGCGTGGCGGTGGGGATGCACCGTCTTAAACGGAGCCTCTGGGACACCGGGCGACCTCCCAGAGTATCCAGCCTTGCGTCCGTGTAGGGGCACCGCGGACGTCGACCACCATTTCCCCTGCACTCGTGGGAACAATATGGAACACGAAGAAAAGGGTGGCCCCTCACCTGGGGACCCTGATCGTACTCTGACAGAGGAATCTGTCAGAAACTTAGCGAGAGAGCTAGCGGAAAGGGTGGGCTCTCTAAAAATTAAGAAGAAGTCTCGGCCAGGTTCCGAAAGGAAAAGGGCTCGGAAGCGGAGAGAGGCGCAGATGACGGAGGGCTCGGAAGGTCGGGGCACCACTTCTGGGGCTCCGGCTGGACGGACCCAACCGCTAGACGGTGCGCAATCCGGTGTGTCAGCGGAGGCCCTAAAGCAGCCTGGCGACGGGAAGCGGCAGATGTCTGTCGGTGGGACACCGGAGGGCACATCCTCGCGGAAGAAGCCTCGTACTGCGACGCATGCGCAAATTAGCTATGCGCGTGCATCCCAAGCGGGTCTCAGGGTGGCTGTCGTGTCCGACGGTTATCCTGGGACTCAACTTACTGAAATTCAGGTACAGCAGGTCCAGGAGGCGGTCAGTGTGCTGATAGATGGGCTCACAGATGAGGCGGCCCTTTCCAGGTACATTGACTGCTACCTCTCTTGAGGGACAGCCAACTTTGTCTGCGAGGACGAATCCTCTAGGGCATGGTTGGAGGCCCACGTGGGGGATCTGCTGCCGTGGGAAGGCGCAAGGCTCATGACGATGAGCTTTGGAGACCTTCCCATATACCACCGCGTGATGGCCTGGTTCGCTCCATACAAAAGTCCAGGTCTGGACGGCGTATTTCTGGCCATGTTACAGCAGGGACGGAGTTCGGTTGTTCCTCACCTGTTGAATGTGTTTCGAGCATGTGTGGCCACGGGCTTCACACCTAGAAGCTGGCGGCAGGCTAAAGTGGTATTAATTCCTAAACCGGGCAGAGCTAGATATACTGGCCCGAAGGATTTTCAGTCCGATTACTCTTTCATCTTTTGTGCTTAAGACGCTAGAAAGGATAGTTGATAGATACTTAAGGGATGGCCCGCTGGAAAGGTGTGTCATTCATGCAAATCAGTTTGTATTCCAAGCTGGAAAATCGACTGATCGGGCCTTACACAATCTGGTCGGTAGGCTGGAGAAGACTCTAGATCAGCGAGAAGTGGCACTCGTGGCCTTTTTGGACATTGAAGGTGCATTAATTGCACCACAACCGACTCTATCAGACATGCCTTGGTTAGACACGGGGTTGGATCAATCCTAATAGATTGGGTCCTATCTACTCTGGAGGATCGGGTAGCAACAGCTATGCTGAATGACGTGAGCTGCAGCGTGAGCGTAGCTAGAGGCTGCCCTCAGGGCGGAGTTCTGTCACCCCTACTGTGGTGTATCGTGGTGAACGAACTCCTCGTGAGGCTCAGCAGTATGGGCGTCTACGTGCAGCCTATGCTGATGACGTAAGCATAGTAGTTAGGGGGCGTTTTTGTAGAACAGTCTCGGAGATTATGCAGGGCGCTCTACGCTCTGTGGAATCGTGGTGTAGGGAAGTCGATCTTTCTGTTAATGCTGAAAAGACCGAGGTGATCCTGTTCACTGGGAGAAAAAGGCTTGACGGGCTGGTCATACCGACCTTCTTTGGGACTAGATTAATATTGTGTCAGTCAGTCAAATTTATGGGATTATCCTGGATTGCAAACTGAACTGGAGAGAGCATGTTGAATACAAGGTTAGCAAGGCTCGCAATTCGATGTGGGCCTGTAGACGTGTTGTCGGTGTAAGGTGGGGGCTTAAACCCAAAGTGGTATACTGGCTCTACACGACCATAGTACGTCCATCTCTCTTGTATGGCTCCCTGGTCTGGTGGCCTTGCATTAGGACTGATACAACTAAGGCCAAACTCAATAAAATTCAGCGTTTGGCCTGTATTAGTATTACAAGCGCAGTGCGAACAACGCCATTGAGTGCAATGGAAGCTCTGTTGGATCTCCTACCGTTGGATCTGGTGATCCGCGGGGAAGCAAGAGTAGTGACTGTGGAGTCAGGGCAGCTGGGCTTTCTTGAATCCTGTCAAGGGGCATACTGCCATCTTAGTCGATTGCAAATTGAGGAACCTTCTAAGCAGGGGTGATCGTATTACCCCTAAATATCGCTTCAACCGCAAGTTTATTGTGGAGTATCCAACGAGGAAGGAGTGGGACGCCGGTAGCCACCACTATTTTCCAAGCGGAAATCTTTGCGATTCTGGCTTGTGTATCTCACATTCTGGAGGAGGGTGGGCCTAGGAGAAGAATAATAATCTTATCCGACAGCCAGGCTGCAATGAAAGCACTAAGTGCCTGTAAGATTACTTCGAGTCTTGTATTGCAATGCAGAGAGGCTCTGGACTGCCTCACAGCGAGGCATCCGGTATCGTTAATATGGGTACCGGGGCACGCTGGGATAAGGGGCAATGAGACGGCGGACACTCTGGCGAAGACAGGATCAGCCAGCAAGCTCGTTGGTCCTGAGCCAGCTCTAGGAGTGACCGGGCATAAAGCTAGGAGGAAAATGGAGACGTGGGTTGCAAGACAACACTCTCAGAAATGGAGAAGTATCTCCACACATCTCCAACAGGCACGGGAACTCATTGAAGGGCCCAGTTCTAAGGATGGACGCTTCTGCCTATCTCTGGATAGAGCCAACCTAAGGTTCCTGGTGGGACTGTTGTCTGGCCATAACACGTTAAGGCGTCACCTGCACGTGATGGGGGTGGCTGAGGATCCCTTGTGTGAATGCTGCGGGGAAGAGAAAGAGACCTCGGCGCACGTTTTGTGTCGCTGTGAAGCTCTGAGCTACTCTAGGCAGACTATACTGGGGTCCATTACTTTGGACCCTCAGGACGTCAAGGCGCAAGGCGATTCTCAACTTCGCTAAAAGGGCGAGGCTTGTGATCTAAGGTTTTTAGAGGTGCATAAGGGCCCGCTTAAGTGGCCTATGCACTGGCTCCTTATGGTGGCCGGAATGCCTCTAATTTCAAGATTCATTCATTCATTCAGCTGAACATGAATAATTAAAAAATTTGCCAAAGTGCCAAGTTTATAGTTTTCTCTCTAGGTTAGGGAATTTTATAATTTTAAAAGAAAAACCTAATTTTTATTATTGTAATCAATTGCCTGTATAAACTTTATTATGACCTGGTATTATTGTTTTTTTACTCCTGTAAATTTCGGAGATATGGAATCACGCTTTGATTCATTCCGATTGTTTGTTTTCCAAAATAAAAAAGGTGTGTTATTCATTTGTTTGTAATGTCATGGATACTTTAGAACCATAACAATTAGAAATGTCAAAACAATTCAAAAGTGATAACAGCGAATTGAAATTCTTTTTTTTCTAGGATATGGAGATATAATAAAGACCTTATCAAGAAGTGTGCAATTTGTTTAATGTGCTCTATCCCGAAAAATAAATTAGAAAATCTGCCATCTGCATGACAGTAAGAAACTTTCTTGAAACCGGCGGAGTGAAAAGAAAACCTGGATTAGGGATACTGAAAACTGCTACTAGTAATGAGAATAAGTTAAATGTTCTTTTACAACTCGAAGAAAACCCTAGGACAAGAACCATACAATTAGCCCTTAATTCGCGAATAAGTCAGAAATCGCTCAGAAATATCTTGGTCGAAGAAAAAATTAAACTCTACAAAATAATATACCTCCACCAACTGCAAGATGATCCAGACCGTCGAGCTCAGTTTGCAGAAACTGTGATGGAAATGATAAACAACAACCCCAATTTCCACAAAAAAAATTTGTTCAGCGATGAAGCCACCTTCCGTTTAAATGGACAAGTGAATCGGCACAACTGCAGGTTCTAGAGTAGAGTAAATCCTGACTGGATGTCGGAACTTCATACTCAATACCCAGAAAAAGTCAATGTTTGGGCGGTAACCTTGGGCAACCATGTCATTGGCCCATTTTCCATAGATGGCAATTTGACGGGACAAAAATATCTTGATCTCCTTAGACAACGCATAATACCCGAAATTAGAAATTTAAATGAAAATATGAACGAAATTTGGTACCAGAATGATGGAGCTCCACCTCATTTCTCCAGAGGGGTAATTGAGTTTTTAAATAAAAAATTTCCAAAAAGACTGATTAGAAGACGTGGCACTCTGAGATGGCCACCTCGCTCCCCAGATCTAACCCCACTAGATTTCTTCTTTTGGGGTTTTCTGAAGTGCAGTGCTTATAAAGATCGGCCCAATGACTTAGAATTAAGTAGATAGGTATTTTGTTATTTTTTAATATCATGTTATAATTTTACACTGATATTTACTTGTTTGATAATTGAATTTCCCCATTCCCTTTCCTTGACTTTTTTTTAAATAGAATCTTGGAAACATCACAATACAATTCATGAATTTAGAATGTCCAGTTACTCCCCTGTACTAATTTTGACGAATTTCGGTTGGATTATTTTCGAGATAATTGACCATACCTTGTCGTTTTTGTATTCATTTCGAAAAAAGCATGATGCCATATCTCCGAAATTCACAGAAGTAAAAAACGATAATATCAGGTCATAATAAAGTTGATTCAGGCAATTGATTACACTAATAAAAATAGGGTATTCCATTTATAATTTTAAAATTCTCTAACCTAGAGAGAAGTTTATAAACTTGGCAACCTTGCAAATATAATTTTTGAATTCTTCATGTTGAGTTACCTCTTTGCACAAAATTTGGTTTATTTATATTTTACGGTTGCTGAGATAATCCACCGTTCTGGTTTTTGCTTCTATGATACGTCATCCATTAGTTATTGAAACGTTCTGCTATAACATGTTAAACTTGACAGTAATATATCCATTAGTGCACGAAAGGTATGGAGTTCAAATGCTTTATTTCAATTATGGAAATAGCAGGGTGAACTCCAACGAAAGTCAACTCAGTAAATGTCGTGAAACCATTCTAAATAAACCGTCCAAGCCATCCTATTATTGATCAAAATCGGCGAATGCCATATCTGTTTAGCGAAGTTGGCTTTGATATTGGACATTAATCAGATGCATGCATTTAGCAATTTGACTATTCTTGGAGAAGCGCTTCGTTTGCAGTTATTTATGACATCATTATCGAAATGTATACCTGTCACGCGAAGTTGAAGGCCAAAAGGCCAAGTATTGTTAGACACATTGGGACATTAATTAAGACACAGTGAATTAACAACTTATACCAAGGTCTACATCCATTCAAAAACTGGAGGTAGGTGTATTGATTGACCTGGTATCCAAATTACACAGAAATTTACACATTCCAAATCTAACAATTTGAATATTTGACTGCAAGGATTAGGATCCACGAGGGAGTTTTTCGGTTCTGTAATTAACGCAAGTTTCGAGTTGCTTGCATTTATGAAAATTTTATATTTGAATATTCCAGAACAAATGTATTTTAAAGTTAAATTAACATTTTTCTTTTCCGTTTATTATTTGATTGTTCGCAAATTTTGGCAATTTAATCCAAAATTCCTCCATTTTCATTTTTGACTGTTTAGCTTACTATTTTTATATAACGATCGAAACACTTTCTATTTCAAACCTACATATACTAAGTATCATATAAATCCGAACACCTAGTTTAAATGGTTTTATTTTAATAAAATTTTGTATAAGTACTTAATGAAGCATAATAAGTAAATGATAAAAATTTCAAAATGATTGCACTGCTTTAAAGCCCTTTGACCTTTAATAATGTGTGGATGCACCCTGATGTGCTACGCATTCTCCAACGCGCCTAGGCATGGTTCTGATCAGGTGGTCAATGTCCTGTGGTATCTCATTCCAGGCAACCACCAACTCCTCTCGAAGTGCTTCTAGAGTCTGAGGAGGACGTTGCAAATTGAGCAATCTCCTACCCATCATATCCCACACGTGCTCAATTGGGAGATCTTGGTGGCCATGGTAACAATGTGACATCATTATGCTGAAAGAAGTCTATTGTGACTCTTGCAACATGTGGTCGGGCATTCTCTTGTTGGAAAGTTGGATCTGCCAGGGTGTCAAGATAGGGTAAAAGATGGGGTTCTAGAACTTCGTGGATATAACGCGGCGCGTTCATGTTACCTCTGATGAAGATTAAAGGTGACCTGGAACCATAAGCTATAGTACCCCAAACGATAACTCCAACAGTGTGATGAACATGTCTTTCAACAAAAAACTGTGGATTCCTCCTTTCACCACGTCGCCTTCTAACCCTGGCACGACCATCGTGCATGCTTAAACAAAATCGAGACTCGTCACTAAAGACAATACTGTTCCATTCCTGATCCCAGAGTGACCGTTGTCTGCACCACTCAAGGCGATTACGTCGGTGTTCGCGAGTTAAAGGGAGGACCCAGTGTGGCCGGTATGAAAACAAGCCAAAACTTCTCATTCGTCGGTAAACACTTCGCATGCCAATAGGTCTTCCGTGTTCTGCAATGGACCTGGTAGTGGAGAAACGGTCCCTTAAGGCCAATAATCTTAGGCGGCGATCTTCACGGTCTGTTGTTCTACGGCGGCGTCCAGTGCCCCTTGCTCTTTGCGTACGGCCTTCTCGAAGCCATGCCTGACAACACCTAACCACAGTGTCTACACTTCTTTGCACTCTAACTGCAATTACCCGGAAAGAAAGTCCAGCTTCCCGAAGTCCCACTATTCGGCCCCTATCAAACTCACAAGTTGACGAAATCGTACAGGTCTCCGTACTCTAGGCATCGTAACCGATCGTAAAGGATGTCAAGAACCAAAATCCGCCAACGTTGATTCTTTACTGCGGCTGAAATATTCATGTTTAGAGCGTTAGTGAATTAAAAAAAAGCAGTATAAAAACCGGAATGTCCAACTGACAAGGCTGAAAATTTTTTCACTTGTTATTTACAGTAAGATAAATACATTCACCAACTTTTATTAAAATAAAACCATTTACACTGGGTGTTCGGATTTATATGTCACTTAGTATATAATAAAACACAATGACATACGAAACATTTTTAAAAATAAGTGTTGCATCATTACGCTGGCAATAAAAATTATAATTGTGTATTTATTTGTTTCAACTTTTTGTTTTATTGTCAGTGCAATGGCGCAAAACTTTCATCCCTATATGTATATGTTTTGGGTCTCAGGATGTAGTTGTACAGATTTGAACTAGGAGGGATTGCGACCATGCACTCACATAAAATAGTGAGTTAAATATTCGAATACAGGTGAATTTTGGACCAAAATGACAACATTGCAAGCTTTGGAACAGTCCATGTGCTAAAATGAAAAAAAAAAAGAAAAATGTTGATAACAGCTTAAAATACGTTTATTCTGAATTATTAAAATACAAAAATTTCATAGCTACGAATAACGTAAAATTTGAGATACATTGATCCTTTGGTCTCAAAGAAATACAACTAAAGAACAAAAAATGAGCTTACCAAAATGCAATCAAAATGGCAAAAGGCCTGTAAACGAAGAAAACAGAACTTCGTATTTTTTAATAACTTCAATCTTCGAAATTTTTTCTCACTCACGGTAAAAAAAGTTCTTGCAATGCTCAGTTTAACTACTAGTTTTCTAATTACTCCGTCGCCAACGGTTTGCCAGAAATATAATAAAAAACTGAAGGCAATACTGCAGTACGCTTTCAAAGTATCCGTCGAAATCGGTGCACTAGCTGATATAATTTAATGTTACCCGTCTTGCGGCTTCAACATACAACCACAATCGTATAATATATAACAAGTATGATTAAAAAAAATAAAAACACAAAGAAAAAGAGATGTCATCATAGCAGAGTACCAGGTCACCCGTTCATACTACTATCATACTTGCCCAATCGTTCCAAACATCCACTGGTTAACTGTTCATTTTACCATTTGCTCTGAGTTGTAGCCTCAAGTTTCCACAACTGCTCATCACTTTCCCTCTCGCATTCGTGAATTCCCAGACGTCTTTGCATACGTCATATACTTCCCTTTCTTGGTTAATAGTATTCCACTTTTGCTGCCATTCTCTGATTATTTAATCATTCATTCTAATTTTCGCTTTCCTCTTCATACGTCCAAGAAATCTTATATTCGATCTCCCGTTTTTCTCGTCCTAATTTTATGTTATCATCCGATTTAATCATTCCTGTCTGCCCAATCATTTCTTTCACTCTGATCTTACCTTCCATCCCTCGTCCATTTATGGATCTGACGGCGACCTGACTATCTGTTTTTACCATTTATGCTCCTTTACCTTTTGAAGGTATTTCCATATCGCTACCACCTTTCCTTGTGCAGAATTGGATGACACCCTTCTACCCTTTCCATTCGCTTCAGGCATACTTCATTGTTCTTATTCACTATACCTTCCACACCAGTCTCATCTTCTTTCATACTGACATCTACACTTGCGATCCATCCACTTTCATATTCTTCCTCTCTGACTTCTTCATTCATTGCAAAAGGTTTCCAAGTTGGGTGATGCTGATTTCCACACAACACCTTGCTCTTAGCATTTAATTCCTCCTAGCATGCCTCTCCATCCACCTCGCGTTCGCTTCCAGCTCTAACGGCTTCATTTAATTTATTACCTCAATGCTTCCCGTCGCTGTCGCTCTATACATTCGCCCTATCATAAGACCACACATCCCTTGAATCACCTGTAGTTGTCTCACTACTTACGGTCTGTTGCACTTTCTCCCCATATTTCACATCCGTACAAGGTAGCGCTTTAATACAGTAAGTTTCGAATTTCTTAATGTTTGCCTAATTTCCTCTTTTTAATACCTCTTACCTTTCCTATTATCCCTCCAATCCTGCTTGAACAACATATTTTGCTTCTTATCCACGTGTACCCCTAAGTAATCTACGCCGTCTTCCATTTTCACGCACTCACCTTTCATTATTATTTTCGGCTGCCTAATTCTGCGTCTCATTTCCACAACGATGCATTCGGTCTTACTTTTGTAGTATGTTAGTTCACATTCATTCTCACATGCAGTGCATTCGCGTAGGCATTAACTTCACATCCACTCTCCCTATTCTCACTTCGGAATTTTCCATTTATAACCACTTGTTCTATCCAATTTTCCAAGACGCATATACTTGGGCCTAAGCAGGACCTATGCAGGCATACTTTCCCAATCTCTCTACTGTTATATTCTGTCACAATAGTTATTCTTTTCAAAAATTACCACATATACGAGTATACTAAGTCCCATATAAAATGCAAAGATCAGAATTATTTATTGAATTTTGATAAAAACGTATTTGCTATCATGGAGGTATATGCTGATGAAATGTTGAAGGCATTCCGAGCCGTACTTTTTTTGTGAAGGCTTTTTTATCAGGATCCGAACAGTATGAGCATGTTTACTTAATATTCAGTAATTTTTCTATGTTGGTTCCATTTGTTTCATTGCATTATCATACCTAGAGTTCGCAGACGCGGTAACTTCCCTTAACTTTCCGAGTTTGAGAGGGGTCAGATAATCGGGTTACGTGAAGCCGGATTTTCTTTTAGAGAAATCGCTACTCGGGTGAATCGAAACGAAGCTACTAAACATAAGATGTTGTCGAGCGTAGTTCCAAGAAAGTCGGAATCGACGATTTAAAGGTACTGGACGTCAAAGTCAGACTACAGAGCGACATGACCGTTATTTGAGCAACTGGCACTTAGAGATCGATTTTCCACAAGGGCAGTTGCAAACCAGTGGTTTGATGCTGTGGGAAGAGCAATAATTATGAGGACAGTTTATCGCCGAATGAGGTCTTTTGGACCGTTTTCATACCGTCCCCATCTTGTAGTACCTCTGACCCGACAGTATCGTCGGCAACGATTGGTATGGGAGTAGGAGAGACTTGAATGAAATATGGAATGGAACTCATTCGTGTTCAGAGATGAGTCCAGATTCTGTTTTGGGCACACATGATGGCCGTGCAAGAGTAAAGAGGAGACGGGGTGAAAGACGAAACGTCCAATATTCCATCGAACGGCATATTCATCGCACTGTGTTACAGATAGACATGCTATTAAGGAGCAATTGCTACTTAGCAGCATGTGTGTAGTACGTTACTAAAAATAGGTATGCTTATTTTGAGTATGCTTAAAAATCGACCGTCGTGCGATTTTTGGACAAGCTACCTGCAGCGCGGGTGGAGGAGGGCATTCTTTTAGCGCGTGTGAACATATTTGCTTATTCAGCATGCTAGTGTCCATAAGTTACTCGCAGAGCTGAACTAGAGAGTAATTCTTCAAACTGATGCGGAAGCATGAGCAAATAATGTTTTGGCCATACATGTCTTCTCGCATTTCTAATAGCAATCGAGTACTTGCTTCAAGGTTTCCTTTTTTAGTTATCCAATCACGAACCCAAATCGTCCTATTCCTCCTCTATTTTTTCTTGATAACAACAGCTTTTGGATGCACTTTATTCAATTCTCTGGAGCGGGTTTTAGCTGCACTTGGAACACATATTGGAAACACTGACAGAGAGCTTGCTATTAAATAGCATATGTGTCCGGAGCATTTGCTTTGAGTAAGATTGAGAAGAGCAGGCTTTCAACAAGCGTGCTAAGCACAAGCAAATATATCAGTTTGAAAAGCATGCCAGTTTTAAGCGTGCTCATAAGCATGCTATTTTATGAGCATGCTCATAAGCATGCTATTTTATGAGCATGTCTATCTGTACCTTTAACGTTCATTCGAGGAAGCCTGACTGCCCCGAGCTACAATCGCGAAGTCTTACAACCACATCTGCTTCCCTGTTGGAAACATTGGAAGATCCACGTTTTCAGCAGAACAATGCACGCCCTCATGTCGTACGTGTTAGCTAAGACTTTTTAGAAGCGTCCGGACTAAATTTGCTCTAGTGGCCTCCTCGATCTCCAGATCTTTCCCCCAACGAACATGTATGGGACATGATGGGAAAAAGGTTGTAAAATTCACCGCACCCTCCACAAACATTGGAGGCTGTACGAAAACAAATTCAGATGGCATTGGATACAATCCCCTAATCCAAACAACGCTGTGACGACTTAACGAATGTGTAGCGAACCGAGGGGCTTCAACGCATTATCAACACTAAGGTGTGTTATCTCAGCTATTTTGCGAAATTTTGAGTTAAATTTTAATCACTTTTTATTTATCAGTAGACCTAAGACTTGTAAAAGTTTGCTCAAAACTACAGCACTCCTTGTCGCTGTTGCATTTTCTATGTCATTCAGTATACATATTTACAAGATACCCTAGTAGACCCATTTTCTTCATGTTTTTTATGGCTCCTTGGCGTCGTACTGAGTTAAACGCATTCGATAGGTCTAAAGTTACCACCATGAAATGTTTCTATCCATATTTTTCTTTCACAATTACACTCACTAAACCCGCAATCGTATCAATAGTGCAGGAGTTATTGAGAATGGCTCGCGGTGACAAAAACACGACACCTGCCTATTCTTCATCAGATGACTATATGCCATTTGCACTATGATCAAGCTTTTTAGTCATGAAACTATCTAGGATTTAAACATTTACTTTATGTTAGCTTACCTATGAATACTGTGCAATTTCACGATATTAGGGTGACTCTTGAACGACTGCAAGAACATTATTTCCCTAAAAGTACGCTGAGCATCAGTCTGATTTCGAAATGCATCGAAGATCTTTTTCACAGCCACTACTTCCTTCGTCTTTCGGTCTGTTGCCTTCCATACTATGCCTGTTTGTAATAAATGCCATCAAATAGTTGCATCAAAAATTATTAAAACAAACAATTGAATTTTTAAGATTTTGAATTGTACAATAACCTGAAAGGACTTCTTGAAGTATTCTTGAAAATAACGTTCAAACGATAATTTAGATATTTTGGCTGCAGTATGCCCTAACATCAATTACAAATACACAACAAGATCAATACTCAAATAGATGTAATTTGAACAGTTATTTTGGAGAAAGATTTTGGCACAGCGTGATATTGTAACCTTCTCATGGGCGCCCGCAGGGGAGAGGCAGGGGGCCGTAGCCTGGTTGGGCCTTAAAATTTGCGTATATAGCATGGTTTGGTGTACAACTTCGAGAGTGGTAGAAATGGAAGCTCTATATGAAACATTTATGGTTGGTCTCGGAAAATATATAACCCAAGGGAAGGACAAACTGTCAAAAATAGTGAAACAATGGGACAATGGCCTTTGCAAATACTCCATCCAGAAAGAGATGAAGAAGATTATATCGGAACGTCTGGGAGACGAAGACTCCAACAGAAACTCGAACGACAAGATCAAGAACGTCGCTGAAATTGGCAGACTAGCAAAAGTAGCCTCGAAACCATTACGCGGACAGTTCTTCCGACAACTCGAGAGAACAGAGGGAAATAAACGTGGAAGTATCAGTTGGTTGAGAAGCTCTACGCTTAAAGCGGAAACAGAAGCTCTGATAGTGTTCTGCACAAGATCAAGCATTAAGTACAAGGTACCACCAAAAGTATATACTAAAGCAAAGTATAGACAATAAATGCAGAATATGCGGGCAGTCCGACGAGCACATCAGCCATATAGTAGCAGGTTGCCAAGTACTAGCACCTTCAGAGTATACCGCTAGACATAACAATGTAGCTAGTTACGTTCACTGGAAAATATGTGACTCGTTTGGTATTCCAGTTACAGATAACTATTATTAGCATGAAATCCAGAGTGTCTCCAACATCAAGAATGACACCACTGATGTATGTATTATGTGGGATGTGCCGGTAATAACGGATCGGACAATAAAAGCAAACCGACCTGACATTATAATTCATAACAGAAAGGAGAAAATATGTCAACTAATTGATATAGCGGTTCCCGACGACTCCAATGTAAAATCGAAAGAAAATGAAAAGATATCTAAGTATAGAGATCTCCAGATAGAAATACAGAGGATGTGGCATGTGAAAGCTTGGATAACTCCTGTCGTTGTCGGTGCATTAGGAACTATCACCAAAACCTTCCACGGAAATTGTGACTCAATACCCGGTAAACCAGCACTCTACCAAATTCAAAAAACGGCACTACTAGGAACAGCGCATATACTAAGGAAGGTGCTTGGATAGTCTCTTTGATACCTGGTTGATATCTGGTCTATCCTTTATTACCAGACAGATACGTCTGTGAAAGAAAAGAATAATAAAAATAATAATAATAATAATAATGACAGTTTTATTATCCAACAGCTTACCATTTACGAGGTAATTAAGAGAAATCAGAATTTATTATATTACAAACTGCAAAAAATAATTATAGGTGTATGACAGATGAACGAACTAGTTCTGGCAGCTCTAGAAGATATGAAACATTTAATGATTTCAAGGAAAGAAGCCTCATCACTCTTATCTGAGGATCTTTCGGATCAGGGAAGCAGCTCTAGTGAGCAGGTAGCAAAACGCTCAAAGAAAGTAAGCAGAATTAAAAAATTGGAAAAAAGTCACGAAGATCTGAAGGACATGCTAAATTCAATAATAAAAAGACTGGAACCACCAGAAACAGCCTCAGAAATATCCATAATGAGAGATGCAGCGCCAGTAGACTCCGATATATATTCGGAACATCCAGACTCAGAAGATGAAGTCCCTTGGTCGGCTCCAGACATCCACCAGGAGGATGACATGTGCGTGGACTTTACTCCCATTACGAATGAAGAAGAACCAGCTATTCCACCCCCAAAACCACATATACTGTTACAGGGTAGTGAATGTCAAAGACTTGGACTCGCCACCTTCAACAAAATCAGATACTCAGAGGTACAGGAAAAACTCCAAGCCGCGCCGGTTTTCTCAGCTTTGCGAGTTAACCCACAACTTCTCCATCAAGCTAGCGCGTTGCAGGATTTCTATGCTAAAATGGATTCGTGCCTAGGAACTATCTCGCACGGATTACTTCTCCAAAGAGATGCCTTTACGAACTCTATTAAAACCATAATGGCCAATCAGCCGTCAGCTAGGGATGACATCCAGAAACTGTTGCTTAAGGGCGAGTTTCGCGAAATTCCTGATGACATACTCCAATATACATGCGGTCGACGTGCTGAGGCCATTGAACAAAGGCGAAAATCTTTTAAGCCAAAACATGATGCAGTTGCTTCTCAACTAGAAAACATCCCCCCATCAGAAACTTTCATTTTCGATGAAGCACAGTTTGAAGATTTTTAAAAAATACATGGTCGGCTTTTTCGTCCCCTTACGCAAGGCCGTACTCATATTACCACAGGATACAACAGAAATATCCGTTACAGAGGACATCCATCAGATTCTAGACAAACTGGATCTCGTGAAAGAAACGCACAGCAACCAACAAATTCCCGCAGTTACACGAAAACTACCCCCAAAACTTACAGAAAGCGAAATCCAAACAAGAGAACGCTATAACCCATCCAAGAAAACTACTTCATCAAACCGTACGAGACGGCAATGACAATCCTTTTCAAGGGGGATGTTTATCCGATTACGTCGAATTCTGGGAAGAGATGAAAGCACCACAACACATACTAAATACAATAAAGGGGTACAAACTAACCTTCATCAAACGCCCACCATTAATAAGTTTCAAAAAGGGGCATCTAACAAAATTTTCTACAATGGGCATGGAGGCAGAAGTAGAAACGATGATAAAACAAAGCATCCTAGAGAAATCGAGTTCGTCGACGGGTTTCGTATCCAAAATGTTCCCTCGGCAGAAACCAGATGGGAAGATCCGACCGATTCTCAATTTAAAACGTTTGAACCAGTACCTGCAAATTTCGAAATTCCGCCTAATCAGCCACCTGAGGGTACCGGATTTCTTGCAAGAAGAGGATTTCATGGTAAAACTAGATCTGCATCAGGCATATCAGGCAGTAGTACACAAGGAAACTGTCTATCAGATGACATGCCTCCCATTCGGTCTGGCTTCGACACCCCTTACTTTCGCAAAAATATCAAACTGTTCGGCGAATCAACTGCGAAATATGGGAATTAGAGTCATCGTTTACTTGGACGATTTTTTATTAACGAACCAATGTCAGGAAACAATAACCAGGCAAGTGCAAGAGGCCAAGCAATTCTTACGAAGCTTGGGGTAGCACCTAAACCTGGACAAGTGTTCGGAAAACCCACAGCAGCGGATGGAATATCTAGGAATCACATGGGACACCAAAAAGGGCGCCACCTCGCTTCCTCTACGAAAACGCAGGTCTCTAGGGCAAGACATCCGAGCCATCTTGAAAAATCATCAGTGGAATTGGATGAAGGCAAAAAGACTCTTAGGAAAACTAAATTTTGCATGCAGTGCGATACCACTAGGACGGCTGCACACCAGACACTTGCAGCGGGTCAGCCTGCTCCTGTCCGAGTGCTCGCGAAGAAAAAAATGTCCAGTTCCAGTATCTGCTCTGTCGGAATGCAGCTGGTGGCTGAGGAATCTGAAATGCGAAACGGCGATGTTTCGGAAAGCCCCCACAGTTTTTATCACAACGGATGCATCCAACACAGGCTGGGGGTCGCAGATAAATCATACGCTAATCAGGAAAACGTGGATGAATCACAAAAAACCCTGGCACATCACCAGGAAGGAATTATATGCGGTATTGGCGACTCTCCAATTCTCTCAGAGCAAGCTAAAGAACCGATCAATCATGATACAGTCAGACAACAGAACGGTGGTTTCATATATTCGGAATCAAGGTGGAACCAAATCCCTTCAGATGCTGGACCTCACACATCAGATCCTAACCTTGGCCAACCAATTAGAAATGGATATTCAGGTTCAATACATTCCGAGTGTATTCAACACAACAGCAGACAGGCTTTCTCGTCAAAAACCTCTTCCAGACTGGCACTTATCACGGAGAGTCACACTCATGATTTTCAAGAAATGGAGTACGCCCACGATAGATTTGTTTGCGACAAATCGATCGCGGGTTGTGCCAGCCTATGCTGCAAGGAATGCCAAAGATCAGCAAGCAACCTTCACGAATGCCTTCAGCAGCCAGTGGAACTTCCAACTAGCATGGATATTTCCTCCTCTATGCTTGATCCCACGAGTGCTGCGACATCTCAATCACGGTTCAGGAACGTACATTGTCATAGCGCCGAGATGGGAAAAAGTTTTCTGGAGAACAGATCTAAAAGCGCGAGCGTTAGCCCCTCCCCTTCATATACGGAATCTGCACCATCATCTAATAGACTTGTCGACGAATCAACCACTCTCCCAAAGCCGCTCACTAAGATTGGAAGCTTGGAAAATACGGGGTGGGCAAGGGACCTAACTCATTGGAAAGAAAAAGACGTCCAACTGCTTACTAGCTCCTGGAAAAAGTCATCGTTGAAAACATATTCAGCACCATGGAAGGAATGGCTAGCATGGTGTTCTAGAAACAACATTCCATGAGACCCCTCTCCAGACCAACTAGCACAATACCTGGGATTTTTACACAGGGAAAAGAAACTCGCCCCCTCAACAATAAAGCTCTATAAATCCGTTCTAACGGTGTTTGCCAACCCTATGAGATCGGGAAGAATCGCTGGAAATCCCATAGTAAGGCACATGCTTAAAGCGATCGATCTGTCAAGGCCTCCCGCCACTAACAGGAAACAGACGTGGGACGTCAACAAACTTCTATCATGGTTGGAAGCTGATGATGTCGTTCGAGGTAGCATATTTCAAGTATCTCTTCACTTGTCTGTAATCCTCTAACTAGCTTCTGGTCGTAGGATCCATGACCTGACTCTACTCAAAGTAGACCAATACTCCATGGAGTTAAAGGATGCCACCGTTATTCCAGAATTCGGCTCAAAGACAGACAAGAGCCTGTATCGCCAATCAGGATGGTTCCTGAAACGGTGCTCCAAGATACAACATGATTCGGTATTCTGGATACATCAGATGGTCGCAGTTACATCTACTCGCCGTAAAGTCAAAGACGGGCTTACCAACTTATTCATAACGACCAGAGGTCAAGTGAAACCGGCATCCCGCACTGTGATAGCGGGATGGATTAAAACAGCATTTAGCGAGGCGGGAATCTCATTTCCACCAGGCAGCATCAGGTCAGCAGTGGCATCGGCAAGATTTGAAAACAACGTCCCACTGGACATCATTCTGAAGAAGGGCAACTGGCAAGGAAGCCAAAACTTCTACAAGTATTACTATAAGGAAATTCAAAAACCTTCAGTACGAGAAACACTGATTTAATACAAAGTTCCTTCTCAGTTGCGTGATAGGCTTATGCTGTAAAGGATAAGTCAGATAGAATTACATATATTTTTCTATTACATATTCTTGTTATGAATCAGAGTATCACTTTTAAGTTTTTTTATACGTGCCACAATAAAAAGATTTATTTACAGTACGCACAAAATGCGTATATATATATATATTTTTCTCTTTCATTTTACTCACAGTACCGTTTTTTTACGTCGTCAGGTATACAAACACTTCTCATTAAGGGTCAAGCCGACGGCACAGATCTGAAATATACATCGTTTTTCCCCAGAATGGAATAAAAACGATTATTTCAGCTCTTGCCTAGGCTTGACCCGATTAAGTCCTGACGCCCTAATGGGAGAAGGTACTGAGGAACACACACTTGAGCAGCGCAAAAGCGCCGAAGGGCTCGGCGCAACGTTGCCAAGTATGTCCTGACTTTCGCCATTGGGGGAAAAGCGTGACGGTTATGGGGCAAGATCGCGAGTGTAATCTCATTAAGGGTCAAGCCTAGGCAAGAGCTGAAATAATCGTTTTTATTCCATTCTGGGGAAAAACGATGTATAATTAGTATGTCGTTCACACAAGGTGTATACCCAAAGAAACTAAAAACAGGTAAGGTAATTCCATTATTGAAAAAAGGCGATCTCCATGCAATAGAAAACTATAGACCAGTAACCGTCTCAAAATTATTCGAATAGGCGTTTCTGGGCAGATTTAATAATTTTATTAACAAATGTAAAATCTACCATCACAGCGTTAAATGAATATCTCATTAACATCCTGGAAAGTATTTCAGATGGGCCAATGCCCTGTGACTGTATTTATTGACATGAGCAGGCTGACTGTGTTAGTCATTCAATATTATTATCCATATTAGAAGAATACGGTATAAGAGGTAAGCCGCTGGAATCGATAGCAATATTTTACTATCCAACATGTTGGAACAAAGTCGGTTGATGAAGTAACATTAATAAGAGAAACCTCATTTATGGAAGTTCCGCAAGGGGCCAGTTTTAGGACCTATTCTGTTTTTATTGTACACATATAAACTAAGTGACATAGGAAAAAACTACGTTATGTATGCGGATGACATCAATTAACTATAAGCGTTGTAATACTGCCGTTCGTGACGTAGTATCTTATCCATATGATTTAGACCTTTACACAAATTTAGAGAAAACAACACTCCAAACGAACGAGTGCAATTAAGGTAGATTTTTGGGTCTGCACGTTGAAGACACGTTATCATGGAAGATTTAATGTGAAAATTTAACAACTAAACTGAATTCGCTTATTTTTGTGTCTAGAAACCTACCTATTAAACACACCTCAAATAATCTCAGTTTATTACGTCCAGGTCGAATCTCGACTCCGTTATGGAATTTGCTTATGGGGTAGTTCTACCCATGCTCGGAAGAAGATTGTTAGAAGTATTGCTGGTATCCCTAACACTGAGTCATGCTTAAATAGTTTTGAAATTTTACCTCTTACGTGCCTATATATCTTAGAGTTATGTATGTGTATACGTGTTTATCATCAAAAACAGATTTCCATTAGTAGGTAGTACACACGATATACATAAATACAAAACAGAAAAATTCATTGCTAGTTACATTTGCCAGATGTAATACAACTACAGGTTCGCCCACTGTAATGGGACCAAAAATTTTCATTCGCCTACCGGAGTATATAAAAGTAAAAACTAGTAAGAAATCCTTTAAAAAAGAACTCAAAAGTTATCTGTTGGAGAACAGTTTTTATAGTCTGGCAGAGTTTTTGTAGTTTTATCAGGAAAAATTAATTACCTTTATTTTTTAGTCTTAGGATTCATTGTATTGACAATTACTATACAGTATTGTCTGTCTATGGAAAATAAATTAGATTGAATTGAACTAGATGACCAATATTCAAACGTGACAAAAGATACTGATTTTTACCCTCTATCTTAGATGATAAGATAAGACTTTGCATAAAATACATGTAGCTTTTAAAATGTAGAACAAGAAACCATTATTAGATAAATTAGATCTACAATTCGTTATTACCAACATTTTATCAGAAAATTACTCTTCTTCCAAAAACTATATAAAATGAACATTGATAACTTTAATAATAATTTCTGATCTATTCAAATGAAAATATAGGTGTATATCGGCATCAAACAATTATGATACTATTTTTAAGTGGCCCAGCTATTTATGAAAATAAATATATCCAAAATCGGGGCGAAAACATTCAAAGGTCGATGTGTGACACATAAATATAATATAACCTTCTATCGATCATCTTATGTGAATTATTGATACCTCACCACTATTGTCCAAGCAGTGCAATGGCGAGTGTATGAAGGGTATAGCTGCAAGCATCATATTCTCCAATTTTTTGAGAAATTCGTCTAACGATAGTTTCTTGTTTTTTATTATGATAGCTTCAATGTTTACGGAGTTGACACAAAGTAAAAGTGAAATTCATCATATTGCGTCAGTCTTACAGTAAGCGGCGATATGGTCAGCGTCTGTACTCCAGTGAGGCGGCTGCAGTCAGAACTCTGGCAAGTGGTCTCAAAATGCCAACACAACCATTCAAATGAGGAGAACACGAAGAAATATTACGAGCAACCAAGAAGTGTCGGGATCACCAAATAACTCCCGCGTGTCGGGCACTGGAACTGGTATGCTAAGTGACCAGCAGCCAAACGATTGAGATTGAGAATGGACAAGGCACTGCAGAAACTGCTTGTGGTCTTTCCCAATTAGGGACCACTCTGGCAGGAAAACCTAGGCGAAGAATACAGTGGACACAAGAAATGAATGAATTCATTGTTCGTACTTATTACCGCCTGACTAATTGCGAAACCGATTTTGTTGGTTATAGGCATGAACTCCGAGAAGTACCCTACGTCTGCGCAAGCCACGGAACAGAACATTGCAGATCGAAAAGCAGCTATCTTTTGGAAGGATCTTGTACCAGAATTTATACGAAATTACCTTAAGCAGCAGGTGCAGCTGGAACAAGCACCAAGCAATAGAGATGGCATGCAAGGTCCAATAGGAGTGGTTTCTGTACTTCCAGCTAATGACATAAATACAATGGATGAATGCCACATAGCTCTTGAGGAATCTAATGGCTAGAAAATGAATTCAACACAAAGTTATTAAAATATAACGGAATAAAACCTAGCTTAAGACCTAGAATCCCAAAGCAATGTGAATGCAGTAAGCTAGCGGACCTCTTAAGTGTTGCAAACGATAAAATTATCCCTAAACATCTAGGCCAAATTCAAGATTACGATACGTTGTACCACTACATATTTAGTACGTCAGTTGAGATATCAATTTGTAAGGGGTCAATGATTTCGGATGGTTATTTCTGCGGAAGATATAGGAGAGGTGTAAAGGCACCATGGCAACGTCGTCTGGAGAAACGAGTAGACGAGTTGAGAGAAAGCATAGCGATACTTACTGCCTACAAAAACGGCAGTAGAAGCAAAAGGATGGGTTACAGCGTACCCCGTATAAAAAGAATCTATACATTTTGCGGCGTTATAAAAAGAGTAAGCAGAGAAGGGACGACAATTCCAAATTTGGCATAAGTCAAAAAATGTTTTACAAACAGATCCAGCAAGAACGAAATGAAACGTACAACATGGAAGGTTTGCCCACTGCAGAGGAAATACAAGAATTCTGGATAGGAATATGGGCACATAAACAGAAGTACGAGTACTCTACAGACGCAGTATGGATAAAGGGTATAGAAGCACTAAGTGAGAATATATGCGTATGCCAGATGTTGTCATTCAGAAGGACATATTCCAAACAATTATAAGTAAACTGAGCAACTGGAAATGTTCTGGTGTCGACCATCTGCAAAATTTTTGGATCAAAAAGCTACACGTCTTACATGTCAAGATGATGGCGATAATTAATCACCTCTTAAACAGTGAAGCTGGTTTACCGGAAAAACTATGTGAAGGTACATTATTAATAATCAAGAAAGGTATTTCAGCTAATCCTCCTGATTATAGACCGATTACTTGCCTAAATACATTCTACAGAAAAGATAACTACTCACTGCGACAGAAACAATATTATTGGAGAGGTACAGAAAGGTTGTAGGAAGGGGTCACTCGCGTGTAAGGATCAACTGGTTATCGATAGTGTAGTCATGACTGAGGCAGTCAAAAGACAACGTAATCTGTATACAGCTTTTATAGACTAACGCAAAGCATATGATTCGATTCCACACGACTGCCTTGTGAGAGTCTTTCAAATCTATAAAGTAGATAACAAAATCTTTAAATTTTTACAATTTACAATGTTGAAGTGGAGTACAACAGTACACCTAAGAAGGCCTACATCTGTGGACGACGATTTGGCAAACAGTACAAGAACCCCTTGCAACATAACGCATTAGTAGAGCACAGGTTTATAACCACGAGAAAGATTCTAATTAAAACAGGAATTTTCCAAGGCGACACGCTTAGCCCAACATGGTTTTGTCTTGTATTACATCCTCTTACAACAATACTAAATGGCTTGAAGAGAGGCTTTGAATTGAAGATCGGGCCATGAGAAAAGCATAGTTTTTGTCATCTATTTTATATAGATGACATGACTTGAAGCTTTACGCGAGGGCAAAGCAGGGCCGACAGGAGCATGTGAGGCTAACAGAAAACTTCTCGAATGATGTTTGCTTTGAGAAATGCAAAATACAAGGCATTACTAAGGGGAAACTCAGCCAGGACATAATATATCGTACAGCCCAGGATGAAATGATAAGTACATAGGGTTCGGATGAAGTTTATAAATATCTGGAAATACAACAGTGTAGCGCTATCGAGCACACCAAAATTAAGGAGCGTCTTAAAGTTGAGTTTATAAGGAGGCTTAAACAGGTACTCAAGTCATACTTCAACTCGAAGAACTTGACGACAGCCATTAACACTTATGTTATCCCTATAATTCTATATACCATGGAAGTGATCAAATGGCGTCAAACCGATCTTGAAGAACTTGACAGGAAAGTTAGGGTATAGATGACGTTGTAAAGAAATCACCACCCGAGAAGTTCTGTAGAGCGAATGTATATTCTACGCAGTGAAGGAGGACTAGGCTTTATTAACCTGACAGACATCAACACCAAACAAATACAGTCATTGCGTTCATACTTTTCCAGACAGTCAGTGTGCTCTTTGTTGCATAATGCTATTTGCACTTATGATGATAGATATACACCTCGGAACGAATGCTTACTGACTATGATGACCATAGAAGATATGAAAGAGTCCTGGAAGAGAAAGGCTTTGCATGGAAGATACCCAGCAATTCTAGACTCTGAAAACTTTGGTAAGAGGAGGTCAATTCATTATTTATATGCTGGCCAACTTTTCACAGAAACTGAAGGATATATCGTCGCCATCCAGGACCAAGTCATACTTACAAGAAATTACCTCAAATATATTGTCAAGGATCCAAACATAGTTGAAGACAAATGCAGAATATCTGGCCATGTTGGAGAAACCATCGAGCACATCACAGGAGGATGCAGCACACTAGCAGCTATAGACTACAAACGACGACATGATGCTGTATGAAAGATAGTTCACCATGCTCTTGCTATTAGGCACAATCTTATCCAGGAAAGTAGGTTTGCTTATAAGTATGTACCACATCCAGTATAATCTGTAATCAAAACTACAAGTTGTATTGGGACAGATCCATCCTTATAGACAGAACTACCCCTGCAAATAGACCAGTTCTACTATTATGGAATATTATAAAAAAAAAGTTTGGATAGTAGACTTCGCAGTCACCAATGACAATAATATAGAGTCAACCTCCAGAAACAAGGTAGAGAAATATAGGGAGCTAGCTCAGAACCTCAAAGAGCAATGGGGCCTCGCACAAGTAGAAATATTGCCGATGATAGTATCCGCCTCTGGCATAATTCCCGTCAGCTTAAAAAATGTCTAGTGAAACTGGATCTTATGCAACCGTTGATTGCTAAGATGCAAAAAGCTTCTATTCTTAATACTTGCACAATTCTAAGGAAAGTAATGGGAACTTGCTAAGAGCAATCATGTTAGCCAAATGCGCTCTGATATGCAACTATCTGTGTGTCTAGATACCCCTTACTCTGTACTAGATGAGAGAATAGGAACCAAAGGGGGAAGAAGAAAAAGAAAATAATAATAATGCATGAGACTGAAGGATTCATTTTGGCTTGCCAAAATGGTGTTTTTAACACCTTGATATACCGTAGTAGGGTTATGGGTGCGTATTTACCAGATGCCAACTGCAGACTCCTACTGTATAGATGAAACATGCTCCAGGGGATATTGAGTACATTGTCGAGAACGAAAAATGCCCGATTTACTGGAATTACTCGTTCCCCACTGACAAGTTGTCGGCAAATAAGCCCGACATAGTATTCGATCATGAACGGAAGGCCATGTCCGTTATTGAATTTTCGGCTCCGGCCGAAGTGAACATCGTCTTGAAGGAGCAGGAAAAACCACACTGCCAGTCCACTAGTTATGGTCATTGGATCCTTGGGTGGGATGAGGAATATACTGCTCTCTGCAATTAAATCCATACCGGTATGCAGAACATCGGCAAGCTTCTTAGCCAGGAGGATGTAGAAAGAGGTCATTCTCGTTTTCCTCCGCCTACTTAGGGCACACGATTTGCGGACAAACCAGTTGCTTACGTCACCGTGTGAAGAGTGGCTAGCTTGGTATGCCGGAGCCCAGGTTGCCTATTTTAGTTTTCTTTTCCCAATAATAACAATAATAATATTTATTCATTCAATGTACAAAGAAAATGACATGAGTAAATAAATATAAAATCAAAACAGGCCCAATAGGGTAGACCGTTCCTACTATAGGACCAGAATCGGCGGCATCTAGCGGCCACAGTGGTGAGAAAGCTGACAATGCGAACCGGCATACTGTTTTCACTCTCGCAGTGGTCGATTTTGGTAATAGATGGCACAGTGCGGACAAACCAGTTGCTTACGTCACCGTGTGACGAGTGGCTAGTTGGTAATGGAACGGTAGCTTGGTATGTCGGAGCCCAGGTTGCCTATTTTAGTTTTCTTTTTCCAATAATAACAATAATAATATTTATTCATTCAATGTACAAAGAAAACGACATGAGTAAATAAATATAAAATAAAAACAGGCCCAATAGGGTAGACCGTTCCTACTATAGGTCCAGAATCGGCGGCATCTAGCGGCCACAGTGGTGACCAAACTGACAATGCCAACCGGCATACTGTTTTCACTCTCGCAGTGGTCGATTTTGGTAGTAGATGGCACAGTGCGGAAGTAAAAATTGACCAAAAGCTACAAACTCCTACAAAACTTATTAAATTAGAATATTTTCAGGATCACAGTACTTCCCTCACTACCTGTAGCTGTTATACTAATAACATTTTAATATAACTGATTCATGGAACTGGAACTGTAACCTTACGAAATAGTCCAAAGATTAAACTCTCTATGTTTTAACTGTGCTACAAACTCCTACAAAACATACTACATTTGAAAATGTTCATGATCACAATACTTCCCCCCTGCCTATAACAGATATGCTAATAATGTTTTGACATAACTGATTCATGTAATTGGTACTGTAACCTTACGAAATAGTCCCAAGAACCCTGTGCTGCCAGACATAACTTATTTTTCTAAAGGCAAAACGCATTTAGTAGCACCTACAGGTATAGTATTTAACCAGGTAAGAAAGGTAAGTCAAAATGGGACTAACCTAACTTAGATTCCAATGACTGATTTTTATATATACTTTGTAAGAAAACGCGCCGAAATAGTCACAATGTACATTGAAAATCGTCGTTCAGTTCTGTTAACGCAACGTGCATATCGTCGAAAATATCGTGGCAAATAGGCGTTTTACAACACTATCCGTCGTTTGGTTTCGAATGTTCTTGAGTACGGGACAGTAGGAGATCGCCAACATACCGTTCATCAACGACCAAGACGATCCAATGAATTGGTTGAAGCGGTCAGAACCCAAAAGTACCGTATCGTCACCGCGCTCAGCATTTTGGCCAGTGGCGCAACTTTAGCTTGCTGATTTTGGGGGGACTTGAGCCCCGGGTCTCTATAAGTCGATTTAGTGACAGTATAAATATGATGTTCTTTAAAACTTACTACAGTATGTATTTCACAAATGCCTGAACTTGACGGAAATCCTCGGCTATGAACTTTGTTCTTTGATATAATCTACGTTCTTAGTTGGAAAAAAAACAAAGTTATAAAAGACATTTTAATATACATACATAATATGAAAGTCAAAAATATATCGAGTTTAAAACTTAAATAACTTAAATCGGTGCTAAAAACAACTTAAAAACTGGAACAAGTTCTTTTAAATTAAATTCCTTCTAAGTGCACAGACAGGCGGATGGACCAGCAGACAAAAGGGTTAAAAACTTAAAATTTAATACACAATTTCTTTTTCTGTTTTTAGATGCATATTCAGCAATCACGTCTTCCAAATTTATTTCTATATCCTTTTCGATAAATAACAATCCAAGTGCAGAAAATCTTTCTTAGCCCATAGAAAGTCGTAGCCAATTCAAAATGATCCGCATAATAGAGAATGACGTGTGGCACGTGGCAGACGTTACTGGTAACGTTATTTCCACTTGAAACAAAGTATATACAGATTGAAAGATTTCCGGTGTCAGTTCATTTCGAAGAGTTTCGTAAGATGCATCGTTTCGTCCATTTGCTAAGCTGTTTCTTAAAACATTCATTTCCGCCTTTATATTTTTCTCCAACCTAAAATACTCTGCATAGTATTCAATAAAAGGCATGGATGTCGTATTGCGAAGGCTTTCCTCGGAGAATATTGATTTTTAAAAACCTACCAGAGAATCTAAGATTCTATAGAAGACATGGGCTCTCCAACAATCTACAACATTTGGAGCATTTATGCCTTCTTCTAATAATCTTTCAGTTTCGATGGTAAATTTTCCTTTCTTTTTGAGGATGGAGGGTCCAAACTCAAATCTACTTGGTTCGAAAACTTATTTTCTCATGAATTTTCTCATAGGTTTGATCTGTGCGCATTGACTCCAAAGTAGTTATTACTCCTTTTATCACATTTGCAGCCTCTCCCAAGGTGGTGGTTTTTGACTGTAGTGACTCTGACTTAAGCGTAGTGATAAGTTCTTCCAGTACTAACAAATAGACTATGAAGGATGCCTGTTTCATACAGGATAATGTTCCTACAGCGGTTAGGGCTTGTTGAACTCGCCTTTCTTCGATTTCTTGTCCAAGTAGACTCACAATGGTGGGATATACTTTTTATACTGCGGTGCAGCTACTGAATCTTGACACCCACCTGGTATCTGAAAGTTGAGATAGCTCCTTGACTTTAATACCCAAATCTTGAATTACATTTTTGTATCTAATATGATGTGGCAGCTTTGAAAAATGATCATATAAAGCCTGTAGCTTGTTAAAAAAATGTACGATAGACTGCATATTTTTGCAAGAGTCAAGAAGCGCTAAATTTACTATGTGCGCCATACAATGCATATATAGAGCATAAGGGTATGTCTCCCTAATTTGGGCTTGGAGGCCCCCCATTTGCCCAGACATCACAGCTGCTCTATCATAGGACTGGCCTACTAGATTCAGCTCTGATAATCGTGGATCTACGAGGTCCTGTTTTATCAATTCATATAGCTCTGCTGCGGTAGTTTTTCCCGAGCAGTCGATAAACTTGAGAAACCTCTCTTTTATTTCTAAGTTGGATGGATATCTCACGCATAGGGAAATCTGTTCTTTGCGCCCTGCGCGAGCATCGTCCACCATGATTGAAAATATCTTAGATTTTCTGATCTCTGAAAGAATTGAGGAGATACACTGTTGAGCTAACAAATCTAACAAATCATTTTGTACTTGCCAGCTTGTGTAGTTGATCTGTTTTTGGTACTGCAAAGCAAAATCTTCATTGTATTTAGCTAATAAACTACAACATATTCCCTTAGAATTCCCGCGATTCAATGAAGACTCGGTTTCAGTGTCCTCGAAATGCTAGTCCCTGTTTTGCCAATGTCAAGCAAATATCGTCTAAAGTTTTGATATATTCCCGATTTTTGGTTATCAGATCTTTGTGCGCACCAGACATCTTCACAAAAACACTGCCCTTTTCCTTGGATTCGAGGTAAGCATTCCATTTGACATCATTTTCTATATGGTTGGACGAGTTATGCTTTTTCAGCTTCTCCCCGATTTTCTTCCAATTTTGGCATCGATGTTTTCGAAAAGTTTCATCGTCGCAATTACTCCCAAACTGCCGACATGGAAAAAAATACAGCATTCAGAGATATACTATACTCTATCCAGCTGTACGTTTTGTAGTATGTCGGATTGAAGGACCTATTCTGTTTTCCGAAATATGTCTGAGGAAAATTTTCTAGGATCGGCTGTTTGGGTCTTGAGTCAATTGACCCAAGATCAGTAGGTTCGTTTTTATTAATTTCATTTTTATCACTAGAAACTGCTTCTTTAGTTTCATGATTGTTTATGCTTATATCGGGTTTGCTATCATTCAAAATTTCATTTAGATTTGTTTTTCACTTTTGTCTTTAACATCACTGTTACTTGAGTCCGATCTATCTGGTGACTTTGATCTAGATTTAGGTTTACTCAGTTTATTGAAGAATTTTCTTATATCCATCTGATCTGAAACAAAAAAATAGCAATAACAAATTTTCCATTCAGAACATTTATTTAAAATTATTTTTGAGTAGACGTACGAATAGCATAAGTGAACAAACAACACACCCACCTACAAGAAGTAATTTTGCAAACACAAAATACTATTATAGAAGGCAACAACTGAGCATGCATAATTCAACCCAAAAAACTGCAACTTTTTAACGTGCCATTAATGCTATTGTTAAGTGTGGACAGAAATCTGTCAAATTATTTTTTAATTTTCAGTGTAATTTAAAAAAAATCGTTCAACTTGAAAAAAATATTATTTACTTTTAAATCTTAATCAGAGAGAAACAAAATGCAGAATGTCTAAAATTGTATTGTCACCAGATCAAATCATAAATCTCAAAACAGCATGTTTGTATCTGTTTTGGTTC
The DNA here is from genome assembly GCA_963669975.1 of Acanthoscelides obtectus. Classification (NCBI taxonomy): domain Eukaryota; kingdom Metazoa; phylum Arthropoda; class Insecta; order Coleoptera; family Chrysomelidae; genus Acanthoscelides; species Acanthoscelides obtectus. The sequence goes on from CAVLJG010000009.1 coordinate 30,469,726, forward strand.
CAAAGTTCTGAATTGACCCCTTTTAAACTCCTCACCCACACCCGTATTTCCGTTTTTTTTTTGGCATAAAATTGTATTGTCACCACATCAAATCATAAATCTGAAAACCTCATGTTTGTTTTGGTTTCAAAAGCTGTGAATTCATCCCCTCAACAACCAAGCACCTCCTACCTCGAAATTTTTTTCTTAACATTGTACTGTCATCGGACCTACAGGGTGTTTCAGTTTATTGTTGCATAACTTTAAGATTCGATAGAACTTTTAAAATTAATGCATAAAGTCTATATAAACATTGGTCGAAAAATGCATGGCTTCCGAAATACAGGGTGTTTAAATTTACTTTCTAAAATAGTTTTTTTTACATATTTCGAACAATATTTGATGTATAACAGTGAAAATTGGTATACAAGGGTTTTTTGGTACGGCAAAACGAACCGTGGGCATAGTTTTACTGTAGCCGCTAGAGGGCGCTCTCTGCTGTACCTGTAGTGTATTAAAATGACCGAAAAATTTTTCTTAGTGCAATTTTTTGCTTTTTGAATAAAAAAAATGATTCTTCGCACTTTTCAACATAAAAAAGCTCCTGTGAGTTTTCGTTATAGTTAGCCGTTTTTGAGATATTTCGATTTTTAAGGTTCGATGCATTTTTAATTATTTATGGGAAAATATTTTTTTTTAAATTTTCGATTTGGGCATTACAAGTAATTAAGATGATCGTTTAGATTGTGTTTTTAAATACAGCAATAATTCCTAACTCCAAATAAACACAAAAAAACAGAATATTAATTTGTTTAATTTTCCAATATTATTTTTAACAAATTAAATTAATCATTTACAACTAAAATGCTATTGGATAGTTAGGACAAACATACAAAATCTAAAGTAGTTGCTTGAAATGTAAACCCAATTGTTCAATACACAATTCACATCTACGAATGATCGAACGTGGTATAGCATTATTCAAATAAGGCTCTCTTGTGGTTACGGGAGTCTCGTACACTTTTTCTTTTAGAAATCCCCACACAAAGAAATCTAATGGATTTAGGTCAGGGGATCGTGGAGGCCAGGCGACTGATCCTCCACGGCCGATCCATCTTTCGGGATAATTTTCGTCCAGCCAGTTTCTAACTATTCTTGAATAATGAGCTGGACAACCATCAAGCTGGAAGCAGGCCAATCTTCTTAAATCTAACATAACATCATCCTACATATTTGCATGTTCAGCCTTTAAAAATTCCAAGAAGGTCGCAGCATTTAACCTTGCAGGCAAAAGGTAGGGTCCAAATAGTCGATTACGGTAAATACCAATCCACACGTTCGCACTAAATTCATGTTGAAAATTTCTTTCCCGAACTGCATGCGGATTTTCATGCGACCAAATATGTTGATTATGAAAATTTACCACTCCATGTCTAGTGAAGCATGACTCATCGGTCCATAAAACGCTACTTAAAAACTCCCTATTATTATCAGTTCTATCAAGAATCCACTGACAAAATGTGATTCTTCGTTCTCCGTCCCCTGGCTGTAGCCCTTGCACAGGTTGCAAATGGTAAGGACGTCTATGGTCATTTTTAACAACACGGTGAACATGGCTTGCTGAAATTCCCAAGTCACCAGAAACTCTCCTAACACTGACGAACATTTATGTTTTGATCCCTTTGGAGATTTCCAAAACCATTTTCAATTATTTGGCGATGCACTCACATACTGAGCGAGTTGGATGTCGTCTGTTTGGAAATCTTCGTGCGTATTATCTGGCTGCTTCTGCTGCGTTTCCATTTACAAAGCCATACACAAAATGAATATCCGCTAACTCTTGATTGGAGAATAAAAATGGCATTTTTATAAAACTTACAAAAAAAAATAGGAAAAAGAAACTAAATTTCGTGCATTCACTATTGCAAAAAGATGTTTCAGGTTTCAACAGACAACAAAACTAACTGTCAACTAATTGACGTTTAACCTTATTCTGCTTTCAATTTCAAAAATATTTGCAGGCCTACTTCTAAAAATTATCGAGATACTGACTTTTTAACGTTATTTTATCATAAATAATTAAAAATGCATCGAACCTTAAAAATCGAAATATCTCAAAAACGGCTAACTATAACGGAAATTCTATCGAATCTTAAAGTTATGCAACAATAAACTGAAACACCCCTGAGCCAAATTTCATTAGAATCGGTTCACGGGAAGTGTGTCAAAATTAATCGCATGATTTGACAGACAGAGAGCCAGGCTCTGTGAAGTTAAATGAAATCGTTAAAAAAAATCGGTATTTTAATATTATTTTTGGATTTTTCAAATAATTTATGTCTACGTTCTACGTCACTGGAATAAATTGTAAAAAATAATTTTGCATTATCATTACGGTAATGTTCAATTCAATCCTACTAAAAAATATAGTACTTACTTTGCATTTTTGAAAAAAAGAGTTTTTTTATGGTTATTAATTCCACTTTTGATACCCACGCCCCTGTATCAACACTATGATATCCACTAACTTACAAAGTAGGTTTTTTGAGAAGCCCCTGTCTGCTGTCTAGGTCTATATGTCTTCATGTCTACAACATAATTTAAAGAAAATCGGTAGATGTCTAGGAATAAAAAGCGCGGTCTACGGGGCTTTTTCAATTCTCGGCATTCCTACTAACTAAAATTTATTCAGTATTTTATTTACCTACCTGTTTGACACTGGCAAATCAATAATAAACTAAGCGCACTAAATAGAGTCGATTTCTGGGACACACCAGACACCAAGTAACTACTTGTTTAGTTGAACAACAACACCTTTGTAATAATCTATGGCCCATCGGCTGCTGGTCGGCCGCCGCGCGTTCTCTCCTCCCCAACCCGCGAAACGACCGAAAACCGTTTTCGATTTCGACCGCATGATCGCAAGGTGTATTGTACACGCCACGCCATTTCTTTAATACGTTATCAAGCGCCGAGTCAAGCGCAAAGAAGATGTCTTTGTATAGTAGGAATGAGAATAAGGAAATGACATGGCTCTAATAGCAGGTACTATTTTGTGACTATCGGGTTTGGGAGGGCTAATTTGTGGCATTACCATCAAGTTTGTGACCATCGGGTTTGCGGCTAAGTCCCCCCAACCCCTCCTTAATTGCGCCACTGATTTTTGCATCAGCGGAACCTCGTTGCGACGCATTTTGAAGAATGATTTGCATTTGTTTCCTTATAAGATGCAGTTAACACAAAAAATATTGCTAACTGACCGTCGATGTCGCTTGGAATACGCCCAAACAGTCGCTCGCTTGGTTGATGCTGACCCTGATTTTTGTTAGCAAATTGTGATGACCGACGAGGCCCATTTCACGCTCTCTGGCGGCGTTTATAAGGAAAACTGCCGCATTTGGGGGACGGAAAATCCACATGAGATCCACGAAATGCCGTTGCATGACCGGAAAGTGACTGTTTGTGCCGGCGTTTGCGCCAAAACCATCATTGGGCCATTTTTCTTCAACGAAAATAAAACAGACGATGGAAATCGATATCGGTGGTTGTTGGCTCATTATGTCTTCCCACAAATGTGTGAAAAAGGTCTCGATGGTTACTGGTTTCAACAATGCACACTGCAAATGAGACAATCCAGTTTCTGCAACGAAAATTCCCTGGACGCCCGATGTCAAAAAGAGGTGACATTGACTGGCCACACAGGTCTCCAGATTTGACCCCACCGGACTTCTTCTTGTGGGGTTATTTGAAAAGTCAAGTGTACGCCAGCAAGCCCCAGACCACTAAAGATTTCAAGGCAAACATGCGTACCGCAATCGCCGCTATACCATCAAAGATGCTCGAAAACGCAGTAAAATGGGTACATCTTGTTTTGGCCAATAAAGGTGGGCACTTAATAGATGTTGAGTTCAAAAACTAGTCCCAATAAATTGTAAAGGACCATATTTAGTAAAAATACCCGATACATAGAAATCAGTTTTTCGTTTTCAAAGTTGTTTCATGCTTACATACCGACATAAAAGATGGCGCACCCTGTATACAGGGTGTCAATGCTATCGAATAAAGTACCCCATTTAAGAAGTATAACTTTATTCAGTAGGCGTTTTTCGAGAGATCTTGTAAACAAATAACAACGAGTCAATAAGTGAAACCAGGACCAGTTCAAATTTCATCGTTTTTCATTACGGTGTAAGTTTTTCCTGATAAGTGGAAGGCTGCCAAAATCTGCCAAATTTTCAAGTCGCAAGAAAGAACCTAAGTCAATAATTATAGGCCTATTACTATACTGAGTAACTTTGCAAAGCCCTTCAAAATAATTCCTGAATATACTTGGGAACTAAAGACCATCAATCAGTGCACCAGTTTGGCTTTATGAAGCAGAGATCCACTATTACTAATTTGGACACGTTCAGTCAATATTTATGCGAAAAGGTAGATAATAGGGGGCAAGTGGATGTCATATATGTTGATTTTACAAAATTGACAACAACAAATATTTTTTTTACAAATATGGTATATCAATATAGATTTTTATTTGAACAACTTTAAACGGCGCATTTTAACCTTCACCCGGAAAGTAAAGTTTTTAACTTACCCATACAAAATAAATGATTCTGCATTGGAAAGGTGCGAAACTTTCAAAGATTTGGGTGTGCATTTCGATTGTCAGCTCACCTTCAACTACCTTAACAGTGAAATTATAAGAAATGCGTATCGCACATATGGCTTTATCATCAGAAATTGTAGAAATTTCAATATCACAACGCTTAATAAGTTATTTTCATTGCTTGTTATAAGTAAATTAGAATACGATGCAATTATTTTATATCTATGAACTCTGAAAAAGTACAAAAGAAAAAAGTGATTGGTGTCTATCGTCCAAGAGGATATGACTACTCATTATTATTGAATAGATTTAGTATCACTTCCTTGGAGAAGCGCAGATAGCAGGCGTCGATCATATTTTTATACAAATTACTACATGGTAACATTGACTGTCCTGTTTTGCTATCGCAAATTGATTTCCTGGTACCTAGAGTGACATCCAAATATAAAGTTATCAGTTTCTGCAAGAGGGCACAGACAAATCTTCTGTCTAAAGCACCAACAAACGTTATGTGCAACGGTGCGATTAGGATTGTGAGCTTTTGTATATCTTCTGTTGTGGATTTCAGGAATTATCATCTTTGACTTTTTTATCATTTTCTCTAGACATTTTTGTTTGTTATATATTTATGTGTGAACATTACATGATATAGGTATATATTCTTTTTTGCTGTTATCTATTAATCATATTCATAGTTTCTTTCCTCTCTACTTTTCTCTTTTTTGTTTTTTTCAACTTATGGCGCGCAGACTGTAAATTAAATCATGTCTCTCTAAATGGTATCTGAACTGTTGGAGAATAAATGTTTTATTATTAACGATCAAGAAAAGGTGACGAATGCAGCTTTCTCAGTAAGGCTCCTTAAGTAGGTGTTCCTTGCACTACTTCGATTGCTGTATTTAAAAACAAAGTTTCTACACACCGTATGCACCTCTCCCCAGTCTTTTCTGTATATCGAATCTCTTCATGATGTGTTCGTCGATCTCAGACATCTTATCCTTTGACTGCGCCATGGGTCTTGTGGAACCTTCACACTCTTAACGTAATAAATTGTGTAAATTCCCAGTATAAATCATTTTAGATCTCAATCTGAAACCGTCATATTGGCTTAATCAATGTAGATTGTAGCAGAGTGACGTTACAATTACGTATGACATGAACAAAGAGTCAAATCTGTGATCAATCTCTGACGTAAGGCAATTGAGAATGAAAGTGCTCGCGTTTCGAGTTTGCTTAAAATAGACTACAAATTGGTGGTAGGTAGTTGTTTATCGAGAGTTTCATGATTCTCCTATCCAACTAAGAGTGCTATTTTTAGTAAAGTTCAGCTATAAAGGCCTCTCATTTTTTAATGTTTTCGTAGTATACAGGATGTTACATGGCCAATTTGTAGACTAAAAACGGACTTTTGCAAACTGAACAATACATGGAGACTCAACAAATCAAAAAGTTTTGCAGATATCTGAAAGTTTTAATAACAAATACATAAAAAGATACAGCCGGATATGCGTTGCTTTTTTATAAACAATAGGAAAAGCTCAAAATTCAATATTTTGCTTCTATGATTTCCAAATTAAATTCTATTAATAATCTGTAAACTGGAGATTTTAGAACATAAAAAGACCTTCAATTTTATTTTTTAAGAATTAAAATCGATAAACAATTAAGCTAAATATGGGACTTTTTAGCAATATTGAATAAATATTTATAACTGTTGCAAGAACAACTGTAAATGGACGGGTTGGTTTAATAGATTATGTAAAAAGCTAATTGTTAATCCCAGAGACGAATTATTTAAACAAATGTTCTTGTCCAAGACATGGTCCTAGAACAATCTACAAAAGTAAAATTTATATAAAAAATTATTTATTTCAAAATTGGTCCTGAAAATGATGTTAAAAATCGCTAATTTGTAGTTATAAACACTTATAATAACCCCATTATTTTTCAATTTTTCAATATACGTAATTTATTTCAAGAAGTTGACCTTCATAGGTGGTTAAAAACGCATATTTAAAAAAAAACTTCTACGACCAATAAGAGCCAAGATAATTTTTTTTTAAATTCATATCTCATTTGTTTACAAACATTAGGACTCGACATTTTCACGGATTTTAATTAAAGGTCTTAAATTTATGATCCAATTTATAATTTGACTATTAGTGCAAAGGTCTTAAGAAATAGGCACCTAAGCAACGTAGAACCTTCTTTTTTAATTTGGGGTAACTCGTCGGAATAATGACATCTGGCATATTTTCCTGGAAAATCTGGAAATCCCGGAGAGCTTAACACTTTGTATTCTTCAAAATTAAATAATATGAAATAATAATGAATTAACAATAAATCATTTACTTTTACTCTCACTCTAATAAAATAATTATTTTACAATAAAATTGTTTGAACAATTCATGATTCAGTTAATTGGTATACTCTTAACAAAATACACTCTAATAAATTGTAAAAAATATTGACCTACGTTTGTCCTTCATTTATATTTATTTTATTTGCACTCTTTGAATACACTCTATAATAAATTGTAAAAAATATTGACCCACGTTTGCCTTTCATTTATATTTATTTTATTTGCATTCTTGGTGGTATAATAGTATTATATAGAGTATTTTTTATTATAATATATTATCATAAAATAAACGGACAATACATCTAATTTAAATTCGCTCCAAAAAAGATTCAAATTCACTTGTATCGAAAATAACCGTTATAGGTATATTGAATGGAAAATAACCATTAGAATAGTTACATCGTAGTATATATACATAATTAAAAGGAGTAAACATTTTTTAAAAGAGAGTAAAAAAATGTAAAAGGAGAAAAAGTATTACGGATAACTTAAATTTAAATTCAATGTGATTAATTTAATTTTATTGTAAGTAAATGATTTATTGTTAATTTATTATATCATAGTAATTTGATTTTGAAGAATACCACGTTTCAAGTTTTTCGCTTCTGGGGTCTGTCTACAAATGCCCAACAAGTATTTTTGGTTCAAAAAAGAGTGGTTAGATGCATGATGGGAGTCAGCAGTAGGCATTCTTGTAAGGATATTTTTAAGCGCCTTAAGATTTTAACTGTACCATCTTTATTTTTATACGCAATGGCTGTATATACTTTTATTAACAAAACTTGGTTTTTAAACAATTTTAACTCTTACTCGACCAGACAAGCTGGAGACTTAAATGTGTATTTTGCCAAGTTTAAGATCGGCGTCAGATCTCCGGAAATACTTGGTCCACGAATTTTCAATAGGCTACCAAACCATATTAAAGAATGTGGAGATATACATAATTTTAAGGCTAAACTGACAAGTTTTCTTGTGTAAACGTTATTATGCCTCTCTGAGTTTGTTATGTTATGATTTATTTGTGTGTTTGTTTTATACATATATTTATTTTGTGTTGTTTTATTAGTTTTTATTCCACCGAATCCTATACATACTTTGTAATGTCTCTTAGGATAATAAAAGTATTTGAATTTGAATTTCCCGATTTTCAAGGAAAATGAAAATGTGCCAGACGAGTTATCTGAAATTAAAAGAAGACGTCGCTTAGAAACCGGGATGTAGTAAAATTTTATAGTGCACTTCGATTTGAAGACTCAGTTTCAGAAAATAAATCGAGCTAGAGCTGATTCCCCCATCAACTCACCCTGAAATACTTACGCGAGTACCCTCACTTCAGGTGGCTATCTCTTAAAGACCATCGAACTAATAATAAAATTATAAATTGGATCCTAAAGTTAAGATCCTTAATTAAAATCTGTGAAAATCTCGAGTCTTAATGTTTATAAACAATGGAAATATGTGAGATACATTTTGGTAAAATTACAATTTCGAAATCGAGAAAAAATTATAGCTCTGAAGTGGAAAAAAGTATCGAATTTAAATTTCGGACACGCAGTACGAACATTATAATTATTATACAAAAGTTTTTGCGACCACACTAGTGGTGTATAAATTGGAAGACTGACCCCTACAGACGAATGATGAACATTATCTTCTAGGCCACCGACTTGTTTATCTATTATACTCGGGTACTATACAGGGTGTTTTCAACATTTATTTCAACTGCTTGTAGGACTCGTCAAAAGGAGTTGATATACCAAAAATCATAATAAATAGTAAAAGATTAAATATTTTGAAAATAAGAATGTTATTACTCTATTATCTATATTACTATTATTTGATATTCTCGACCACTTTTTGAGTTATTGTATGGTTTTTAGTATGAGTCTTTGGTTCGATCAGTTGTATCAGTCAGTTAGTACTTTCATTTGTCTGATTATTTTGTGCGCAAAAATGGCTCATGTGCCCACGTGCCAACAAAATGCAGCCGCAGCATGCAGATTGAATGAGGGAATGTTTGTAAATTTAGTTATTAGACTTCGTGATAGAGGGCATTTAAAAGAACAACGAGGAGGTCACTCTGAAAGACCTGCTCAACCTGAAATGTTGAGAAAGACATTTTAGCAAAACTCGACAGTGAGTACTAGAGCCAAAGCAGCTCAAGTTGATGTTTCTCATAGTAAAGTGTGGAAGACAATACGATAAAAACAGTATTATCCTTATCATTACAACTTGAAGATCATCCTAGAAGAGTTGCATGTTGTCAGTGGCTTTTAGAACAGTACGGCAGTAATGAAGATTTTACAAAATTAATTTTGTGTACAGACGAGGCCACATTTAATCGAAATGGAGTGCAGAATTTCCACAACAGTCATTTTTGGGCAGTAGAAAATCCGCATGCTCATTTTCAACATAGATTTGCATTAAATGTTAGATCTGGTGTGGTAAGTGTCATGCTTATTGGACCCTACTTTTTTTCAACTCGACTGACCAGTGGAATTTATTTAGATTGTCTTCGACACAACCTGCCAAAATTATTAGAACACCTTCGCCTAAATGTGAGAGAGAATAGGGGGCGCAATGGATCCAAAACAAAAAATTGCTGGTATATTCTATCGGCCCCCACATAGCGCTGTTACAGAAGCCGCTAATACCTTTGATGACATGTTACCTGCCATATTAGCTGAATATGATGATATCATCCTTGTAGGGGATATTAATGTTAATTTGCTTTTAGGTTGTAACAACTTGACTAAATGCCTTGATTCTTATAATCTGAAACAGGTAATATCTGAACCAACTAGGATAACTGAATCGACACTCACTCTCTTAGATCCTATTTATTTGAGCAAGCCTGAAAGTTGTCTTAGGAGTGGCACTATTAATGCTGTTATGATTACTGATCACTATTTAACGTTCTGTGATATACGTATTGCACTTCCTAAAAATCAACAGAAATTTGTGACATTCAGGGATTTCCATAGTTTAAACGAAATAGCGTTTGAACAAGATATCAAGAGTTTTCCATGGTGGCATATTATATCAGTAGATGACATTGAAGATAAAATTAACTTTTTAACAGATAGTATTTTATGTTTATTTAATGTTCACTGTCCAAAAAAGGTAGTCCGTGTAAACAAAGCTCCAGATCCTTGGTTGGATGATAATATTAAACTTGTATTCAAGCAGAGAGCTGAAGCTTTGTCAAAGTTCAAACGTGATCGTACAGTACAGCTGCCTCTTGGCAACAGTATACATATTTCAGAAATCGTGCATTAACGCTCGTGCGGAGAGGTAAAAGAGATTATTTACAAGCTGTTCAAAATCAGGATATAAAAAAGTTTTATAAAACCCTAAAGACTTTTCAAAGTGCAATCTCAGAAAGATTCTACAATTCCCGTGAGCTTATCAGATAGATCCGTATAGAATGAATGAGGCATTCATTTCAATTTTCGAGAATAGTGATTTGGGTTGTGCTGATAAAATTGCATATTACCGAGCTAATAAAAATAACTCAAAATCCAAATTTGAATTTAATAAAGTGACTATTGACACCATTATTAAAATTATACAATTCTAGTGGTTCATATGGAATAACTTTGCATATGATACTACTATGTATACCTGAAGTTGATGTGTACTTAACACATATTATCAACTGCTGTTTAGAGAGGGGATATTTTACCAATCAGTGGAAACGCGCTATAGTTGTTCCGCTACCTAAGTGTTCTGATCCTACTAACTATGGTCAACTGAGACCGATCAGTCTACTGCCAATTTTTTCTAAAGTATTGGAACGCGTTGTTTACGAGCAGCTCTGCGCCTACTTATATTCTAACAAAATTATTCCATCTAAACAATCTGGATTTCGACAGGGGCATAATACAGCTTCGGCACTCTGTGATTTAGCAGACAATATAACAGTGGCACTTGATAACGAAAAAACAGTATCTCTCATACTTCTTGATTTTACTAAAGCATTTGACACCATTAATTACTCAGTTCTTGTGTCTAAATGCAGTTATTATGGATTTTCTGAAAAACTTCTTTCGTTTATTCAAACCTACCTTGAAAATCGGTATCAAAAAGTTCATCTAGATCAACAGTACTCTACCAAACAAAAAATTTGTTCTGGTGTACCACAGGGATCAGTCTTAGAACCCCTAATATTTTCATTATATATCTTAGATTTAGAAACAGAGGTAAAATCATGCAGCATAAAATTTTTTGCAGACGATATTCAAATTTTCTATTCGTTTAGGAGTAATGACTTGTAAACAGCAAATAATAAAATTAACCAAGATCTTGCCCAAACTGAAAAGTTCAGTAGTAGTCATAATCTTATATATACGCAAATAGAACAAAAAATAATACTTTAAAAAAGGACATAGACATACATTTAAAAGGTAATAAATTGGTTCCTGTGGATCATTCGAAGAACCTAGGTATTATAATGGATGAGGACTTAAAATGTTTTGTTATTATTTGCAAATAAGGCTATATTATATAAATCTGTGAGAAAAAGCAATTGTGTGAATCTTTCTTGTTTTCAAAGATATCGTATTGCTTAGTGGTTTACTTCCCCTATTTAGACATTATAACAAGACATCGTATTCAAAGTATTATGAATACATGTTGCAGACTTGTAAATGGTCTCAAAAAGTATGATCATATATCGAATGCCATTAATGAACTCAACTGGATGAAAATTGATAAAATGTATAAGTATCAGCACCTAAATCTGACTCATAAGGTTCTTTATTCAAAAACACCGTCGTATTTAGTAAACAAATTCATACGTAGAGGGAATATGCATGGCATTAATATTAGATATACAGACTTCTTCAATTCTACGCCACAGCACATCTCTATTTCAGAATACATATATTTACAATGCGATCAAATCATATATTTCTTTAGACCGCAGTTTAAAAGAAACCAATCCATTAGGCACCCACATTCAAGAAAAAAGATAAAGAAGTCCTACTTGATCAGCAGCGAAATCTGTTGTAACCCATAGGTGGCCTCATATTTTCTTTATGCATTTACTGAGATTATACTTTATTCTGTCGTTATTGTATACAGGTAACACATTGTTTTTTTACATCTCGTATTTTTAAGGGGGTTAGATGGTAGAATAGATATATTATCTAAATCTCGCCTCCTGTAAGAATATTACAAATATACAAACGTTAATTATTATTATTATTATTTCTGCTCGCTAAACGGATCTAACGTCTTGAGATTTTCTTTTGTGGGGCTATTTGAAAGAGTTGGTGTATCATGATGGAACTGCAACAGCGCACTGAAAATGCTTGTGATTTAATTCGTGGACACTAGGATCTTATTTTCGACTCTTGTAAAGAGTCGTGGATTCGCCGAGCAATGATTTTTTTTAAATAATTTTTCATAATGTAAACTAACTTTTATGTAGGTGATTTTTGGTATATCAACTTCGTTTGACGAGTTCTACAAGCTGTTAAAATAAATGACTCAACTTTGAAAACACCCTGTTTAATACTATAATAATCTTATGAAAAGGTTTAGCCTCCCCTATTCTGAAAACATCGTGAATCTTGGTACTGGAAACACTATAAACATGGCGAAGAAACCTACAACTCATTACAACATTAATTGAATAATATGCGTATCTTGTCCTCAATCAGTAGCGCAGAAGCGTACCATTTATTAAACTTTGTCTATGCTCGCTACTGGTTCTCATGGTATACTTGTCCTATTTCCCATGTTAGATTCTTCTGTTGGTCTAAAATCTTAACTAGTAATTGTGGAATCAATTAATATGAGTAAACTTCTTATTATTTTACTTCTGAAATTGTCGGCTTACCTTTCTAAATTCTTTAGCATTTCGGATTAAGTGAGATCAACAAAGAAAATATCTCAAATCGTTAGCAATCTCGGACAGGAAGTATAAGGAAGAAGTATACAGAAGGCTTTTAACACTGTTCGTACTACGCCTGGTATAATCCAAGGAATCAGAGAGTGTTTGTAGCGTAGAGCACGGGCTTGTGTTGAATCCAGAGGTGGTTAGTTCCAACATCTTCCTTAGGTTGGATGTTATAGCATTTATTCAGCGTTATTTCTTGTCCAAAATGTCCTCATAAATTTAGAAATAATCATGAGATCTGTATCAAATGTATTGTTGTCGTCTTTAGTTCTTATTAGTTTTATTCATTTATTTTTGACATATTTTCTTTCTTTGTTTTGAAGTTTCTTTATATGTAAACCAAAATGGATATGCTGACAAAACTAGTGCCATGCATAGGAAAGGTTTAATGAAGGTAACCTTCTACGCTACTGATTGAGGATAAGATACGCATATTATTCGATTAATGTTATAGTGAGGGGTTCACATGCCACATAGTGCTTCCAATATCAGGCTTCACGGTGTTTTTTTTATACTCCAACTACCACGAAGGCCTAAGGCCTAAGCACCCATTGGGTACCGTGGGGCTATAGGGGGATACATGGGAAAAGGGGGACGCCACACGGACTCTGGCGAGGGAACACGTGTGCATGCAACATGCACACATTCTGGCTCCGCCTACGAGAACCGCCGGGTGGTACCTCCGCGTTCGACAGTCAGAGACCATCTACCACCTACCGACAATCACAACATCATAGCCAAGAGAAAAATTTCTCCTGGGACGGGACTCGAACCCGCACAGCGCACGGCGACTGATCAGGAGACCGAAGAGTCTACTACTGCGGCCACCGCTGCTGCCTAGTTCTCTCCTCAAAACGAGTGATCTGACAAAAATTCCTTAGATGACAAAATTCATGGTAAATAGAATGGTAATTGATAAAATGCACTTTTTTCTCCGGAAAGGCCAGTGGCGTAGAAAGTATTTCCTACTAGGCGTCCAGATACCTCAATTTCTACGTCCCTGGTTCAGATTGGGCCCAGAAACTCTGTGTGTTTATTGCTTATGATGTTCTCACTGAACGTCTAAAATCGTAACTCAGTATCTTTACTCGCTCCGTAGATATAAATTTTTTTCGATTCCGTAAGTTAAGCTTCATCCCTCTGTATCTCTGTAGGGCAGCATCTTTGGATTCATATTTAGACGAACTTTCAGTCCTAGAAGCATTGGCATGTCTTTCTGAAACACCCTGTATAGTATATTGAGATAATAATGCCAACCCACTACAACCTTATTTTGAATATATATGCCCTATCTCTAATCAGTGCTGTAGAAATATACTAAATGACATAGAAAATGCAACATCGACTAGGGGTGCCGTCACTTTGAGCATACTTATACGAGTACAAGTTTTAGGTCTACTGATAAATAGAAAGTAAAATTTTTTAACTCGAAATTTCGCAAAATAGCTGATATATCCCACCTTAATGTCAATAATGTGTTGAAGCTCCTCTGTTCGCTACACATCCGTTAAGTCGTCGCAGGATTGATGCTTTCTTGGTGTAAGTATTGTATCCCAGGCCATCTAAATTTAGTTTCGTAGACCCTCCAATATTTGTGGAGGGTCTGGTTGCAACTTCTTCCCATCATGAGCAATACATGTTCGATAGGGGAAAGGTCTGGAGATCGAGAAGGCAACTGAAGCAGATTTATTCCGGAAGCTTCTAAAAAGTCTACACTAACACGTGCGAGTCACGCACTGTCCTGCTGAAAAAGTGGATCTTCCAAGAAGGGAAGCAGATGCGGTTGTGAAACTTCGTGGATTTAGCGCTGGGCATTCAAGCTATCTCGAATGAATATGACCTGGTGCTGTGAGTAACGGTACCCCATATCGTAACACCCACAGTACGATGAATATGCCGTTCAATAGAATATTGGACTAGTCTTTCACAACGCCCCCTCCTTACTCTTGCACGGCCATCATGTGTGCCCAAACAGAATCTGGACTCATCGCTGAACACGACTGAGTCCCATTCCATATTCCATTCAATGGAACAAATACAGAAAAATCACTGAATATTAAGTAAACATATCCATATTGTTCTGATCCTTATATGACAAAAAAAGCGTTTACAAAAAAAGTACGGCTCGGAATGCCTTCAACATTTTATCAGCGTATACTTCCATGATAGCAAATATATCTACAAGTTTTTTATCGAAATTCAATAAATAATTCTGGGTGTTGCAGTTTATATGTCCCTTAATATATTTGTGTTATTTTTTGGATCACCCTCATAAAATGTTTACCTCTTTAGGGGCAACTGGAGCTAGTGCTCAGGGCCCATCCGCTAAGGGACGCAACACATAGCTCCAGGGACCTCACTGCTGCTGTCTTCATTTTGAAAAAAGGTAAAGGTAAAATCAAAATAATTGTGAAGCGCAAGGAGAAATCCGGTGGCGGTACTTTAAGGCGCTACACTGTGGTTGAGGGCAAAGTTAGAAACACATTGCTGCTAGTTGAATGATTTAACCAAAAACATTGCTTCTACCCAGGCCAAGCCTTCTCTTGCGGGTACACCACTGTATTCCAGGCGGAGATCTTCGCAATAGTCCTAGATAATACTGATTAAACATACATTAGAAGGCTTTGTGATTAGAAAAACTAGCATTAGCGAGCGATTTATTGTAAAGATTATAAAATAAAATATTCTTTTTAGCATGTCATTTTAACAACAATGCAGTTTTACTTAATGCGTCTTTTTCGCAGACTAGCCGACAAACGAGAGCCTCAAGCCGCGTACAGACAGAGATTCCAACGCAATCCAAAGGACATGTGGTTACAGATTTGGAGGTGTTCGAATCAGTGTGTATGGTGCGAGCCGACATAAGCTAACGGTTTCCAAGGTCGACTTTGGTGTTCGATTCCTTTTGCTCCTTGATCGGTACATCAAAGGGAGGTTTGATTTGGTCTGGACAGGATTTGTTGCGCTTCTAGCATTTAGGCCCGTATCGTCAGTCGTCCCTACAATTGTAGGGCGCCTTTATGGCCTCCTTGATTGTAATAGTTTTCTACTTCTCCGTGTCAGAACTCTATTTTGAGGTTACGTCACAAACATCTATTTGCATCAAATTGTGCTTGCTTTTGAGTTATATCATGTATTATCAGCCTGTAATTTCCTACAATTTAAAAAGAAAACATATCTTCACAATAGGAGAGCGCTGACGCTGACACGGGACAAGTGTAATCTAGAAATTTTTGAAGGAGAGAAAGGAGTATGACAATCAAGGAGGCCATAAACGCGCCCTACAATTGTAGGGACGACTGACGATACGGGCCTTAGTCATTTGTCTGCATTCGACATCAGCACCGAACTTAACCCAACGCTGACCAACTCGAAATTAAATTTAGGTGTAGACGAGCGCATTATAATATCTTCCTTGCTCGGCGTTGGATTTTCGCTCTGTACGCGGCTTAACGTCGTACTCAGTGCGCCATGTACCTATGTAGGTATGTACATAAAAATAGCTCTCCTTAGTGAATGCGCTTCCCATTTTAAAACTTCTGGTGTATTCTAAACACTTACTTTATGTTATATTTTGGAGTGAAAAAAAAGTATCAAATGGTAAAAGTTACCAAATTATGGCTTGAAGCTTACGATATAATTTAAATACTCTTTAGGTTATATTTTGGAGTAAAACGGTCGAAAATAAAAATGCGAAGTTGCCCAAATTTTGGTTTGAAGTGTTTATTTCAGGTTTAGCACCTCACATTTCTTTTGAATCTCAACTTCTTTCATCAAAAAGTACACAAATTTTCCTATAAATTATAAAACGCTATATTTCATATCCCAATATAATACTTTTCAATTCGAAAAAATCCTTCGAAAAAGTCTCAATTTCAAATACGGCTTCTCTTTCGAAGCAAATGAACTTGCTATGAAAAAAATCGCCAGAAAGTGGTTACAGATGTTCCTCAACTCCTTTTGATTCAGATTCTCCTAATAATGCCATTTTTTATGCGCGGTTTATAATAACATGCCCGAAGCCAAAATATGCCATACTCAGATGTACTGCACACCGACAATCGGTACATGGAGTCTTAATGCCCGTTCTCATTGTTTCACTTAATAACAAAGCTAAAACTTAGAAGTAAAGGAACAGGAGCAGAAACAGAAGAATTGGTAACCCGAGTGACGTAGGTTTTTGCTTATTGGCTTCATCAGGCCCAACTGGATGTGCATCGAAAACATCGAATAAAAACAGATCATGGGCTTCTTCACCGAGATACAGATACTGAAATCGGTGCCACCGAAAATCAAGTTGAACTTTCTAAGAATGTGGTTTAGCTTGAGTTAAAGCGACTTGGGGTACTGTATAAGCAGATCTGAACAATTAGGTTAAGCCGGTTTGAGCAAACATTATCTTTCTATCTATCTCGATGTCCTCAAGTCGTTTTGAATAGGCCTGAGCTTCTCAAATTATTAGATATTGTCTATATTTTAGAGGTTTGCGGTAAGGCGGATTTGTGTACTGTATAAACATTTTAGAGGCACTAGTCCAGATACCCACATAAAATTAGGTTAGACCGGCTTAAGAGAATGTGTAAAGGCAGAATCAGCAGTAAAAAGTTGTGATTACCATAAGATAGACATTGTAAATATCCATGGAAAAACTGAAAACACAAACACTTTCATTAACATTAACTAATATATCGTTACTAAAGCCGCAAATGTCAAGTTAACAAGCATTATCATAAATGAAGTCATATATTACCTCGGTAACCACCCGAAAAACTTCACCGCGAAAAAACAGAACCTTCGTCGATGCCAACGAATCGTAGACTCAGCACGAAAATCCCCCGCTTGTTTTGTCATTAGTATCGGAAATAAATAGAAATATGAAAATCGGTAGGTACCGTGAGACACCGGTTATGGTTACCTACAGCTATCGGAACTTTGTTGATCAGCGATCGCAGGTGGCGCGTACGTTGCCATGGCGACCGATCAATTTGATTGGTGACGGTCGCAGTGTGCTTTGATGTAACTGATGATAGCACGCTCGTTAATCATGCGACAGTTGACTATCGCACTGTTGACTATGCACAAGGTGACGTTTAACTTCCGAGCTAGGTCCGTTTACGTAGATAGAATTGTGGAACTGGGTCGAAGTATTTACCCAACTTAGTTAATTATTACTCAGATGTACAGGTGTAAAGCATCCAGGATCGTACGGGAGATACTAACTTGGGAGAAATTATCTATTAATGTAACATCTGAAACTTATCCTGTGGTTTTCATGATGATAATTCCCCATGTTCGCCTGGCCGAATCAAAGCAACGTAAACGAAAATTCTTTTTTATTGTATGAAGTTTTGGTTCCAACAGTGACCTTTTTCAGGTACAATTGACACTTTTGACAATATATTTTGTGTATCTGTCTTCCAGGTGACACTTCGTCTGTTTTTGATTCAATTACATATTCCTGTACCAATGTGTTACTTTAGTAGTCTGAATGGTCCTTACTCATTATTATTATTATTATTATTCATTAATCATCTAACTGATTCACAGGCTTCCCTGGGTTAAGAACGCTGGTACATCGGTTTTGAAACAAGATGGCCCGTTCGATGCTGATGTTAAAAACATCTTGTTCTAGTTGCCGCCTGAAACTCTACGGACTACACTGCTTGTGTCCAATACGACCGACTTTTGCATGGGTAAGTATAATTCAAACGGTAATCCTAGTTGTTGCAGTGATGTTTTTAATTTTTTTGGTATTTCTCCAGTTGCTCCGATCACAATGGGGATGATGACTACTGTTTCCATGTCCCACATTTGGCGGATTTCATCGCTCAGGGGTAGGGATTTATTGATTTTTTCTCCATGTGTCTTTTCTAGGTTGGCTCCCAATGGCACAGCGAAATCTACTATGTATGTTTTGTTTTCATTTTTTAGAGTGAGCACGATATCCGGTATATTATTACTTATCGGTCTATCAGTTATAATTTTTCGATTCCAGTAGAGCCGGGTTTGTTCATCTTCGCACACAGCAGGCGGCTCGTATAAATAGTACGGCACTATTTCTGTCAATCCCATGTACTTTTCACGAAGGCTTTGGTGGATTATCTTTCCGACTCTGTTGTGCCTGTCTAGGTAGGATTTCGGTGCCAACATTGAGCAGCCAGCGATGATGTGGTCCAGGTATTCATCCTTTTCACCGCACACACGACATCTGATATTGTCTTGTCGTTCCCGCATTATGTTTCTTTTATATACTTTAGTTGCGATGACCTGATCTTGGATAGCAGATATGAACCCTTCTGTCTCAGCAAACAGGTTTCCAGAGCGGAGGTAGGCCGTGGATGCGAAGGTATCGCTCTCGAGTAGGGTGCGGTATTTACCATGAAGTGCCTTACTCTTCCATTGTTGCAGTTGTTGCTCGGGTATGAGCTGGTCCACGCTAAGGCTGAAGTTTTGGTCTGCCAGTCTTAAAGGTGTAGCCTTATTGTCCGCCCTTATGATAGCGTGGTGAATCTCACTGGACGCAGCCCTGGCGAGGAAGTAGTTCCTAAGGTTTGTTACTTGCCTGTTGTGGTTAATAACTAGATCAGGTATACCTCTTCCACCCAACTGTCTAGGCAAGTGGAACCTTTCCAATGATGAACGTGATGTGCTAGAAATTTGCTGAACTCTTTTCTGGTTTTGATATTGAGGTTTTCGAGTTCTGTTGCTGTCCAGTGAATCACTCCAAAGCTATAAGAACCTGCAGATGTGGCATAGGTGTTAACTGCTTTTGCCATGTTCCTGGCAGACAGCTTAGTCTTCAGTATCGACCGGATTCTTTTAATGTAGGTGTCACTTACTGTCTGCTTTGCTGCTGTATGATCTAGACCTCTTGCTTGCAGATATCCAAGATATTTGTACCTTTCTCCCTCTTCCATTGCCGCTCAGCAACTTCATATCCCGCGTAATGTACCCACTGGCCCTTCTCCATCCCGCTGGTCCTACATATGTCCAGCCCAAATGACATTTTCATGTCGCGACTGAATAGGATGACGCAAGTCAGAAGGTCGTCAAGGTGTTTTTTAGACTTTGCATACAGCTTTAAATCATCCATGTACCAAAGGTGGCTAATATTCTTGTCTGAGTGTGGCAGTATATAACCTTTGCGCTGCCTATTCAACATAGTTGTCAGGGGTCGCAGCGACAGACAGAACCATAGCGGACTTAATGCGTCCCCTTGGAATATTCCATTTTCTATTTTAATGGTACCAGCATCTACACTTTTTTGGTTGGTGTTTAAGACAATTCTGGTTTTCCACTGAGACATGGCGTAGTTCAGTAAATTCAGTACATGGGTCTCGACTTTATAAAGCTGCAGCACCTCGGATAGTCAGGAGTGAGGAATACTGTCAAACGCTTTTTGATAGTCTATAAACGCTGTGTGCAAAGAGCCTTTTGAGCGTTTCGCGTGAGATGTGATGACCGTATCTATTATTAATTGTTATTTACACCCTCTGGATCCTTTTCGGCAACCCTTCTGCTCTTCGTCCAACAGGTTATTTCTTTCCAGGTGGCTGTATATCTTTTCCGATAGGATGGACGTGAATATTTTATATATTGTAGGAAGGCAGGTGATCGGCCTATATTTGTATGGATCTTCTGAGGACACCTTCGTTTTTGGTAACAAATAAGTGATATAACATTTAGCTAGATATTGATGAATGACCTTGAATTGTTTATACCAGAAATTTTGGATTTTATCCTGTCCAGATGCCTTCTAATTCAAGGTCTTGTTTATAGCCTTGGTTACTTGGTCGGTTGATACTTCCCATTAGAACATTGTCTGTAGGTTAGATGTAGACCTCTGGTATTGTTGTGAATCACACGGTTTCCCCAGCTTGATTCCCAAAACGTTTTCATGGCCTCTGGTGTGGGGACCTTATTTTCTTGCAGGGTTTCAATCTCGTGATCTTCAGACTCTAAATTTTTATAAAAGCTCCTTTCACTCCTGCTAAACTGACTATTGTGTTGACGTCTTGTGTTGCTTTCCTTATACCGTCGGAGTTTTTTAGCCATAGCCTTGAGTTTTTGTTTAAGGTGATCCAGTATTTCTGTTTCTGTTGGATTTTCGAGGCTTTGTTCCCTTTCAAGAATGGCTTTGGCTTTCTTAGTGACTGAGCTGCTGGGGTTCAAGCTTTGATTTTGTGTCAGAATTCCTATGTCCCGCCTGATACTATCGATTTTATTAGTAATTCGGCGCTGAAATGCTGGCGTGACTGGGACATTTTTAACTTGAGTGTCCGTGGAGATATTCTGCTTGCTTAGTGTTAGCACCGCTGCTGCTCCACTATAAATAAGGCTGTGCAGATTTTCGATGGGTATATCAGATTTATTTTGGAATCCAGAATGTTGTTGATTTCACCCAATATAGATTTTGTCTTGTTATTATAAATTATTTTGGGAAGTCTAGGTTTCATCATAGGGTCCATTCCATCGAATTCCAGCTCAGCAGCAGATGGTGGTCTGTTGGCTTCCGGTACTGGGGCCGCTGGTTCATCGTCAGCATTGGGGAGATCAGAAGGTAAATTTATAGATAGTTCTATCGCAACTTTATTTGTGTAATAATACCTGGTGATAGGCGTCTATTTATAAATATAGATCTTCGCTGGTCTATGATATTTTGTATAGTCTTATGACGAAGCATTGGGAATGTTTCAGTTACCAGTCTATGTAGTTCTCGGCTGTATGGAGTTTTGGCGGTTTCTAGTCGGGTTAATCTGTAATAGCAGCGAACCATGAATGCATTGATTTCTTCTGTTCACATGGTTCTTTGCCTAACTGTGCCTTGTGACGTGGTGGGCATGGGCTCTGATGGCTCAGCAACACCGACATCTTGGCTTGGTACGTTTGGTGGTGGTGTACTTGACTGAGTTGGTAATCTGGTTGGTCCTTGTTCATTGCCGCGGTAGGTTGCAGGTAAATCTTCAAGACGGCTCCGACCCGGCTCCTGCTGCGCCGGCCCACCTGAGTATCTCTTATTTCTCGTTTTAAGAGCATTTAAATATACACGTTCTAGGGGTCCTAACCTATAGAGCGGTGGTGCTAGTTTTGTCCACCCCGGGTATTTTATTTCCCCGGTACCCTCCATATCTGGAGAGCGTGTCCCAATTCGCACAGGGAGGCGCCCGATGGGAGACTAGCAACTCCACACGGGTTATTATTATTATTATTATCATTATCATTATCATTATCATTATCATTATCATTATCATTATCATTATCATTATCATTATCATTATCATTATCATTATCATTATCATTATCATTATCATTATCATTATCATTATCATTATCATTATCATTATCATTATCATTATCATTATCATTATCATTATCATTATCATTATCATTATCATTATCATTATCATTATCATTATCATTATCATTATCATTATCATTATCATTATCATTATCATTATCATTATCATTATCATTATCATTATCATTATCATTATCATTATCATTATCATTATCATTATCATTATCATTATCATTATCATTATCATTATCATTATCATTATCATTATCATTATCATTATCATTATCATTATCATTATCATTATCATTATCATTATCATTATCTATCATTATCATTATCATTATCATTATCATTATCATTATCATTATCATTATCATTATCATTATCATTATCATTATCATTATCATTATCATTATCATTATCATTATCATTATCATTATCATATCTTATCATTATCATTATCATTATCATTATCATTATCATTATCATTATCATTATCATTATCATTATCATTATCATTATCATTATCATTATCATTATCATTATCATTATCAGTATCATTATCATTATCATTATTATTATTATTATATGTTGTATGTGCATTGTTTACTGATTTGAAATGATCTGATGTGCTCATTTTCTGTGATTCTCAGGAAAACAGTGTGTGAGACTTGATGCTTAGCCATTCCAACTGTTGTAGCTTGATTTATGGGTCGTGTTTAAATAGTGCTGATATAACAATAATACAACGAGTTCAAAATAGCTACTGTAGGCTGGTTTACGGAATAAGGAAGTATGACCCTATAGGTACCTATCACACAAAATCAAGGAATGTGAACGGCTTAACATGAGAAATAGGAGAATCCTTCACCTGTGTAACTTTACGCATCAGTTCAAATCCTCCTGGTCTAATTAAACATTTCATAACTCGAAAGATGTTCATCATCTAAATTTCTAAATGATAGTATTTTCTAAGTTTGATTTTTTTGTTATTTCTTTATTATTGTTTAAAGATATTTATAATCATATAGCAAAATTGGTTGGTTCTCTTTTTACAAGCATAATCACAACATGTACGTTTTTTGCGTTGTTCAACCCTTTTTAAAAAACCTCATTTACTATAGATTTTTCTTTGGCTACTTCATCGAGCTTTTGGTTTAGTTCTACTTAGTTTAATTATGAACTTATTTTGGCGCTGCCTTCCAGCGGTGTACAATACCTACTTGCCATTGGTATTGTATTTTAGAAAACGTATTTTATTTGTCTATAAAGATCAATAAAGACGGATTATTATGACTGTTATTGTTATTACTAATTGCGAGAAATGTTGCTTCGATATCTAAAGGGAACCATGTTTTTTTCCTGTGAGAAAATAATATAAAATTCAACAGTTTGGTAGATAAGAGAATTTTAAACATATTTGTGGTTTGATTCAGCCAGGCAAACATGAGCGATTAAATTATCTACTATAGAGAAAAATATGAGAACATGTCCTATGCCCTCATACGCCATTTTGAGGTCTTCAATTGCCACTCTTATGCTAAAAGATAGTATTCCCGCATCAATTTTATTACACCGAATTTCAGCTGACTAAGATCGATTGATCCGATCAAAAAATAAGTAGAGCGGAAAATTTTGGAAAAGCTGTCTATCGATATGGAATGCCTAGAGTATACGGCATAATGTCTATGCAGGGATATTACGTAAAAAACCTATACAGAGTATTTTCAACGTTGTGTCATTTATTTTAACAGCTTGTAGAACTCGTCAAAAGAAGTTGATATACCAAAAATCACTTATATAAGAGTTGCATAATAAGAGAGTTAGCTTACGTTATTAGAAATTATTTAGAAAAATCTTTATCAAGTTAAATGGATACCGTTTTTACAAAACTGTTCAAAATTGTCCCCATCTTTTCGATTAACGCAAAATCTTACTCGGAGAATACACGACTCTTTACACGCTTCGAAAATAAAATCCTGGTGTCCACGAATTAAATCACAAGCATTTTCAGTGTGCTGTTAAAGTTCTTCCAGAGTATTTACTGATCCATCATGATGGCCCCACAGAAAAAATCGCAAGACGTTGAATGCGGGGAGCGAGTAGCCCAAGAAATGGCTCCATTGCGCCCTATCCGTCTATTCGGAAACTCATTATTTAGATATTCATGAACTTCTTGTCCTAAATGTGGTGGAGCCCCATCACGTAGGAACCACATATTCTGTCTCACATTTAGAGGAACATCTTATAATAATTGTGGCAGATTGTGTCGAAGAAAATTTAAAATAAATTTCACCGGTCAGTCGAGGTCGAAAAAAGCAGGGTCCAATAAGTAAGCCATTTACCAGTCCAGCCCAAACGTTTAATGAAAATCTATGTTGAAAATGAGTTCTTTTTACAGCGTGAGAATTTCCTACTGCCCAAACATAAATTGTTGTCGAAATTGTGCACTCCATTTCGTATAAATGTTGTCTGGTCTGTACACAAAATTAATTTCATAAAAACTTAATTTCTGCCGAACTGTTCTATGGGAAACTTCAACTTGAGCTGCTATGGAACAATTACTCATTGTTGGTTCGTCTTCGACCATTTCTAAAATGTCTTCTGCAATTTGTAACGTTTCAGGTTGAGCAGGTTTTCCAGCATGACCTCCTGGTTGTTCTTTTATAGATACTGTGTCACAAAGTCTAATAACTAAATTTACAAATTTTTCTTAAAGGAAACCTTGCCGCATACAACCTGCATGCTGCGGCTACATTTTGCTGGCACTTTCCGTGTGTTAGTATTATGTCCACTAGTTCATTGTTGTCGTAAACGTGGGCCATTTTTTCGCACAAAATAATGAAAGTATACGTACTATTAAAAGAGTGATACAGCTGATCGAACCAAATACTCGTACTGAAAACCATACAATAACACGAAAAGTTTGCCAAATCTAGATAAACGATGAAAGTAGTAAACAAAAAATGCTAAGATTATACACGGCAGTGGTTGAGAATGTCAAAAGATCTGTGTAATAGTATTTTTATTTTTTTAAATTTTTTACTATTTCTTTTATTATGCAACTTTCATATAGGTGATTTTTGGTATATCAACTCCTCGGAGTCCTACAAGCAGTTAAACTAGATGTATTGACTTCTAAAACACCCTGTATAATGTCAAAAAAAGAACAATAAGATGTCAACTTGTTGATTAAGTGGGCTAGTGTGCAAATAGTTCATTTTGCGCTTGCTATAAGTGAGCATGAAGTGAACGCCAGCTAGTTCCAAGTGGACGCCTTTTCAAGTTACATAATACCCCTGCCGGTCATGGGGTCATGTCGAGATTTTTACAGTACAAATCTTTCAAAGTGACATGCACTTGTGTTTTGCACAACCACACCTGTTTTTTCTGGAAATATTTCTTTTGTTCATTATTTTGTGTGTGTGTGTGTGTGTGTGCGTGCGTGCGCGTGTGGGTGTGTGCGCGTGTGCGGGTGCGTGTGCGTGTGCGTGTGGGTGTGCGTGTGTAGGTGTGTGCGTGTGTGTGTGTGTGTTTTTGTTTGTATTTCAAAATAAACGTTATGTTTTGTGCAATGACAATGCGCTGTAGGTGATCGACAGGGTTATTACATAAAAAACCTATATAATGTCAAAAAATCGGTAAAATGTCAGTTTGTGCACTAGATAGCCGCTAGTATGTTCATTCCGTGCTTACTACAAGTGAGCATGAAGTGAATGGCAGCTATTTCAAAGGTGCATTTTATAGAAAACCTTTCATAAAGTAATAAAAAATCGATATACCGTCACTTTTTAAGTCACGTAATACGGGTGTCACTGTGTATACAAAGAAATCGTCAGATATAAGGTTGTATATTGTAAACTTCCTTCCATGATTTCTTTCTAGACACCATATCGATGTATTAGAACCTCTTCTGGCGACACTAAACGGCTTCAGTGGGGACTGAGTCAAGGATGATACATTTGTATCATATACATGTACGTACGTACATATAGGCACAGGTCTGATCTGTTTCACATACTGTATGCATATCGTCGGTCTCCGCACGTACCGGCATAACTAACATTTTACAAATTTTGCACGAGAGCTAGAAAACGAATATCAGCAATAAATGAGATTGAAAATGACATACTGATTTTTTAGTCTGCACGTTGCTGTTTTTATTTTTGTGAGACTAAAATGAACCAATTTTAACGCAGAGGCGTAAATCTATTTAAGCTGGTCCGTGAAAATTGTTTTCGGAATTTTATAACTTACGCAATTTTCTGAAAATTTTATTCCTTAGGAGCGAACTGATAAACAGCTACGTCATTTCGTGAAGTGAAAGATTACAAAAAAATATGTGAAATTACGGCGTAACTCGATTTTAGATTATTTATCATTTACGCCTGTACGTGCGGAGACCGACGATATAATTAAGGATGTCTTACTTCGGCACGGGAATTATGTAAAAAGCCTATAAAACGTAAAAAAAACTATAAAATGTCATCTTGCAGTCTCGGTAATTTTTAGGGTGCAAACAGTCATTCCATGTTTCCTCATCATTGTGAGCGTCCATCTACAGACGAATGACTCAACTACACGCATTGTTGGTTGCATATGTTTTGTGAAGCCGAGGAGTCTGTAGCTTTCATCTCTGAGAAAAAAGTTGGTTCAATACGTAGATCGCGTCTGGATGATTACGTGTATTGGTCTGCATGTGTATGAAATCAGTGATATTTTCTGCGAAAGAAAATCATTACTGAATATGCTGCCAACGAAGTATCTATTAGCTGTGACGGGATATTTATATGTTGTCCTTTCTGAAGACAGGTTATGTTCAAAGTTATAAATTACGATTTTTTACGTTTTTTGTGCTTTCAAAAACTTTGGAGAGAATTATGGGAAATCACCACCGCGCCCGCGTTTATTCCTTAGTTCTCTCATTTTTGAAATTCAGCAAATTTGCATATGTAATTTCCAGAATGGATAAGAAAAAGTGGATGCGCAACTAATTTCTAGCTTTGAATCTCAAGTAAGTGATTTGAGACAAGAATCCAATGAAATTATCATCAACACATATTATTAGCAAACAAATACTCACTATGCACCTATGCACTGCCGTTACCTTCTAGCTATAGTATACAACTTACAGCTTAGACCTCCAGTAATGCCATATCTGAAGCAGATTATACATCACATTAGAGGCAAACATTGATAACTGAAGCATCATGACGTTTAGGCAACACGTACAACTACAAAATGAGTCCACAACGTGTCGATCATCTAGTGCTAAGTTAACATTTTGTAGAAAAACTTACATAATGTCACAAAAAACCAATACAATGTCAAAAGAAATCGACATAATGTCACTTTTCAAGATACGTAATACCCGTGCGGCCCTTCGCCTTGTGTCTACAATATAATAACCTATGAAACGTCGTGCCTGACTTCTTCCTATCCACAGATAATCGCTAACAGCGCCCCATATTTATTTGCAATACCTCATACAAATGAATGATGACAACAGTACATGAAGACGAAATGTTTCCAGTAAAATCCGGTAAGGTGTAAAAATCAAAAATACAGGAATTTTACACTATACAACCTTTTTTTGTATACACAGTGGCAGCCGTATTACGGAAACATAAAAAGTGACATTATATTGATTTTTTATGATATTATGTAGGTTTTCCTATAAAATCCCACATTTGAACTAGCGGACATTCACTTCATGCTCACATGTTGTAGGCACGGAATGAATTAGCGGCAAACTAGCGACTACCTGGTACAAGTTGGAATTTTACCGATTTTTTTGACATATCTACAGATTTTTTAAGTGATAACCCTGTCGATAACCTACAGCGCATTATCACTGCACAAGACATAATATTTATTATGAATAATACACACAAAATAATGAACAAAAAGAAACATTTCCAGAAAAACCAGGCTATGTTGTGCAAAACATAAGTGCATGCCACTTTGATAGACTTGCACAATACATTCCTGACATAACCTTATGACAAAAAAACGTTATGCCACATCCTCTAGAAATTCCATATCAATGTTCTTATAGTACATCTAGATACTATGTCAATGGATTAATTTTTTCACACAAAGGCAGCCGCGCAGTGTAGGCAGAAGCCTAAGGGCATCGCGGCTGTTATGAGAAGCTTAAAGAAACTTTGTTAATCCGATTTTTGAACTTCCTAAGGTTAGTAGAACTGAGAAAAGCCTCTTCATGTAGATTGTTGGTCAACCTTTGTGAAGCTCTACGCTGTTAGGATGGGAAGCTGAAGTCAGGCGGATTTGTCTGGGAGGCACATCGTGCGGCGGCATCATGGAGGACAGCTTTGACGAGCAAAGCCCGTTGGCCTAGCGGTAGAAGAGAGCTAGATAGCCGACGACCCGCCGGTGCGAAAACGTCCCGAGACAAGCATGTGGGCAGCTCTTGAGGCTAGGTCTTATCTGGGCCTTGTACAGCGTGAGGTCAAGTGGAGAGTTTTCGATCTCTAGCGCTTAGAGTCAAAAAGGGATAATATGTGTAGGTACACCAATGGATTCAAACTAGGCAGAAGGAGCCAAGCAACGATTTCTTTTTCGCCTTATTTTCAGTCTGTAGTGAACATAGAAGTGTATTTGACATAAGTTAATTTTTTAACAGCTCTCTCATTAAATTCGTAGTTTTGGTGTTATTTTTTTAGTGTGAGTGTTTTCAGATAATTGTGTATTTAGACGATTGCAGACGAATTGATATATTTCGTTTTCCTAAGCCAAATACGGTAGGAAATACTCATTTATTTTATGAAACTAGATTCGAGTCTACTAGCCTATTCTATTAGCACCTATTGAAGTGTTCGTTAGTTACGCATATGGACTGTTTGATGAGCAGTCGAGTCAGAAAATATAGGTGAATAGTGATGTCAGTTGATGATTACGCTGTGGAGTTTTTTATTTATTGATTTCTGTTTTATTGATTATTTGAACACAGTCAAACACAATACAAAATATGAGTTAATCAGTATTATATCTTGTTTACAAGAAATAAACAATGGTATACCTAACCAAGAGGCTGTCATGTTAATAGGCGGTGAACATATGTACATTTTCATAGATCCAATATCGAAAAGAAAGAAAAGGATGGGAGTATGAACATAATATACATATACATTGTGTTTTCCAATAATGTTCTAAGCACGTAAGTTTTTGCCTGATTCATATTATCAGTACGTCGCAGTCAAGCTCAATAAATATCAGGAGGTAAATTCATTAGATTCTCAAAATAGGTCACATGTGATTAGTACCCTGGATCATTCAACATAATGCCAATGTTTGTGAATAAATAGGTCTTGCCTGAAATCTATCAAAAATGTAGCTTTTAGCTCAAATCTTGGTCTGCTGGATTTGAGGAAATGGTGCTCGATATAATAGAAACAGGAAAAATAACTGAAAAACCAAGACCAAGATATATCCAGGGTGTTTCCTAATTGAATGACAATATTTGAAAGGTCGATTTTCGGGTCCATTTGAAAAAGACATTTTTCCACGAACGGATGTCCCAAACGTCTTAACTTTCAACATACAGGGTGGAAAAGTTTTCTAAAACAAATCATTTGATACACTACTGACTTATTCTAAATAAAAAAATTCAATCTCTGTTTAATTATGACTTAATTTTTCGAATACTCTTAGCCGGACGCACGGTTTTCTAAAAAAATATTTATCTTCACGATGATATTGTCATATTAACGATATTATGATGCAGAGTTTTTGCTTTATCAAGCGATTTCGAGAATACCATCAACATCTGCCAAAATAGGCAGGTGAAATTCCGTACAAAAGGCACTGGTGGAAATTAAAAAAAATATGGTGTATTAAAATGTCTCTTGATACCTAGTACATATAATGCCAAACTTTATTAAAATATCTGAAGTGGTATTACAGATCTCAATGATAAATTATTTATTTTTGAACACTTTTTCCACCCTGTATCCCAAAAGTTAAGTCGTTCATTACATACATTCATATGAAGTTTTCTTCCTACAATGGACTCAAAAATCACTCCCTCAAATGTTAAGAAACACCCTGTAGACATCTTACTTTTTACCTCATTAATTTATTAGGTCTCTTGTCTGTAAGAACTTAGAGGTGGAGGATAATGGCTGAGACTCAACCAAAGGACAAATACCAATCCAGATCTTATCACCCCACGCTTAGGTACCATGGATCAACTCCTCAAACTGAATATTTTCTTAACTATCATAAAATCAATGCATTGCCGATTTGCTGTGGTTGTATATGCCTCATCTTCTTCTACACGGCTTTGTAAGATACTTCAAAAACTACTCGACACATTTTGTAATAGGACGTATTAGGTGCCAAGGTTACACATCTCGTCAGAACAAATTAGCTTTCCTACTACGGGAATGGGACCCATAGTATATCGACATAATTCCAGACAACAAAGACCTCTATCCATTCCGCCACGAAATCGCACCCTTACTGCTATTGATTTTCTACACACAAATATCAAGTAAAGTTACCCCACAACAGATGGCAGCAAAATGAAATAATGGGACGATTTTGATTTGATCTACATAAATCAAATCCAAGCGAATAACCAAAATTTTTGTATTATGTACTGCGGTTATAATATGGTTCAGGATGACATACGGGTTGATGACGTCAGTTGCTCGAATCGCTTGAAGCGTTGGTTTTAACTGCGGTTTTGTTGCAAGTTGTTTATTTTAGAAAAGCCCGTATATAATTTCTGATTATTCTTATTATCACATAATAATCGGTGCTTTTTCGTGTACAACGGTGTATGGAAAGTTTAAAAAAGAAACCTTTCATAATATTAATGGGAGAAATGTTTTTTTTTTCAGAAATGAATGTTTAATGATGGAACCATGACTTTGTAGCTATGATAACTTTCAATTCTCTAAACTTTTCCTCATGTCAAAGAAAATATAAAGATATTAACAAAACCGCGCATACAGGTGGACATCATCCAGTGAGTTTATAGAGCCATATTTTAATATTCTTGTGGTATATGGCTACACAGGATACTTTGTTAAGCATAGGAACTAGATTTAAAGTGTCCCCAACAACAGTAATGATTATAACTAATAAGGTGCTCTACTTTATGCTAAAACTGAAGTCAGCCTGTATCAAGTTTCCCAAAAATGAAGCTGAAGTACAATAAAAATATCTAATACTCGGCAAATTTGTAACTTGTCACATTTCAGATAATAACCAGAAATATAAAACTACTCCTGAGTTGGGTAAATACCACAATTTTACGGTGATAACTATGACATATAACAGCTGATTCATGATGTCACGGATCTTATAACCAAACTGATAACGGATGAACGGATCGGTAAATACCAATCCAAAATGGTAAATACCATTTTCATTTGGTTATCCGCTTGAATTTGATTAATTTGTCTAAAAAACCGACATAATGTCACTTTTCAGGCTACGTAATACCAATGCCGGTGGCTCATGCAATTGTTATTTAAGTATCAAGGACTGTGTCCAACGAGAACCGAATGCCTCTAAGAACCCCTTCGCAGATCACACAGCCAAAACTACCAAGCGGAATAATATATAAATTAGCCAGTATAAAGAAAACTGTTGGTAGTCCATCAGTAAGAAAAAGAAACGTATATCAGGTAGTTTGACCGTAAGCACTGTTATTGTTCATTATTTACTGGTATCTTCGAGAGAACGCAATTCAATATTTGTTTTCAAATTACCTATGCAAAAAACTGGTGACGTCGTTCCACGATTCGCGTATACGGTAGATATGTTACAGTCAAACCGGTCAAAAACACTTTTGACTGGGAAGATCAATCAAAAAATTTTGACTGATTTTGGATACAAAAATGCTTTTAGCATATGATCTTTTTGTTGCACAAATGTCTGTGGAAGAAAAAAAGTGTGGCGTGCTGGGCAATTTCAAGTGTCATAACAGTTTATGCAAAACAAATAGCAGTAGTTCAAGAAATAACACGCTAGAGTGACACGGGAGATAGATTGGCTTCATATCAATCAGATAAAATTAACATGACCTTAGTAAAAGTTTTTTAGTTTTCGAGATATTGCCACTCTGAGGTTTTGCCAAAAAATCCCTACTGTTTGCTCCTTTTTTGCCAGTTATCTCTATAAAGAACTTCTCACTTAGGATTTTTTTCTTGGGCTACCATTAATAGCTGGTTGAAACAACCGAGTATTCTTTTCACTGAAAACTAGCACGGTAAGTTAAAAAAACTAAATTATTACATTTGGTTTCAATGCGAAAACCTTTACTAAAGTTTGACTAATTACTGTGCAAAAAAATGTACCAGACTGAATCTGCTTGAAATAAATGATTTTCGACGTATCATTATTATTATTATTTTTCCAATATATTTTCAAAATGTCGATCACTGACTCTTATCCACAACCTGCATCTTCTTAAAGATTGTCCTTTTAAACATCTAAACTTAAATCGGATCGGATTCAAAATAGTGCAAATGGCTTTTCCATTTTTCACTGTAGCAATACACTGCGGTATTTCTAAATTACTTATCCTTGTATAAGGAATAACTACATTACCATTTGTGATATTTGAGACTTGGATCTCGATTATTTTCTCTGTACGAGGTTCTACTATAATACAATTTGTACTAGGTAATGTTTTATGAAAATGTATCTTCGTGCTGGTATTTGGAAGTACCAATGTTTCATTATCTAGGTCAATAAATGCTTTCATTAGTTTCAAGTTATCGACTCCTAATAAACAATCAAAATATTTGTGAAAATTGAAAAGATAAAACTTTAACTTATTGTTCACTTTTGTGTTGAACATATCAATAGAAGGTATTGTAGTACTGAAATTTTCAGTTGAACTTCCATGAACCGTGGAAATTTGAAATGGATCCTTTTTAATCGAATCTTTAAAATATTTATCCGCAATTTCTGGACGAATGAAACTTTTCGTACTACCTGTGTCTATCAATATTTTCAAATGTAACTTAGGAAAAATAATGTAAGGTAATTCACTATCGCTATTTGTATTCATTAGCTCATAATGAGGCATTACTGATCCGAGGCTGTTTGCCGACAAAATTGATCTCCATCGTTATCTTGATTCGAATCATCAGGTTCGTTTGGGTAGTCAACCTGTGGCTAGGTAAGGGTGGTCTAAACTGTGAGTTTTGGAAATTTTGAGGGTTTCGCTTAAATTGATTTGCCTTCGGATGATGTTTTTGACCAAACTTCTGTTTAAATTGATTTTGTTGTACTGCCTCTAACTGAAAATCATTCGTAATCATGTGCAAAGCTTGATTGAGATCTTCTGGGTTTTTTGTACGCATTAAAGATCCAATAGGTTCCTTCAAACCTCTTAATAAAATTCTTAAAGCTAGATTTCTACAATAGTTATTAACTATTTTCTGGTAAGTGTGATACAGAGTATGAAATTTGTAAATTTAACAGATGTTGAATCCTATTATAAAATTCAAAAGGGTTTTCGTTTTGATTTTGCCTTAATTCTACCATCTCTATATTCAACGTGAAAAGATCGCGCTTATCTGCATAAGCATTGAGAAGAGCATTTTTTAAATCTTGCCAGTTTTTTATGTGAGACGAAGAAATATTAAGTGCTGCGTCGCCTTTTATTTTCGCAAGCAAACTTGACATCAAATATTCGTTTTGAAAGTCCTCTGGATTTGTTGCATTATAAAATATCGTGACTAATTTCTCTGAAATTTCAAGAAATCTGGGTAATAATTCTGGTTCACCATGAAAATCAGGAATCATGTGCAAGTATTCCGGTTTTAGGAAAGGTACATTGTTTGAACTAGTAGTCATTGTGACGTTACTTAATTGATTTTCACTGATAATAGGTAAATTCAGAATTGGTGATCTAAAAATTGGTCTTGAGAATTGAATATTCGAATTAGCTATTGGTGAGTCAGAATCCGATTCCGCGCTATCACTGCTATCAGAATTAATATTTTCGAGTCCTCTAAAAGACATTAGGTACTTACAGCAATACCACTAGAAGTTCCATGCCCTGTATGCTGCAGAGCAGAGATTCCGCCGTGGTCCAATCTTCCTTTGGTCCTCTGGTCCAATATTCCCTTGGCCCCTTGGTTGACGTCTTCTCACTTGGCTACTCGATCCACCAAGATGGAATTCCTCTAGATGGTTGAGTCCACGCGACCGACCGAAATTACCGATTCGCGAGACTTTTTTTCGGTTCGTATTTGGTTAATCGTTCGACGAAGGGTGGTTTATAAGCCGTAAACAACTCCCAAATGTTCTACTGGCTGCGCCACTAATATTTCGGGATAACGTAAGTGCCTTTTTAAAAATATTTATTTCCGAAAATACAGTAGTGGATGGTACGAAAGTTAGATTAAGACTAAATTTTAATTATACAAGTACAATGTTCGTTAGCATGAGTAAAACAGGAAACGTATCATGTTGCATTTCAACGGTTGCTAGGCGCTGCGATGATGTGCTGACTTGCATTTTCTATTTTCTAGCTTCTACAGGGTAACTTATATATATATAGGTGAAAAATTAAAGCTTCCGCCTTTTGTTGGGTACTTCGACAAAATTTAAGCAAAGAGGACTCTTTATACTTTTTTAATTCTCTCTAGCTTTCAATGGACTTTGCCATCATCATCAGGAGAGTAGTATGTGAGGATGTTGCTAATTGTTGTTTACGTATAGGATGAGGGAAACGCCCAGTAACATGGTGAAAGCTGGATAGATGGTACAATGGTCAAAATTATATAAAATATGACAAGAACAAGTTAAAAACAGATTAAAATTGTTTTTTTTTAAACATGAAAGCATTACATCGTGAAGCCACTTGATGAAGGCAATCATCAAGTGGCTTCACGGTGTAATGCTTTCATGTTTTTTAAAAATTTTTAATCTGTTTCCAACAACGTAAACAACAATTAGCAACATCCTCACATACTTCTCTCCTGATGATGATGGCAAAGTCCATTGAAAGCTAGAGAGAATTAAAAAAGTATAAAGAGTCCTCTTTGCTTAAATTTTGTCGAAGTACCCAACAAAAGGCGGAAGCTTTAATTTTTCACCTAACTGGTCTAGACGACAATGACCACGTCTCAAGTTATATATAATATATATATATATATATATATATATCTCCACGTGGGTAGGTCCTCCTTTCATAAACCAGCAATAAGTCACGTACCAGAAATACTGAATATATATCAAATTTAATTCGTGAATATCCGACATCAAGACACATTGATCCAAGATCAGTTAAAAAAACTGTACATTAACATTTCGGATTTCCATACAAAGTCCGCTATATAGGTCTCCCTTTCAAAAACCGTATGATGTGTCCTCTACCGGAATACCCTCCAGATAACAAATCGGCATTAGGTCCTCCAAAATACTCAAATTATCTAAACACCAGTGGATAAGTCCTCCGTGCAGTGGTGCCAAGTTTCAGTTATTTCTCTTAAGATAATACAATTGAAGTCTCCTAACTCGGGCTTGTATTATTCTATTACCTTCCAAGTATCTAATGCTAAAAGGTTCATGCATCATTCGAATCGCCTTTCGCTAAGAAATGTTTAAACTTTTTTGTTATAGATAAAATAAAGAAAAAATGTCTATTGGTGCTTTGTTGGGGCTGTATGGCACGGCATTCTGAACTAATCCATTGACTCGAAAATGCGCCATACAACCCTGACCTAGCACCAACAGATTTCTAACTTTCCCAAACGTTAAGAAATTTTCCAGTGGAAAGCGATTGGAAAATGATGAATTATGGAATAAACTGTTATTTACGGGTTAAAAAGCTGATGTCATGACTCAACGAATATTAGAATTTTAATGACAATTATTTTGTTAAGTGGGAACATTGTCATACTTTTGTGATAAAATTTACGTTTATAAACAGAATTCCCTTCATCTCATTGTAAAACCGTTGTTGGTTGAAAAATGAAGTAATTTTAAATTAAATCTGACGAATGTCACCATTTTTTCTGAATCTTTAGTATGGTAGATCCCAAACCTTCTGTTCTGGTATTAGTGGTTTAATTTTTTCAACATTATATATTCAGTTATGTATGATTACCTTCGTAACTCAAATTTAAACTGATATTTTTTGGGTGTATTCTTCGCTCCTATAACCGCATGCTTGTTGTTTCCGAAGCAAAATATATGTATTTTACATACATATCATAAAAACGAATCAACTGATTTATCGTGTTTAGTAATTTGAATCTACATTTGCCATACTTTGATGAGCCGTGTTATAGACATAAAATGAGATAAAGCCCTTATCCTATTTTTCTATTTTGAATTCAGATGTCTCATGTATGTATGAAGATTCCGGAGGATAACGAATATTAAAGGTTTTTTTTGCTTTTTATATCGAAGCAGCCGCGCAGGCAGAAGCCTAAATGCCGGAACACCGCGGCTGCTATGATGATCCCAAAGAAATTTTGAAAATACGATTTTTGAACTGCCTATGGTTAGTAGAACTACTCTTGTAGATTGTTCCACAATCTTGACACCCTCGGGACAAAGTTTTGGATGAACGAAGTTCGACACGGTTAGGATGGGACGCCAAAGTCGGACGGGTCTGTCTGGCGGCACATCGCGCGGTGGCGGAGAAAAGTACTTCTTAGCCCTAAACAAATAGCGTAGCTTTTTCCCAGCAGCTGCAGCTATTGACGAGACTTGTTAGTGCCAGATCAGGTCCTCGGTGATCTGTGCCCGACCAGCCGAAATGGATGGCTTTTTGGCAGAACTCAGCCATCCATCGAAACTGGATGAGCGCTAGGACGCTTTTTGGTTCGTCAAAGTACAGTACTGTGTTTTGGAAGCATTGAACTGTACAAGATTGTTGCGTTCCCAAGCAGTGATAGCCTCCAGGTCTCTTGTCAGAGAGGGAGTCCTCGCTAGTCTTCTTTTATCCAGCTCAGCGGCAGATATCGGCTTGTCACTCTGAATTCCTGCATGTAGAGTGCTGTCATCAGCGAAGCTGTGGATTGGGTTGATCGTGCAGGAAAGGAGGTCGTGGATATGTAAGAAAAACTGTCGGAGCCAATACCGATCCCTAAGGAACACACCCGTTGACGTTGTGGGCATGAAGAGGAGAACCCGTCAATTACTAAGGATATCTTGCGGCCAGAGATAAAGTCAGCCACCCATCTGCAAAGCCTTTCTGGGCGGCCATAGGATAGAAGTTTACTTAAGAGGGCAGCATGCCACAGCTGATCGAACGCTTTCGTGATGTCAAGAGCAACGTCATGAGCCTCACCATAAGACTGGATGAGTTTACTTCACAATTGCGTGACGTAAGCTAGGAGTCCCAATGTGGATCGTTGGTGCCGGAAACCATACTGCCTGTCGCTTATCAAGCTATGGCGTTCGAGGTAGTCCAGAAGCTCGCGATTTATGCACCTCTCCATCACCTAATTTATAACAGAAAGCAGAGCTATAGGCCTGTAGTTGTAAGGGTCGGTCTTAGATCCTTTTCTTGGGATGGGTTGGACATGAGCAAATTTCCAGTTTTCTGGGAAGGTGCCGGATTCATAAGATATCTGGAAGAGACACGAAAGAACTGGACCAAGCTCCGCTGCACACCTCTTCAGTACAATGGTAGGGATCACGTCCGGACCAGAAGCTTTGTTGATGTCGAGCGACAAGAGCACTCGCCTTGCGGTCTTACGCCTGATTGTTACCTCCCGCATCGTGTAGGGAACTCTTTGAATTGATGGCACTTAGGCGTCGGAGGGACGTCCATGGTGGAGTTGGCAGCAAAGATCTTGGCTAGCACTTCCGCCTTGGCTTTTGAGTCGAATACAATAGTTCCATCCTGACACGTAAGTGGTGGAAGGCTACTGTATGAGAAGTTATTTTCAATCTGCATTTCCAGCGTCCAGAAAGACCGACTGACATTGCGCTGCGACATTACCCTGTGCCTAACTTTTATATCGTGCTGGTTTTTGGCATTGCGAACCGCTTTGTTATATTTGTTTCTGGACTCGACGCGGGCTTGTCTGTTCTCTACAGTGGGGTTTTGTAAGAAGGTTCTGTGAGCCTTGATCTTCTGCTGGCGAGCAGTGTCACACGATTTGTTAAACCAGCCATTGGACCCTGGTTTAGGCACTTTCACTGTGTGAGGGATGTATTCCTCCATTCCGACGTGGATAATTTCTGTTATCGAAGAACAGACAGCCGACGCACCCGCGTCAGTGGAACAGACATCTCTCCAAGAAAAGTTAGAGAAGAAGTCTCTGTGCCCCTCCCAGGTCGGCATGTCCGTAATGTCAAGTCTTGAGGCCTGTACGAGTTTCTGCTGCCACAGCAGGTTGTGACCGAAACCTAACCTCCACAACACCGTGGTCTGAGTTACCCAAGGGGGACAGGACAGCAGTGCTGTAAGGGACAGGATGCGTGGTCAGAAAGAGATCCAGCAGGCTAATGACGTGTGATGAGACGCGGGGAAAAAGTAGGGATCGCCACCAGCTGGGTCAGCCCTTGAGTAGGAGCGAGCGCTTCGACTGCACGACCTGTTGCATCGGTCTTGTTTGAGCCCAACCAAAGCTCATTATGGGCATTAAGATCACCGATAAGAACTACCTCTGAAGCGGGGTGATTGATGTTCAGGAAGTCGATCTGAAGATTTATTGAAAATAGAATACCTTAACTAACACCTCGCCAAATCCAGATTCATCTCATTCCCTCAGCCCCCCTACCTCCAAAAATTATTCGGAAAACGATTAGGAAGCTCTAAAATATTCAGAAATACTTAAAACGATTTTTAGTTTTGTCGTTGTTTAATACTAACTCCGCCGCCCGTAACCCCCGGCACCAAAATTTACAGCCCTAAAATTTTCTTAGAGGAATGTCTGAAACATCCGGAAGCGAAGTTTGACCATTTTTTTCTTCGTTTGTTAACCACTCTGCTGTTACTCCACCGATTTCCGAGAATATTCAAGGTTCTTTGTGCATGGCATAACAGCAACCTAAAGCAGATTTTTTTATGATTACAATAATTCCTGTCAATAGACGCGGTAAGTAAAGGCATCTGTCTTAAATCGTAAAACAAAAATAACATCTTTCATTTTATTCCATAGAATATTGGATTTGAGCATTACATTCGAACAAATATCATCGCTGCATAACTGTACTACCGGTCACGGCCGCTTGAGTGTAATACTTGACGGCAAACTGGGCCGTAGCAGACATAGGAAGATGAAAATCCAATCCTCTTGCAAAACAATTCTAATAAATGCCTAATACAGCGATGCCAATATTAAGGAGGACCCAAAAGCCACGATCTAGATACTGAATACCAGGCAGATGACCTATCCACTGTAGACTTGATTGAATACCCGCGCGACTGTGAGTCCACCAAATCGGCGCGGCAAAGCCCGAAACTACGGTACCCAAATTTAACAAAAAACACGATCTGTCTGGAATTTTGCCGGGTGACAAAGGGGAACCCCTCAGGTCGACTGGTGAAATTTGCGATAGGTCATCCATATACGGAGGACCTAGCGCAACGGAGGACCTATCGACTCTAAAAAGCCAATGAGTGGAGGACCTAACTATCGGAATCTGTATATATATATATATATATATATATATAACTTGAGACGTGGTCATTGTCGTCTAGACCAGTTAGGTGAAAAATTAAAGCTTCCGCCTTTTGTTGGGTACTTCGACAAAATTTAAGCAAAGAGGACTCTTTATACTTTTTTAATTCTCTCTAGCTTTCAATGGACTTTGCCATCATCATCAGGAGCTGCAATTACAATGATAACAGTAGCAACAATAGTGTAAAATGAATTTAAATTGACTTAACTTACAGTAGTATGTGAGGATGTTGCTAATTGTTGTTTACGTATAGGATGAGGGAAACGCCCAGTAACATGGTGAAAGCTGGATAGATGGTACAATGGTCAAAATTATATAAAATATACACAATTGTGTGACAGGAACAAGTTAAAAACAGATCAAATTTTTTTTAAAAACATGACAGCATTACATCGTGAAGCCACTTGATGATTGCACAAAATGGTGGTCATGGAATAATGAGTGAGATGAACCCTTTGACAGAAGGCCGAAGGTTGTCAGTGTCTGCGTAGAAAGATGGAACGAATTGTGGGCGTGTGCCAACGTTGCCAAATCACTTCAGATGATGTGATTTTCAGAATGTTATGTAAAAAATTGTTAAACCGACCAGAGGCAGTTGAATTAACTATATTTTAATTAATGGGAAATTAAATTAACAATTATTATTAAATCGCGAGAAGAAAATTATTAGAATTTGAGTGGAATGAAGTTTACTGGTGGAATCGACCAAGAAACAGATTCCATTCATGGTTGTGAAGAGTCAAAATTTGGGGAGATATGTAAGTTCTCCAATTTTTCGCAGTTTAGCAAATATGAGTAAATGACACTCAGTTGCTTAACATCTGTCTTTTTGTTGATACAGTTGTTATTCATGAAAATGTGGGACATTTCCACGAATAAACGTTTGGATAGGTGTTTTTCTTTATTAAGAACTTTGATACTTGTGTAATTCATAGAGTGCCCTGTTGTGTTAACATGAGATGCTAGAGCGCATCTTTCAGGATGAAGCCTAGAATCACTTTTGTGTGATGTGATCCTTCCTTTAAGAGATCTGGAGGTCTGACCTATGTATATTTGGTTGCAGTTGTTGCAATTGATGGAGTAGACTGTGTTGGTTAAGCCAAGCAGCGGGACTCTGTCTTTCATTTTTGAAAAAATGCAGTTTATAGTGAGGACGGATTTGCAAGCAATTCGAAAGTTCAAAGGACTGCACAATCTGATCAGCTTAGGGGTCAGTTCCTTGATATAGGGCAGTACAGCAAAACCAGGTCTGGAGTCCGGGTTGGTGCTTGTACTGTTTGAATTGATGCTATTGTTGGGAATTCCATCAGTTCCGTTATTAGGGGTTGTGCGACTATTACCTGCATCATCAGAGTTCGGCAAAATATTGGAAGGTGAACTAAATAAGATCTTGTTAATCAGACACTTCGGATAACCATTATTGATGAACAGTTTTGATAGTTTACGTAAGTTTGAGGTATGGAAAGTATTATCTGAGATGCTGATTACCCTTGTTTTCATCTGTTTTACCAAGTTGATTTTAATCCCTAGCTTATGGTATGACCTAAAATTGAGAAACCGACCTGAGGCCATAGGTTTCTGGTACCAGTCTACCAATAAACTATTGTTGTTGGTGCGGATGAGTCTTGTGTCTAGAAAGGGGACAGACAGGTTCTCATCTTCTTTTTCAATGGTAAATTGGATGTAGGGGTCATAGCTGTTGAATTCTCTGACAATACCATCCAGACCTATGGAGGGGAGGCATAAAATAATGTCATCTACGTATTTTTTTATGAGAAGAGGTTATAGGGTAGTGTCGGAATAACAGTATCAAGCAGATCATCCTTGACATATTCTGCCAAAATTGGTGATAGAACAGATCCCATAGGACAACCATGTGTTTGAGAATATATTTTGTTGTTGAAAGAGAAATAATTGTTATGAAAGAGGAATGTTATAATGTTGGTGAACGATTCTAGAGATATGTTGCAGTGTTGACTTATCTCATTCCAGTATTTATTTATAGTCTTGTACATGCATAGATATTGCTGAATAGCGACACCACATCAAGACTGGCGATAATATGATCGGCTGGTATTGGCAATCTGTTGAACTGACGAGAGACTTCAAATGAGTCTTTGATGTAGTAATCATTATCTGCATGTGCTGATTTTAGTGTTGCCGATATTAATGAAGACAAAGCCTGGGTGGCTGAACCTATTGATGCAACTATAGGTCTTACTGAGAGTACAGGTTTTTGAATTTTCGGAAGTGCATAGAATTTGGGAGGGACAGAGTTATAAGTAGTCAAAGTTCTTTTTTGTTCTTGGGTTATTTGTCCAGTGCTGAGAAGTTCCTTAACAATGTCATTACTTTTCTTTTCCACTTTAAGTGTGGGATCAAGTCATCGTTGGTTGTCAGAGCGGTCCGTGGGACCTTTGCTCTTGAGTCACAGTGTCAGTTTGTAAGTCTGTCAGGTCTGGTAACCCAGAAACCAGACAATTTTAAGGAAAAAAGGGGAAGGAAAGGAGGGAAGGAAGAACGAGAGCAAAGGGGAAGAAGAGAATCTTTTAGGATAGGCAGCGTTTAGGCATTGTTAAAATCACTTCACAGATTTTGATATGGTCTAAAAATATTTGAATTTTTTTTTCTAAAGATTGTGTAAAAATGCTCCAATTTTGGTTGTTCTAAGTTCACGAGTTAATTTTGATTACAGTGCGAGCCGCGGCCTTTTGTGCTTGCGAACTTGCTCGACTGTGTAGTCCACTGACACACGCAACAGAGCAGTGTGGCATCTCTATTAATTTCATGGTATGATGGGTCATCATTGATAAGATTGTTGCAAAGAGCAAAATAGCGTTGTTTAAGCATTATCACTGTAACATTGCCTTTGTCAGATCTTGTAATCATAAGTTCAGAATGTTGTTTTAGAAATGTTCTAGTTTTGTTTAAAAGGTTGTGATAAAAGGAATGCTTTTTATTAAGATTGTTACTATGATAATAGCTAGTGATCAGGTTAGTGGAACGAGTTGTGAAAATGTTTCTTTCAGTGTCATCACTTATGGAGGATGCTATTGTGTCTACATCAGCTAGGATTGATCTAATTGGAATGTCATTGTTAACAATCGGCTCTACACTGAACTTAGGCCCTAGGGAAAGAAATTTTAAAATGTCATGAGGGATGTCAACATTACTGAGATTTTTTATCCGATTTTGTTGAGTGTTGAGCAAGGTTTTTCTGGTGTCATTCAACAATCTGTCAAACTTACGAATATTAGAGTTTTTTATGTTATGAAAGATTTTATTGTAATGTCTGAGTTGTCTATATTTGAAATTATCAAAAATTAGGAGAGAAGTGGAAGAAATTATGTAACTTTGGAGTGAATTGAGTATGGAATGAAGTTTTTTCAACTGTCTGTGGCAGGAAGATATCTCAAGTGTGAGTATTTTATCACCTAACCTGTGCAGACGATTTTTCATCCCATCTTCTATTGAATGGCTTTCTAGTATGTGTGTGATTGATGTTAAGCGGTGGGTGATGTGATGTGGTGTAATGCCATGTTTTCTACATTTTAATAAGAAAATCCGTCGATTGATCTCCTGTGCCAGTCGTTTTCTGCCCTTGATCCAGTCCTTCATCATTCTTACTGCCTGGTTCCCATGACGTTTCGTGATGGTATTGAAAAACCCCAAATCTGTGGATACATAAAATGTAGAAAACATGGCATTACACCACATCACATCACCCATCGCTTAACATCAATCACACACATACTAGAAAGCCATTCAATAGAAGATAGGATGGAAAATCGTCTGCACAGGTTAGGTGACAAAATACTCACACTTGAGATATCTTCCTGCCACAGACAGTTGAAAAAACTTCATTCCATACTCAATTCACTCCAAAGTGACATAATTTCTTCCACTTCTCTCCTAATTTTTGATAATTTCAAATATAGACAACTCAGACATTACAATAAAATCTTTCATAACATAAAAAACTCTAATATTCGTAAGTTTGACAGATTGTTGAATGACACCAGAAAAACCTTGCTCAACACTCAGCAAAATTGGATAAAAAATCTCAGTAATGTTGACATCCCTCATGACATTTTAAAATTTCATTCCCTAGGGCCTAAGTTCAGTGTAGAGCCGATTGTTAACAATGACATTCCAATTAGATCAATCCTAGCTGATGTAGACACAATAGC
Organism: Acanthoscelides obtectus; assembly: GCA_963669975.1. Classification (NCBI taxonomy): domain Eukaryota; kingdom Metazoa; phylum Arthropoda; class Insecta; order Coleoptera; family Chrysomelidae; genus Acanthoscelides; species Acanthoscelides obtectus. The sequence goes on from CAVLJG010000009.1 coordinate 30,513,703, forward strand.
ATCCTCCATAAGTGATGACACTGAAAGAAACATTTTTACAACTCGTTCCACTAACCTCATCACTAGCTATTATCATAGTAACAATCTTAATAAAAAGCATTCCTATTATCACAACCTTTTAAACAAAACTAGAACATTTCTGAAACAACATTCTGAACTTATGGTTACAAGATCTGACAAAGGCAATGTTACAGTGATAATGCTTAAACAACACTATTTAGATCTTTGCAACAATCTTATCAATGATGACCCACCATACCATGAAATTAATAGAGATCCCACACTTAAAGTGGAAAAGAAAAGTAATGACATTGTTAAGGAACTTCTCAGCACTGGACAAATAACCCAAGAACAAAAAAGAACTTTGACTACTTATAACTCTGTCCCTCCCAAATTCTCTGCACTTCCGAAAATTCAAAAACCTGTACTCTCAGTAAGACCTATAGTTGCATCAATAGGTTCAGCCACCCAGGCTTTGTCTTCATTAATATCGGCAACACTAAAATCAGCACATGCAGATAATGATTACTACATCAAAGACTCATTTGAAGTCTCTCGTCAGTTCAACAGATTGCCAATACCAGCCGATCACATTATCGCCAGTCTTGATGTGGTGTCGCTATTCAGCAATATCTATCTGGATGCATGTACAAGAACTATAAATAAATACTGGAATGAGATAAGTCAACACTGCAACATATCTCTAGAATCGTTCACCAACATTATAACATTCCTCTTTCATAACAATTATTTCTCTTTCAACAACAAAATATATTCTCAAACACATGGTTGTCATATGGGATCTGTTCTATCACCAATTTTGGCAGAATATGTCATGGATGATCTGCTTGATACTGTTATTCCGACACTACCCTATAACCTCTTCTTCATAAAAAAATACGTAGATGACATTATTTTATGCCTCCCCTCCATAGGTCTGGATGGTATTGTCAGAGAATTCAACAGCTATGACCCCTACATCCAATTTACCATTAAAAAAGAAGATGAGAACCTGTCTGTCCCCTTTCTAGACACAAGCCTCATCCGCACCAACAACAATAGTTTATTGGTAGACTGGTACCAGAAACCTATGGCCTCAGGTCGGTTTCTCAATTTTAGGTCATACCATAAGCTAGGGATTAAAATCAACTTGGTAAAACAGATGAAAACAAGTGTAATCAGCATCTCAGATAATACTTTCCACACCTCAAATTTACGTAAACTATCAAAACTGTTCATCAATAATGGTTATCCGAAGTGTCTGATTAACAAGATCTTATTTAGTTCACCTTCCAATATTTTGCCGAACTCTGATGATGCAGGTAATAGTCGCACAACCCCTAATAACGCAACTGATGGAATTCCCAACAATAGCATTCAAACAGTACAAGCACCAACCCGGACTCCAGACCTGGTTTTGCTGTACTGCCCTATATCAAGGAACTGACCCCTAAACTGATCAGATTGTGCAGTCCTTTGAACTTTCGAATTGCTTGCAAATCCGTCCTCACTATAAACTGCATTTTTTTAAAAATGAAAGACAGAGTCCCGCTGCTTGGCTTAACCAACACAGTCTACTCCATCAATTGCAACAACTGCAACCAAATATACATAGGTCAGACCTCCAGATCTCTTAAAGGAAGGACTACATCACACAAAAGTGATTCTAGGCCTCATCCTGAAAGATGCGCTCTAGCATCTCATGTTAACACAACAGGGCACTCTATGAATTACACAAGTATCAAAGTTCTTGATAAAGAAAAACACCTATCCAAACGTTTATTCCTGGAAATGTCCCACATTTTCATGAATAACAACTGTATCAACAAAAAGACAGATGTTAAGCAACTGAGTGTCATTTACTCATATTTGCTAAACTGCGAAAAATTGGAGAACTTACATATCTCCCCAAATTTTGACTCTTCACAACCATAAATGGAATCTGTTTCTTGGTCGATTCCACCAATAAACTTCATTCCACTCAAATTCTAATAATTTTCTTATCACGATTTAATAATAATTGTTAATTTAATTTCCCATTAATTAAAATATAGTTAATTCAACTGCCTCTGGTCGGTTTAACAATTTCTTACATAACATTCTGAAAATCACATCATCTGAAGTGATTTGGCAACGTTGGCACACGCCCACAATTCGTTCCATCTTTCTACACAGACATTGACAACCTTCGGCCTTCTGTCAAAGGGTTCATCTCACTCATTATTCCATGACCACCATTTTGTGCAACCATCAAGTGGCTTCACGATGTAATGCTTTTATGTTTTTAAAAAATTTTTAATCTGTTTTTAACTTGTTCTTGTCACACAATTGTGTATATTTTATATAATTTTGACCATTGTACCATCTATCCAGCTTTCACCATGTTACTGGGCGTTTCCCTCATCTTATACGTAAACAACAATTAGCAACATCCTCACATACTACTGTAAGTTAAGTCAATTCAAATTCATTTTGCACTATTGTTGCTACTGTTATCATTGTAGAATTAAAAAAGTATAAAGAGTCCTCTTTGCTTAAATTTTGTCGAAGTACCCAACAAAAGGCGGAAGCTTTAATTTTTCACACATATACAGGGTGACTTTGAAGTTGAGTCATTAATTTTCAGATAATGATTGTAGAAGGAAGATAAACCAAAATATGTGTGTAAAAATAAAAAAAAATTTACCTTGTTTTATAAAGTGTCCTGCCGACAAGTATTTCAGTGCGGACCTGTATTTGATCGCGAGGTCTTGGAGCACCGGCATGCCGTCTTAAGTCACCTGATTCACGAGCCCGGTGTACTACATTAACAAAGGCACGAGGGGTTGGTTGCGCTCGATTGGGAAACCGATCCTCATAAACATGTGCCATTTTTTATTTCGTTTGAGCCACGCAACAGACACCACTATCCACTAACGCTTTACCGACTGACACTGACTGTATACAACACAACTGAATAAAATAATTGTAAAAACATCGTTCCAAATTCTTTCGCTTTTTTGTTTCCTAATCATGTGGAGAAATGTATATAACAGAAAATAGGAAAATAATGGGCAAAATCCGCAAAAAGGAGGGAAGTGGATTCGAGCAGAATATAGGATAGGTAACCCGAGCGATACGTATTTCTGCCGGTTGGCTTCATCAGGCCCGAAATGAATGCACATATGCAACAACAAAAGTAGATGCACATGCTCATACATCCGGATACGGGTGTAACCTGAGGAAACAAAGATGGAGGGGAAAAAACACACACGAAGTCCACAACAAGAGCCAACCTACACATTGTAGTATAAATTAGCTAGAAGACCTCGAATTTTCAAGGCGACACCTATCCACAACCACGCGGCCGGTTATAGCCACTGGCGTGTTATTTCTGAGACACCCTGTAGATACTGCAACTAACACCAACCAATAAGTTTAACTTTAGGTTCAGCTTAAAATTTCGGTGTTTTAGTTTATTCTCTTTTCAGACGCTTACTTTCTTATTTGCCACACAGAGTATAACATATTCATAGTAGATTAATAAAATATTGTATAATTTGTTTTATTGTATGACAACAACCTTAATAAATAATTAAAATGTTATTTTTATCCAAAACTTATAATGGAAAACATTATGTAAAATTTTCATGTTTTTGATAATAAAATGATTTTGGCAACACTATGATTTTTATTCAATACTCTCAGACATAAGAAATTTTAACGTACATTCTTGATTAAAGCCACTTTTGACCGATACAGCTTATTCAAAAAAACAGTATTTCCCAATATTCTTGAAGTTTAAAGTGATTTTGACCAACGTTTTTAGTTAGAACTACATTTAGTTGATCAGATGGTACTAGACCAAAACAATATTTGACCAAAACTTGAGGCTACTTTTTTCGTACTTGACTTCCCTTATCGTTTTCAGTCTATGAAGCATAGTTTTATACTATAAAAATTGTTGAGGTTCACAGCTTTCTCGTCTTTTCCTTCATTTAGCTTTCCCAGTGTTGGCCTCGGTCGTGCATGTGTGGTAACAGTGAATGCAACCAACTTAGTAACCAAAAGTCCACATTAAGTACTGCTATTTTGCATTTCCGCTATACGCATTAAGCTCCTCGTGCTCTGTGCGTAGCCGCTATTTCACCCCGTTTTGAGTTACTTCGCTTAGCTGGTAACACGTATAACCAAGGAAAGAGCACATTCATGGCAGTCTAGGAATACTGATCGTGAATACCGTCAATATAAATGGTTATCTTAAGCGCCGATTTGCAAATATCCTCTACAGTCCAACTAGCTCTCCACATTAGTCGAGTCCTTTAAGTAAATAGTCAATGTACAATGTGCGAGGGCGGGGGGAGGTTATTCGTAAATACGAAGTTGGAACTATATTTAACAACAATGCTTGATTTCTGTGTTCCCTATCTTTACCGGCAATATTTTTATGAAGGGTGGGTGTGCAGAAACAGAACTTTATAGTTTTTTCAGGGCATCTCTAATAGTAGTACGATAAATCTTAGGAATGCATACATTCACAAGTCGTGACCAAAAATGAAACATCATACACACGACCGCATTTCACGGGGTGTTGAAGTTCAAAAATAAAAGACATTTTTTTAATATCTTCAAAACCGTCAACTGGAATGAACTAAAATTACCTAACTATTGTCCACATTCAAAAGTCTTTACTTAAAATTAGCATGTACCAGTGGCGGAGATACAGGGGATTAGTGACATTATTTTTCCAAATAAAAATAGTACGCGCAATTTTAGAATTCTACCTTCAATTTGCTACAAATAATTACTCTTGTGTTTTTTCCTAGAGTGCATTGTTTTCGTAAAACTAAAAAAGCAAATTAGATATACAAAGCATTATTTCAATAAATGTTCATTCTGATGGATACTAGTGCGGCATCGTTTTAATAAAGAAAAACGTATTTCCCCAAAATTTTTTGTGGCTTGAATTTGATGAACCTGACTTGTGAATCACCCTGTATATGCTAGATGCTGCATTGCTACTTGAATTCTGTAAAACTTTTACATTTACTAACTATTAGATGATACAACACACACGATTTCGTGTAATATATTTTTTCCGCATGCAAACCTAGTAACCTACTATCATTTTTAAAATCATTTCTCATTTGCGGAGATGGACAAATATACATATTCTGCGCCAACAAAAGAAGGCTTGCGGAAAAGAGGCTTTCGGCTGAGTTCAAAAATCAAGTATGTTGTGGATGGAACAAAAGTGTGGGAGTAAAGTTTGCACACGAGTTCTTTCGAGATACGGGTCATCCAAGTTGGGGCGTTTGTAACCTGTTACAGCATATTATGTTCCGGCCTCGTCGAAGTAAATATTTAGAATAAATATCGTAGTACCTCGTCAGTTGTACCAAACCCCACGATTTCAAAGGGCGCACGCAGCGAAAGAAAGCGGCACCGCGCCCGTTCCCCATACCTTCCTCCCCTCTGGCCACCTATAAACATTCATTCCTTGTTCTAGTGCCAAACCGTTAAGACGTCAATCGGCGCGCATCTTTTCTACCTTTTCGGCAGTGTCGAGAACCGCTGAACGTTTAGAATTAGAGAACAGGACAGAAGATTGGCCCATAGATGTGCATTGTCCAACGATATATTGACCGACGGTCGCCTCAAGGTTCTTTCGTTGAAGAGCAAATTTAGAAAGTGGCGTGCAGGCCTATTTTTCTGAAGGGGCGTCACCATCAGGTAACTGTCGACTAACTGATCTGTTTTAGGTGCAACTTAAATGAATATTAGTATGGATGCCACACCGACGCTGCAGACTGTGCCTAACATGACGTTTGGGATACGTTCTGACACTGTTGCTTGGGATAGCTACCTGGGCCTAGCTTGTGATAGTCAGCCCCACACCAAGGACGAATAAATATGTTTGGGATGATGACTCAATACTGAACTCCGTTGCACAAATAACAACACTGACAGCGTTTGAGACAACGTAGCAACAAGGTATGGTCAAAAATCTCTTCTCAATTGCTTGTGATAGCAAATTTCATCTGGTTTGTAATAACCATGGAACAGGACTGTATGTTTGAACATGGCAGGCTAGGAAGTCGTTAAGATATGTTTTTTTCTTATTACCAGATAGAGATTAGGTATCTTATGCGAGGTTAGAGTTAGATTTTGCTTGTGATGGCAAATTCCAACTAGTTTACAACAGCATAATAAGATTTCACCAGACAGCAAACCGTCTTTCATTAATAGCAAATAGAGATCAGGTTCATCTAAGCGAGACTAGCGTTACATTTCGTTTGAGATAGCAAATTCCATCTGGTTTGTGATAGCAATGTAGCAATATAGCATTTTTCATTCATAACAAATAAAAATTGGGTACATCTATGTGAGACTAGCGGTACATTTTGCTTGGGATAGCAGATTCCATCTGGTTTGTGATAGCAATGTAGCAATATAGCATTTTTCATTTATAAATGATAAAAATTGGGTACATCCGCGTGAGAATAGCGGTACATTTTGCTTGGGATAGCAGATTCCATCTGCTTTGTGATAGCAATGTAGCAATATAGCATTTTTCATTTATAACAGATACAAATTGCGTACATCTATGTAAGACTAGCGGTATATTTTGCTTGGGATAGCAAATTCCATCTGGTTTGTGATAACTATGGAACAATATTGTAAGAATGCACATGAGAAGTTAGGAAGAGGCCGAAGTACCATTTCTCATTAATAAACGACAGAGATCAGGTACATCTATGCGAGACTAGCGTACATTTTGCTTTAGCAAATTCCACGTGGTTTGTGATAACCATGGAACAGGTGTGTAATTATGAACATGTCAGGTTAGAAAGCCGCCAATGTACATCTTTTTCTTATCTCCAGATAAGAATAGGCACCTTATGCAAGGTTAGCGTTACATTTTGCCTGTGATAACAAATTTCATCTGGTTTGTGATAGTTTAGGAAACCACTAAAGTACCATTTTTCGTTAATAACAGATGGAGATTAGGTTTTATCTATGTGAGCCTAGCGTTACATTTTGCTTGTGATAGCAAATTCCGCATGGCTTGGAATAGCCATCGAACAGGTCAATAATATGCGCATGACAGGTTACGAAACAGCTGAAGTACTATTTTCCATTAAGCACATAGAAATTAGGTAGATCTAACTATGGAACACGACTGTACGTATGAACATGACCGGCAGGGGTATCACGTAACTTGAAAAGTGACATTATGTCGATTTTTTTTGACACTATGCTGTTTTTTTTTGACATTATGATGGTTTTTCGCCAAGACTAGCACTAGCTGATTGACACTAGTCGTGAACTCGTTAGCAGTTGTACGTGTTGCCTAAACGTCATCATGTGTGAGTATCAAGTGCTTAAGAGCTGGCATTATATTGAAGATCTAAGCTGTAACTTGTGCACTATAGACTACATCTGGAAGGAAAAGGCAGTGCATAGGTACATAGTGAGGAAGTGCGTGCTAATAATATGTGTTAATTGTAATTCCATTGGTTTCTTGTCTCATATAGACTTACTTGAGATGTATTCAAAAGTTGAAATTAGTTATGCAACCACTTTTTATTATTCAACCTGGAAATTATATATGCAAGTTTGCTGAATTTCAAAAATTGTGAGAGATAAGAAAAGAAAATCGCGGGTTGGTGAAGTAACAGGTGAGAAGATACGCTTCAGACAGGAATATTTATGAAAGTGAAAAGGTTATTTCATTATTTGTTTATTTCCAGTCATTTATGTTTTATAAAAACTTATTTTGCGATGCCAATAGAAAATACAAATCAGCGCCTGGATGTGAGGCACTGCGAAAATGTTTGATCTGTCTATTTTTCCTTTGATGTGGCTCTGAAGGTAAGTGAATATACTTTTTTTTAAAATACATGTAATAATTTTGTCATGATTTAAGGGCATTGTCCTCTTACAGGAAAATGTTAAAAGGAAATCAATTTAACATTTTTTACTCAACTGACTGGCAGCTGTCATAACGTGTCATCTGTCACTAATATCAGGATGTTGATGCCTGTCTTACAATGGTTCCATGGTTCCGTGATCTCTTCTTCGAGTAATAAACATTTTTATAAGAGTAAATAATTAATAATATAATTTGTAATAATGCTTCTGTTTTTTGTCATTTGTGTTTGAGTTCGTGCAGTGAAAGCCAAAGGGGCTTCGTATGATTTAGTACACGAGATTTCTGAATTACACCATGATGGATTTATTTTGAATCGTAAATGTAATGTTCTTCAACATAAGTGATGCTACTAATGAATCAAATATCTTTGGAATCAATCGTCATGCAGGGTTATTCACCTACACAAGTTGTAGAAGAGGATTTACTGTATTTTAACACAATCTTAACCTATTGTACCAGGATGTTATTCCTCGCAGTATAAAGCTACGCAATTTCAAAAGTTATTGGTTCATTATTTGTTCCATACTTGCAGACTCATTTATGTTGGTATACCACAAAATTATCAAAATAAGTAATTTTGGAAGCATAGGGCTTATGGGTTATATCTACAGTAAAATTAACCCATTTCTAACAGAACCTGTTGATTGTGTAAATTCATTCTTGTCGAAATATTTTCTTCACTATATTTGTTGATTACATTAATCTTATTTTTCTTGGAATTAAAAGTATATGAGTATTTTTAATATATAGCTTTTGACGTAGGTAGATATTTACATTATGAAAAATCATGTTTCAGCACTATGTTATTGAGGTGTTACTTCAAATAATTAGAAAAACATATCGAGTGTAAACCATAATCGCAAAATATTTTATAAATTAATTTCATGCCTATCGTTGAAAGAATCTGTTTCACTTTGAATTTATCTTCTCATTTTCTGCTGAACGAGCATTATTTGATTATAAGACAAAGAGCGTCCAAAAATGGTTTTCTTGAGATGAATCAATAAGAGTAATTTTCTTTTTTACTTGGAGCATTATAGTATATGTTCTGGTTGTAGGGTTGAAAATGAAGGTCAATGAAAATGGTGGTTTGAGCAATTATTGTCTTCATAAAGGAAAATGTAGTAGAATGTTGGTAGAGGAATGAAAACTTATAAATTAATAGAGGATTAGGATGATCCTGATGAATACTGGGAAATATATAAACTATGTTCAATGGGTGGCAATGGTAAGCAATCATATCTTCAGTAGTATTTACGATTGTAACAATTTGGAAAGTTGGAGTTTGGATATTTGCTGTAGCTGAACTATTTTTTTTTCAGGAGATTTTAATATTGCCAAAAGGAAAATGGAGAAAGCCAAAACTACCAGATATCTAATCTGCAAATGGAAATATTATATCTCAGAACAAAATGATTAGAAAGAACCCAAAATATGATATCAGTGCCACAGGGACTTTGGAATCTGATGTAGAATGGACAGTTTTCTCTGCATTTCAGGTAAACATTTTTTAAGATAATGAAAGAATTGTCTAAAGTTAGATGTAAATGGTCTGTGTCTGTAAGTTATGAAGTATAAACTAGATATCAAACCTCAAGTCCCATTAGTACCAGGCTTGCGGTGTTTTACCTGTTGTAGTGCTATTACAGTCATTAGAAACACTGTACACTCCTAGCACATTCAAAAGAAATATATAGTCAATCACATATGCTGTACCAATTAATGCTACCTAAATCAGGTAATCATAGCACTAAATTTGAGGCCAATAGAATGCGAGGATTTTATTAGCTACTTTAAGTAATCTGGGCAGTCATATCGCAAACATAGTCACTTAGGCAGTCTGATAATTTCTCTGACATAAAGATGAGTCATTCTTTTTGTGGAACTTTGTACCAATTTGTACCAGGTTGATATAATTCAATTATATAGTCTGCAAGAAAAACAAAGCTCGCTAGGGGACGAAATATTGAGGTTGCTATCACAATCCACCGTAGATTAATAAGCCATAGAGAAAAAAACTTTCAATAAATCAACTTTTTGCCGTTGTTTAATAGCTTCATCAGGATTTTCTCCAAAAAACAAAAGTTTTTGTGAACATCAACATTTCAAGAAGATGTAAATACGATTTTGTAGTATCAAACACAAAGATTCATCAAGATTGATATATCATGATGAATAATTTCTAAAATCCTAATATGGCAATGAATGCTCTATACGGTTAACACTAGTTCAAACCAACATAGGAAATCAATAATTCAGTGCCACTGTCTTCCACGGAAAAATTTGAAAGTTTTGAAGAAGAATGGCTAGAATGAAAAGTAATTACAATGTACTGGTTCTACATTTAAATTGCTAATATCTTGTATGAAATATAGTAAATAAGTGTGCACAAAAACTTTTTAAAATTAATGTTTAAAATTGGTTTTCTTATATTAGACATCAGAATTCAGGAGAATTAGCAATGAGTATTCTTGGGATGGTCATAAACAATAGCTGCAATCCAAAAAACTACTCCTAGCCAGATGTGCATTAGGTACGTATTAACAATTCATTGTACAGCTTCTACAACTATATTGTACGTAGGGTTACCAGGTAACCTGGATTGTATTGGGAGTTCTGAATTTGAGGCAGGAATTTAGGCGCAGGACTTTTAATAGCTTCACCTTCTAAAAAAAATATTGAAATTACAAATTGCTCTTAACGTTTTTAATTCGGTTCGGCTACTTACTAGATGAAAAAACCATTTTTCCTTCATGTTGCAAGATCTGATGTGACAGCTGAAATTTTCATCTTGATCGACCATCTCGAAGTAGAGCTTCACATTAAAACTAAGGGTGCAAAAAAATCTATGGAAAATAAACAGTTGTCAGAACCTGTTGAGCCTGATAAAAAAAATCTCTTATCTTCTGTTGTATGCGCTGTCAAAAGAATAACTCGTTTTGTATATAAATTGTGACTTAGTCTAATGAAAAATTCTTCATATTATGCTCCTCCCCTTGGAAACCGACATTCTGCAATTTTCAAATTTGAACCTGGCAACCCTAAATGTGTGTGAATTGTTTACCAATAACTCTATGTTTTTAGACGTCGACCATATTCCTTCATGTTGGAGTATGAAAGCATTAGCATCATTGAGAGATGGTAAATCAGAGCCAAGGAGAGGTCAAAAAAATCTGGAGCTCCATTTTAGATTATAAAAATATGTGTATACTCATGTTTATAAGTATTTACACCTGGTGTTTTATTCCAATATGTGTAATTAGACAGCTCTTGAACATAAATTAAAAAATTTTTAGTCATTACATTGAAAGAATCTCATTAAATTTTAAATCTAACATGCATTATTAATTAAACTACTGCTTCGATGCCTTCAGGAACGTCTACAGTCAAATGAAGGAAAGAAAGTACCATATAGGTGGGTAACACCAAAGCTACTTCCACTTTTATGGGTTGAGAGCCGGCTTTAGAGATAAAAACTGCGTTGATCTTCGAATTTCGGTCGCATATTCATGCAGGTTGACAATTTGTATAATTATTTTGTAAAAACGTAGTCAATTATGTATGAAACGGATCTGTTGGCTGATTTCTAATAGGTCCGAATTTCAGGCGGCTCATTGGAGTTCCGCTTCCCCAGCACCAATCGAAATTGTTCTAAATTAAGTGTAGTATGGATGCTATTTGCTTTTAATTTATTTTTTTAAAATATAATAAATACTTTTTGAATCATTTTTCATTCCCACAATGTGCATCATATGCTCCTCTATGCATGCGAATATCCCATTAATGTTATGTTACAAACTTGTAACCTACTATAAAATTGTTGGGGAATGTTATAAGTACATATACTGTGTAGACTTCGTACGATTTGTCCTTACGCACGAAAATGCAATCTATGTAAACTACACGAATATGCAGCCAAAAATGGCCTGTAAGGTCATTATCTAGGTCATATTTGATTTAATTGATGTACTGCGTTTTTGATATCCTTTGTTGATGGATTTGAGTGAAAGGTGTTGGATAGAAATCAAAGTTTGTTTTTTGAAATAGAGGATGGCATGTGCTGACAAAGGACAAAAATGACTTCATTAGACATTTTTTCCGTGGAAAATACATAAGAATCATAATTTATCATCAAATACAGGAAAATCTACATATTGATGATAGGGATATGTGTTATTTATTAATACAGCTTCCAAAAACATTATTTATCGGAAGAATTGCCAGAAATGAAGATTTTTAGAATGGTTAATCTAGATATAGTGAAAACAATTACTATGAAATTGTATTGTATTGTAAAAGAATTTAACTAGCATTTTATTTGATATATTTGGCAAGTGGATCTTTTCTGTTGACTGGTAATCTAAAATTATTTAGAAGAGAGGCAAAACCCTGAAATACTCCACTACTGAGCGGGGCCGCGGCAAGTGCTTGTACCGGAAGTTGTTGAATGCAGTATATAACTTATCCCCGTCCAAGTGATTGTACACGCGTTAAGGAATACCTCAGTACCGATACGACTGCTCCCGATGGTGTCGATATTGGGGAACAATCTACAAGAAGAAGCTTTTCCCAGTTGTACTAACCTTAGGCCCGTATCGTTAGTCGTCCCTACAATTGTAGGGCGCCTTTATGGCCTCCTTGATTGTCATAGTATTCTACTTCTCCGCGTCAGAACTCTATTTTGAGGTTATGTCACAAACATCTGTTTGCATCAAATTGTGCTTGCTTTTGAGTTATATCATGTTTTATCAGCCTGAAATTTCCTACAATTTAAAAAGAAAACATATCTTCATAATAGGAAAGCGCTGACGCTGACACGGGACGAGTGTAATCTAGAAATTTTTGAAGGAGAGAAAAGAGTATGACAATCAAGGAGGCCATAAACGCGCCCTACAATTGTAGGGACGACTGACGATACGGGCCTTAGGCAGTTAAAAAATCGGATTAGCAAAATGTCTTTGTGATCCTCACTGTATCATGTATCTGAAAAGATTGATCAAGGAGCTGGCAAGATAAAAGGAATTATGGAGAAAACTATAAAACAGTTCACATAAAACTACATATTTATGGCATCTTAAAAATAAGAAAACAACAGCATTAATAGAATACATTTTATTTATTCTAAAGAATTTCTCATAAGACTTCCTAATATATATATATAATAGACTCACATTCTTCCTTCCATCGAAAAAATCAATCATTTAAATATCTGGGTATATATGTGTATAGTAAACTACTGTTTCGCGAGCATTATGTATACATTATTTCAAAAATATATAATAATAATATAATCTTAGTATGTATTCAAAAAATGTGTATAACACCATAATTCTACCACATTTTTTATATTGTTTAACTATTTAGATCACAGCAAATGAAAACATGTTTTCAAAATCACAAATTATTTTATGTTAGAAGAACTACAGTGGTTGAATGTAAAAAATTTCATATGCTATTTAGTTCTTATTTTTATATTCAAATTGAACAACCATTTATTACCACTACATTTAAAAAACTTCACAAAATTAAATAGTCACTATCATAACTATGGAAACGAGGCAGTATAGGTTTTTATCTGCACAACTGTAATAGTAGCATAACTAGCAAATCTGTATTTCAAAAGGCAGTATTTGAATTCAATAAATTGAATAATTATATTAAACTTCTTCGAATTTAAAAATGTTTAAGGTGAAATTAAAAAATCAATTTATAAATACTCAAAATGCATAGTGATGTAATTTTAATAGACAAGAATGTAAAATTACAAAAAATGGATTCAAAAACATGTGTATACGGACAATTATACAAACTTGATATTGTGGCATTAATGCTAAATAAATCTTCAACAAACAAAAATCATATTGAGGTTATGAAAAAACTTTGCATGGTGCAATGATGTAATTTTTTTTTTACATAAATTTATTGTTGCCAAATTGACTTAGTTGACCACGTAATACTTTTGGATAAATTGGATAGATATGGAATCAGAGGTAAGCCATTTGACTGGTTTCACAGTTATCTAAGCAACAGAAAACATTATGTTGAAGTACTGACTGCACAGTCTGACCAGCACCTATATCATACAGGGGTTCCACAGGGTTCCATACTTGGTCCTCTCCTATACATAATATATGTCAATGACTTTCCCGCGAAATCCTCGGTAATGTATGCTGATGATACCTCATTACTTATTAATGGCAAAAACTTGGAGTCAGTGATACGAAATGCCAACACAAGCTTAGCTAGTGCAGAGCAATGGTTCATTAATAACGGCCTGGTCTTAAACCACAAAAAGACAGTGTTTCTGAGATTTAACTACTCTAACATGCACATGGATCGTAGTCTCCTTATAAAATCAAGCGGTAGATCCACGGAACAAGCAGAAACTATAAAATTTTTAGGAATACACATATCGCAAAACTGCAAATGGGATACGCATATAGAGAAAGTTAGTCAAAAGATTACCTTTCTTTGCTATTGCATGTACCAGCTGAGTTTTATCGTTGATAAGTGGATATCGTTAATGTTTTACCATGCACATTTCCATTCTACTCTGACTTATGGAATAGAAGCATGGGGAGCATCCTCCAAGTTACAAAGGCTTCTTATATTACAAAAAAGAGCTATTAGAACTATTGCAAAGGTGGGAAGGCGCTTTAGTTGCAGGGAACTATTCACAGATTTGAAGATTTTGAGGCTGCCTTCAGTATATATATTGAATATATTGATTTACGTCAAATCTCACCTGAACAATTTTAGTTCTATAAATTCTGGAATTTATAATACCAGAAACAGAGAAGTATTGGCGTTGCCGGCACATAGGTTGTCTAGAACGGAGGAGAGTGCCAAATACATGGGAATAAAACTCTTCAACAAACTACCCATTGATTGTAAATCACTACCGCTGATATTATTTAAAAAAAGAATCAGGCAAATTTTACTTGATAAAGCTTTCTACTCTATAGAAGAGTATTTAATGAGTGATAGTCTTTTTTAATTGTTTTAATGTATTGTTCAATTTTAATTTGTCCATTTGTATTTTAATTTGTTTTCATGTTTATACACTTCGTGTTTTTATTTGATGTTTTGAATGTTATTTATACAAATATTCAATTGACTTATCCTATATCACTTTGTGATCCACAGGATGAATAAATTATTATTATTATTATATTATTATTATTATTATTGTTATTAATTATTTTTTGTGGGTTTTTGAAAGTGAGGTGTTGGTTAGGAAATATATACTTTTTTCCTACAATTTGATGACAAGAATGATAAGTTCCAATTGGCGTCATGATAGCGCTGGAGTATTTTCTGACATTTTAAAAAAACACGTTTGTAGCGAATTGAATTCATCAATTTTCTTTTATAAAACAGTAAAGAAAATTTAAGGGTAAATTTAAATATAATGACATCTTCGCTTAAAAAGGCTAAGCTAACAAGTATTTAAAAGATTCTTATTCTTTTATGTAGAAAATAAAATGATTCTTCAAGTATATGGAGCAAAAGTCAAAAATTCATACGAAATTGTCGCGCGGCATACTCAGCGCTGTACGCACGTTGCGCACGTGTCAGTATACATCTAATATTTTTAATTAATTTTTTGTACCAAATTTTATTTTCTACAAAACGTAGTTGTGTTTTATACTATTAGGTTCTTAGTTTAGCCATTATAACCGAAAATATCATTACATGTACCTTTACCCTTAACTTTCTTGTAACCTGTTGACCAATACGATAAATTTTATAAAAGCAAAATGACAATTTAATTACCCCCAAAATCGTTTCTATATTACCTTTTTACATAGGATCGAAAATGACGGCAAATACTCCAGCCCTGTTATGTGGCCAATTTCAACTTATCATTAGGAAGTAATAGTGTAACGATATCACTAAAAAGTTACCGTCGCCCAAACTGTAAAATTTCCTTATACATAATATCCTTATTCACAGCATTAACAACTTCATGTTCCCCAAAACAGAAAATGACTTTCCTGGAAATGTGATATATGTGATAACTAGATCATACACGATACCACGTCATTGACTAAACATTTTTCAATTTTGTAGACATGGTTTTTGAGCATTCTTTCTGACAAAACAGGGCGCTGATTGGAAATGGTCTTATGTGAATCAATTTTGTATATAGTTAGAAGTAAGCAAGAGTAAAACGTGATAAAATGTTTAGGTAAAAAAATTAACTGTATCGCTAGAATCTGCTAATAATGTTTTGGACTAACCTAGTGCCACATACATTCCCGTACAGTTATCGTAGCGTGCTTCTTATGAGGTACCTCATACCAAACTCAATGCGAAGTGTTGCTAATGTTGGTAGAGGATAAGATAAAGAGGTCGCCCTTCTCTCCATCATACCCCACGGACTTTCATTTGACGAATGGTGCCAAGAGATGATGATGATTTGGCTGTTATTGAGGTACCATATTGTAGCTCTACTCTAGAATTACTCCTACAGTGGCAATGATCTATTCCATATACCTATAACAGTTGAAGTCGACTGCAACTCCTTGCATACATCTCTGTGATGTAATATTCTAAACGCAGGTCTTGAGGAAACCTAAAATCAAATGTAATATATCAGTTAAAAATAAATGAAGTCAAATAGATTGGCTTGGATGGATGTGAAGTTGGCAGACAAAATATTGCAGACAATTTGCCAAAGATACCCGAATTATTACTGGAGTCGACATCTTAAAACAGTCTCTGATTGAGAAAAATACAGAGCTGACGGTCTGCAACAATAAATACATATTAGCCATAAAGAAATATTCAATGGACGAGAATAAGCACCTTCATAGGGAAAATCATTTTCCACCCCAACTAAATAATTCGAAGGAATAAAACTTATCCCAAAATCTTTCTTCCCATCAAATCACTTATAGATTATTGTATATTATATGGTATTGAGTAATTATTGAGCTAAAACGCATGTGGTGAGCAGTTGAAAAATATAAATCAAAGTTCATTTTCACCCTGAAATTTTCTGTAATAAGAATTTGAGTATCTTTGCTAAATTGTTTGCTACATTTTGTAATCCAAGTTTACACCAGTTTGACTTGTACTTCCCACGAATTAGTAAGAATCTCAAACGTAAAGTTTTTAAACATTTTTTTAAAAACGTTAAATATTCCCAAAATAGGTTTATGTTTAAGAAACAATGACAAATGTGTGTTGCAAACAATACTGGTGGTCTCACAAGAAACAAGCAAGTTTGAAAAAAGAATGCATTCAATTTCCAAGTATTTGAGCACTATAATAATGTTTGATCCCGTTGGAAACACTGTTTCGAGCAAGCTCAAAAATTGTCAGAAAAAACTGAAGCTTAAAGGGTTTCTGATGATGATTGTTTTTGCCAATGTCACTCAATAATATGTTTAATTTGTGAATAAATATTATTAATTTATGTGATTTGATAGGGTTAATTGATTCAAATTTAGTTCAAACTTCAATCAATATACTGTCCAAATGTTCAAATATAATACAGTAAAAACTTTGTAAATAGTGGAACACCGATGTTTTTGATGGTGACGACTAATTCATCCATTCAATTCATGTTCAACTTGACTCTACTGATTGCTGTGTTTGAGGCAAGGAAGAGGATGGAGGTTCAAATGGAACCAAATATCTTTAAAATTCACAGAACAAACTGCATGAAAATTATAATTATGAAGAAAGTATAGGTAAAACAAATTAATATTGATACTGGGCCTTCCAAATGGCTAATTGACTCATCTCACTAGCAAGAAACAATTATATATGAGCTACAGTTGAAAGGCACATTATGAATAAAAATTATATTCCTCGCTACATGCCTCAGGCTCGGTTAGTAATTGCTTACTTCTCAACTTAAGCACATAATGACACTGTTATTGTTTAGTGATGGAAGATGTAAAACTTATCAATCATTCGCTTGTGGTAGATATTTATATTGGCGAAACTTGACTGATGATGTCTTCAATTGATAGAGCTGTTTTCCTTTGTGAAGGGTGCATGTCTGTAACCACCAAAAAAAGCCAAACGATCTATAGATGTCAGAGCTTTCTTCCAAACCTTTTTCATTCAAAAATGTAAAGGAATTTCTTAGTGTTTGGGAATCCATTTCATATACTTTCCTGGCAACCTTTGACTACATATCTGCAGTACTGATGTTTTATTTCTGGAAAATTCAATAAGACAATACTATCACATTTAGTGATCATGAAAGGCTATCATATGAATTGTTGAATAAATTCCATAATGTTCAAATCAAACATTTTAAATTCTTGACACTTAGTTAACAAAGGTCTCTAATCTACGTTTAGATCACTGGCCTCGAGAACAACTGCTGTATGACAGCAATGTGTGAATATCACAAAATTAAATTCAACATAAATGTACATACTTTACACTACATGGTCAAATATTATGTAAACATTAAAGAGTGATTCATGAAGTGGGGTAATTTTAGTGATTTCATGTTCAGTCAGCAAATTTGCAGTTACAACTGTATCGTTATTTAATTTTACTAATACTTTTACAATATAACATTTAATTTTGAGTATCTCTGACTGAAATACCAGCGCTGAATCTATTTCTTATTCCAGTATGCTTCCATTTACTTCTTGTTTATCAATGAGGTCTATCAAAATCGAGTTATGATTTCATTTTCATTCTTTCTCAATAGAACTACCAAAATTAGAGCTAAATCTATTTAAATAATGTACTGTCTACCTTGTTATGTAGGAGAATATAGACAATCTTCAAACAAACATAATATATGGTTTTAATAATAAGTGAGACAATAGTGACAAGTGGAAAAGGCATCCACAGTTTCAGAAACTGTGCTGGAGTTCTTATGCACTGTGAATGTTTCTTTCCATTAATACAATAGTTGAATACTGACAACTAGAATTTGAGTTCAACAAAATGCTAATTTGAGTAACATACAAAAGATGAATTAATTCAATCACTGCAGATGAGAATCAACTAAGTGGAATCATATCTTATACTTACATATTGCAATTATATTCATTGTACACTGTCGAATTACGAGTCATACTTTGATTTCTCAGTTTTTGAAAGTCTCGGAGTCACTCATGAGGCAACCACTTTTAGTTTTACCATATTTTACGCCCAAATATCTGTGGTGTCAAAGTATTTATTTGTCACTGTACAGTAACTTTATCATGGTGCCTCTGGTCCCAGATGGATGAAGTCGGCTTCAGCAGAGAGTGTCACAATTGACTGCCCACAGTACATGAAATGTGTCTACCTCTCCGCCTGCTAAATTATAGTAGTTTCAGGCTCGCGGCGGGCTGGAGTACGTTTTCTGAGATACGTCACAAATCTCTTATGCCAAACAAGATGTTTTCTCAAGCGGCATTAGAGGTGAACCAAGTCTCCACACCTTAAACATAACTATGTTATTACATTATTCACTTATTACCATGTAATGGATGGTAATTTTTGAACCAGGTATGTCATATTACCTGTTGCTAAAAGCCCAAACTTGAGTTGTTACAATGGAAATGTACATTTAGTTGGCACATACATTACGTACAATTTGTGTAGTTGTGTACAACCTATTGTTTACTATTGCAGAGCGTTCGTAGTATGTTGTTGCAACTAACTTTGAACATCTATGATATGTATTCTAAATATTTACTTCGACGAGGACGGAACATAACTACATGATCAAACGTACTTACCTGTAAGTGATGTTCGATCTTAATTATGTTAGTCCTCGTCGAAGTAAATAGCTCATTAGCTCCCTATATATCACCCAATTGTTGCAACAACTTGGCTTTGAAGAAAATGAATGTTTACAGGCGGCCAGAGGGGAGGAAGGTAGGGGGAACGGGCGCGGTGCCGCTTTCTTTCGCTGCGTGCGCGCTTTGAAATCGTGGGGTTTGGTACAACTAACGTGGGTACTACGATATGTATTCTAAATATTTACTTCGACGAGGATTTCACATAATTAAGATCGAACATCACTTACAGGTAAGTTCGTTTGATCATGTAATTATGGTCATTCATTGATTAACGTGTTTTACCTGTAAATAGGCAATACTATATTCCCGCGTCCAAGAAATTATCTGATTTGAAATGAGTAATCAATGACATGTTGTCACAGCTTTGTTTCTCCTCACTGCGCTAACTAAAAACTTTAGATGGCACTGTATTAACATATAGCACGGCAGTATAGTATTAGGTTTGCTATCTTCAGGTAGAATACATTAATCAATGGTACGATATACGGTTTGTGACAGATTTTTGGCATTTACTTCCTGTCGACACCCGCAGGGGAATTATGTAACCCCGCTCCCAATAAAAGAATAAACGTAAAAAAACTAAAAAATCTTGCAGACTAGGTATTTTTTAGTATGCAAATAGTTTATTCATTCCATGTTTACTCGCTATGATCGCTGTGAGTGTCATTAATAGCATCCCTCTATGGAGGAATGACTCAACGATACGACACGCTCAAGCATGTGTTGTTGGTTGCAGAGAACCAGCTAGTGTTTATCTCCGAGAAGAGTGTGAGAAAATCGTTACTGAATATGCTGCCAACGAAGTATATCCATTAGCTGTGCCCGACAGGTCATTTATATGTTGTTATTTCTGAAGAAAGGTTATGTTCAAAGTTATAAATTACGATTTTTTACGTTTTTTTGTATTTTCAAAACTTGCAAATTTGTATATGTAATTTACAGAATGGATAAAAAAAAGTTGATGCGCAACTAAGTTCTAGCTTTGGAATTATCATCAGCACATATTATTAGCACACAAATCCGTACTATGCTCCTATGCATTGTTGTTACCTCCAGTAATGCCATCTTTGAAGGAGATTATACATCACATCAGAACCTAACATTGATAAACGAAGCCTCATGACGTTTAGGCAACACGTACAACTACAAAACAAGTTCACAACGTGTTCAGCAGCTAGTGCTAAGTTAACATCTTGTACAAAAACTTACATAATGTCACAAAAAACAATATAATGTCAAAAAACTGAGATAATGTCACTTTTCAAGATACGTAATGCCCAGTTGACCTGAATTATCATTTTATCACATATACAGGGTGGCCCATACTTCGTGGATGGAGCTTTCCTCCAAGAAAACTTTTGTCAGTCTTATCTTACCGACTACAGATTACAGAGGGTTGGCTTGCTAGCCTCAACGTTACTGCGACCCAAATGGATCTGTTGTGACCTCCATATATACTTTTATAAGCACTGTGTCCAGCCTTGATCCTTTAATCTGACTTGCATGTAACTTTCCGCTATTGGACCTGCAGTTCCTACTATCTGAAACCGTAGCCTTGCCAAGACTTCACAGTGACACAGGAGATGCACTGCTCTCTGCAGAAACGGCATGTGGCCTCTTCTGCCAGACTCAAGAGTCTTATATGTCGATTTAGACAACAGTGTCCTCTCAGAAGACCCTCTTGTGACCTTCCTATTGAATCCGAGTAGGTCATCTGTAAATGCGGACCTTAGTTCTTTGATGAACTCTTTTGCTTGCCTTTCCCCAATTGGCTGTTCCACCATTCTACCATTCTATATAGATTCTTGGTCCAATTTTTTATGGACTGTTTAGTGCGTGTTCTCGCCATGCCACAGACATGCTCTGGACCTAAAGAATATTGGCCGCAGCTTGTCATGCTAGCTCATCCGCCTCTTCATTTCTTTTGTGCCTTCATGTCCTGGTAGCCAGAGCAATGTTACCTTGTTTCGGTATCCCAGCCATTGAGAGTGTTCACGCAATTCCATACTAGCTTGGACGATATTTGCGATGAACTAAATGGCTTTATGACTGTCTGAGCAGATGGCGATCGACTGATTTCGCATTCCTTATTAGCTCTTTTGCGTGGACTTATATGTCTGTTACTTCAGCCTCAAATATTTTTCCAATATTACATAGATTTATAGAGATCTCAGTATTTGGCCTTGCCCCACAAGTCTCAGCTAAGCTGTGTGTCTACCAGTAGCTTTAGACGTGTATAGGAGATCCTTTCTCCCACGCCTTCCTTTCTGGTACTATTGTTTGATAGTTTTTATCGAAATACCACATTCGCAGAATCATAAAAACATTTCTGACGCAATGGCTATAGTAAACAGCTCACCTTTCTTCACACTTTTGGCTCCAACCTCCACCCCCCCCTATGAGTTCCTTCCTGTTTCTACGAAAATAGCGCGGTGAGTTACTATATGTCTCACTCCCGACTAACGTATCCACGCCTTAAAATCAAACGAGTTTGACACCAGTTGTAGGCAAGCTCACGACACCTCCTTTAGACAGAGGAAATTCTACGAAGGGCAGAATCATGTATGGGTGCCACGCTTTATGAGAATGTAGCGTTAGGTAGTTTACACCAAGTTTCCATTTTTCTTGGATAGTGCTCGTCGGCTTCAAGAAATGAAGAATGAATCGTGACCATGTGAACAGTCCACGATCCTCATTTACGTTTCACTGTCCACTGCAGCCAAGAGTCACAAAAGCAAAATTGAAAGTCTGCTCCGTGTGAACGTAACTTAAGAAACGTCAAGTCTATATAACGAAATTAAGATTAATCATTTAAAAATGCAACTTTTTTACTTATTATCATAAATAGGCTGCGATATGGGATTATAACGTATAAAGTATAATGTCTACGAACTTGACAATTACCTAAAACTAGATATATTAGGCAGATTTTTTTCTGTTACATTTCACTTTTGTATCGAAAAATAACCCCTCGTCGAAATAAAGAAATATGCTATACCAACCTTTTCAGTGGAAAAAGGTATCCAAATAAGTAATAAATGTAGTTAACCATCGTCAATGCAACATCTACATCTATCGCAATATCGGAACATACTGTGTAAAAGAAACATTTCTGAAATATATATGTGGTGCAGATTTTCTTTTGGAGTAATGTTTGTGCCACCCAGTGTATGTGATTTTGCAATTTTTGATAAGACACCACTGTAGTAAGAACGGAAATAGAAATGTAAATAAATATGCACACGCTATTACACACCCTGTACGGAATCCGCAATACGCTGGGTACGGAAGGTCCAACTTGGGAACCCTGTACCTCAAAAACCACTCGTGGTAAACTTTGGGCCCAAGTTGAGATCTACAACATACTAGATTTTTGAAAAAAATAGCTGAAAGCCATTTTTCATAAGCTTTCTGCATGGACTTTTGATATTAGTTTATACGTTCATATTTTCAGATGCCATGTTCACCGCATGGCGACTGATAATGAGAAAATAAAAAGACAGACACAAAAATAGCTAATAGATCCGCAAACATTAAAAGTTTAAATTACAGCACTTGTACATCGTAAACTGACAAACTTACCCGTGTAAGAATGGTGACCTCTTAGGCAGGTTTTCCTCCACATAACAAATGGAAACTGATTTTCGACCTCTGCACATCAAACTATATAAAGCAAATTTATCTTATTTCCTTCTCCATGGCAGATGTGGGGAAAATATGAATGACTTATTATGTCTAACAGGTTTACCACTGAGATCAACAGCTTCTTAATAATTAGTCTTTCACTGATACCGAATATGCAATAATTAAATTCCTCCAAATAATGTTTGGAGGAAGCAGGAATCTCTGAAACATTGTAACAGCATGTTCCAGCAATTTTACCTTCGCCGCATCTGAATCAATTTTTAAAATCTACGACTACCTCAACGATGGAAGTATTAAGCTCGTGATAATATTCGAACTTCGGTTCACAAGTTTTGTGTTGCTTAAAGATATCTGCATCACACAAGTCCGTGTTTCTCGTTCATGTCGATTCATATCAGTCCGCGTCTGTTGTATATCAATGCATACAATTACTGAATCAATCTACTTGACGAAGTATTCAGAGAACCACCATAGACGGAGCAACACAAATCAAGGGTTAGACAAAATAGGTAGAACATTTAAGGGTCATAAAATTCATAAAAATATGTGTAGATATAAAAACTGTTAAGTCATCATTTACACAAGCAACTCCTAATATACAAATATTGCTAAAATATATAAATATTTCTCCTGCAGCGGTGTGTCGGTGACCACACCACCGCAGATCAGTTGGAATTTGTTACCCTTTACACAGTCGGCAGTGGACTCCACAACGATGCTGCATCGCGCCGTGCACGTAACACTAACGATTTCCAAGTTATTTTGAATTAAAAGCAGATACATACATCGGAGTTTTATCATTTAATTTTCCCGTTGTTAAGAGATCAGAAACTTCCTAGTGATAGAACGTCTTTGACCAATACTAAAGACGTTACATTAACAACCCCCTACAACCTCAACCCCTAAGTTTCAACCCATACAAAAAAATTTCCGAAAATAATCTGAAACGAGAAAAAACGAAGTATAAGCGATTTTAATTTTGTCGTGTTTTTGCCCCTAGCTCCGCCACCACTAGACCGATTTTCAAAAACTACAAAACCTTCTCATCCTTGGCATAGTACTCGTAGTACCCTCGTGTGGAAATTTCATCAAAATCCGAGCGGTACTTCCCAAGTTATAGGCGGTAATAAAATTAGCGGACAGACCGACGGACCGACAGAGTGACGAAAATGCGTGACATGGTTTTTCGTGATATACATGTCCTATAACATCCACAAAACATGATACCTCGCCAGTTTTGGCATATGAACATCTGAGATACCTATCATCTACAAAATGTCAAAGAACGTACTCAAAGCATTGAGCAAAATGCATTGTTGTTCTGAGCTTAAACAAACTCTAGATACTTTTTTATACAGAATAGAAGTTTTTCATTTTCGTTAAACGAATCTGGCACCTCTCTCATTTTTCTATCGTTTTCCGATAGCTAACGGATTATGTTTACGGTTCCGTCCCCCAAATGGAAGTACCAACACTGCATCACCGCATGTCACTTAAAAATTCGCTACTTACACTCTTGGCTGTTAAATTATAGCTTTAATTAAATGAACCAATTTGACGATTAGGCTATTTATCTTTTTTGTTTGATCGTTTGGGAATGTAAACGACCGCGAGAGACAATTTTATAAAGATTGAGGCTGAGCGCTAACCGCTGAAAGGATAATTTTAAATGTGCACTTAAAAGTTTGGTATTTTTGTGATGATAGGTATAGAAATTTAGAATCGACATCTAAAAGAAAAACGCATAATTTCTTAAACTGGTCAATTGTTTTGAAATGTTGCTGGTAAACTACTTATAACATATTGGCCAAATTTTCCTTTGAGATGCGTTCTTGTAGCTTTGTCTATTAAAGCAATAAATTCAGTGTTCGTACTAACTTTAACGTATCATTTTGAGAAACTTTAGTACTTAATTCAAGGTTGTTAGCCCTTATTGGTTCTTAATCACTAATGTGTCATTATTCGAATTGACTACAAAATGACCATACATGATTTGGCGCCCACTTGCATTACCCCTCGGCCAATAATGCTGATGTCTTTACGTTTCAATAGCCATTACTTATAGGTTCGGGTATGTGAATGTGAAGAACTTTTTTTTCTTGCCTTTTTCATCTTTTTGGTAGTAGGTACGTTCTGCCAAAAAATTTAATATCTCAGATCTGAAAAATCTTAGAGGCATTAGTATTTTACTCAACGACGATCAAAAAATATAGACCTTTACATTCATTCATAAAATGTGTTTCTGAATATTGACAAGATAAACAACAAAAAAATGTCTGCCGCTGGGAGAACGGAACTGACAGTTGTCAACTAGCATGGGCGTATCAAGGGCGGGGTAACGGAACGTGCGTTTGAAAGGTATTTTGGTAGGGTTTTCAAAAAATGTTAAACATTACAAAGAATGTAAGAGTATGAGGTATACTGCATTGAAATAACATCTCATTCAAATGAATTGTTCATACTATCACAGAATAAAATAGCATGTTTGTAGAATAAATAATGAAATGCAAACGTACCTCTCATTAGTACAACTGTATCAGTGTTAATAAGAGCACAGAGCCAGCAGAATTGAAGAAAAAAATGATTGTCATATAGATATCTTTATTATAAATTGAACTATACTGTATTATGGAAAAGTATAATTAACATTAATAAATTAAAGACATCAACAGAATAGCTTATTAATCCTAGAGTACCAGTGGTGTCCCCACTGTTACGTGACTCCATCACTGCCATTTATACTTATTGCGCTAAATTGGGATTAATACTGCAAAAAAAATATCTATAACCCCTTAAAAAGAGCTTATTATTATTAAAGTGTGGTAACAACCACATGATGAGTGCCACTGGTAGTCCAGGGTTAAAAGATAGATGTCAATTAAAATTAGCATTACATAATTGAAAACTATTTGGTCAACATATAACAAAGATAATATTATTGATGACAAAATAATACTGCCTTTGTATATTCACTTCTAATTCTAGTTTTCGTTGAACTATCAGATTTTTTAACAGCTTCATGGTGAATTCTGAGCGAAAAATACTTTTTGTTTTAGGTTTGTTTACTACCAGTTTACCACTTCTATCAGCGAGTGAATGGCAACATTGCAATTCCCTAATATTTATGGTTTCAATAAGTTTTAGTGTAAATAGAAAGGTCTATGTCTTTTTATCGTCGTTGATTTTAGTAGAGCGTGCAATGAAGGAGCACGTGTCTCATCACTTGTCATGATTTTCATTACCACCAATTGTACAGTCTAGTTTTAGGAAAAATCATAGCTGTACAGCATCTCTCCTCCATGTCACAGACAGTATATTTTAGAGCTACATATCGTGGTGTGTCTACGGTTCTTGTTGTACTTATCAGATGTTAGCAGAGCGTTTGATACTCTAAGGGCCAATTTCACCATCGTTAATCAGTTTGGACCAATGGGAAAAGACCTTATTGACATGCAATTTGACGGAAGCTGTCAAAGCTCTTTGAATATCAGTTATTTCTATTGAAATATTGAATAAAGTCGTGAAAAACGATTTTATTATAAGCAAGAGCACTTTTTGATTCCAACATGATGCTTTTGTACAGAGAAAACAGGTCATCTTTCATGTATTTTGCTTTTCCTTATAAACTTACATTTAACAAACCATTAGCCAATGGGAATGCGGCAAATAACAGATCGATTTTCTAGCTGTTACATTTGATAGCACGTTTGAACGTTTGTTATTGCATGGCAATCTCGAATTTGTTAATATACTGAGTGTTTATATGTTATCATTATAGCTACATACCTGTTGAAATATGCGGATTTGTTTGTATTTTGCATGAAAAAGAATATAAGACGTATTCCGACCAATTCCTCATCATTCGTTACATCATAGCAATAACCATTTATTATCAATTTATGGGTCAATGAATTTCTTCGAAGCAATCAAAACAGTATGTACTCTCCATCCTAAAACACCGGTATCTGTAAAATGTGTCAATCCCTACATCTCCATGGTGCACAATGGTGCATAATGGAATTACACAAAACATATATACCGAAGAAGTTTAATTACACGGTCCCCGCTATTCAAGGGCAACTCGCCTTTTTATATGGAAATTAATTTTTCCAAAATACCATTTTCCAGCAATACCTCGACGTCTAATATCAGCACAGAACAAGTGACGATCGGAGAATAGATCACAGGAGATTGATTATCGATCACAGGACGGAATTGATGCGAATTTTGACACCTCTGAGTTGCCATACTTCGCCACCTGAGAGGTGTATGGTCACATCGTGGTTGACTGTGATTTGAAATAGATTAACATGTGAATTATACACGCTAGAGATAAAAAGTCTTATAACATTGAAAATACAAAAAATTAAAAAGGTATATTTACTTAAAATGAGTGAATAAATAATAACATAAACAATAAATAATCAAAAACAACAAATGAATAAAATTAGTAACTGAAACGGTATTTAATAAAACACCATAATAAATGAAATATGTATATACAGGGTGGCCCATCCCTGTGTGGGCGGAATATTACTCATAAACAAATACATTTTGGGAAAATCTATTTATTGCATGTTATACATGACACTTAATGGCACCTTTATAATATATATGCAATAAAATTTGAGGCATATCATTTGAAAAATCACAACTTTGATATATAGGTCGAAATTGGGACACCCTGTATAATGGCCAATATTTTAGAAATGTGCCATCAAATGTCATGTATAACATCCCAGAAATAGATTTTCCCAAAATGTATTTGTTTATGAGTAATATTCCGTCCACACATTTATGGGCCACCCTGTATATAAAATTCAAAATCAGTCAACCACGATGTGACCATAGTATACACCTCTCAGGTGGCGAAATATGGAAACGCAGCGCATCCAGTCCATCCTGAGATCGATAATCAATCTTCTGTGGTACATTCTCCTTCTCCAACGTCACTGTAGTCTATGTTTTGTGGTCACTTGTTGTGTTAATTGATGTCCAGGTATTTGTGATAAATGAAACTTTGGAAGAACAAATTTCTGTATAAAAAGTGCTCCGTCCAAGATTTTTTTGTGCAGAATTACATATTACACTGTCGTGTACACTTTAAATCTGCAATAACCAACAAATACGTGGTTATGTTGAGTGCACCATGTACCATTACCGATGGTGCGACTGATTATAGACTGAAATCAAAACAAAAAACTGCTACTGCAATTGTAAGTACGAGGGATGTCTTTTAAGTTTTGCATATAGAAACATAGTAGGCCGCGCGGATCGAACATCCGTACTGAATCTTAACCTCACTGTTTAGTAAACTTAAATTCAAAGTTTCACAACGATACGTGCAGTGTTCTC
Source organism: Acanthoscelides obtectus (assembly GCA_963669975.1). NCBI lineage: Eukaryota > Metazoa > Arthropoda > Insecta > Coleoptera > Chrysomelidae > Acanthoscelides > Acanthoscelides obtectus. The sequence continues at coordinate 30,542,389 of CAVLJG010000009.1, forward strand.
ACTACAGTTAATTTTTAAGTGTCACCAAGTCATTAGAAAAATGGAACTCAACCGAGAACATTTTCGCGCCATAATTTATTACAACTTTTAGAGACAATGATCGCAACAAGAATGCCTTGCTGAGTTACTGTCTGTTTTCGGCAACGAAGCGCCACATCAGTCGACACTTTCTCGTTGGTATGGAGAATTCAGGCGTGGACGGATGAGTCTTAGCGACGATCCCAGGGTGGGTGCAACAAAAACAGCAGTCACCCAGGAAAACGTCGATGTTGTGCGCAAACTCATCATTGAAGATAGACATGTGACATTTCGCGAGATTGAGGCGTCCTTGAAGATCTCAAAGACCTCAATTCAAAAAATTTCACATGAAGAATTAGGAGTAAGAAAATTAGTTTCTCGTTCGATACACCACCTGTTGACTGAAGAGCAGAAAGCAGCCAGGGTTAATTGGTGTCAAAAAACGCTTGACCGTTTCAATCCCGGAAACTCAAAAAATGTGTACAGCATTGTTAGTGGTGATGAATCGTGGATTTACTGTTATGAACCAGAAAATAAACGACAATCGGTTGTTTGGGTGTTCCAAGGTGAAGAAAAGCCAACGAAAGTCATCCGTTCTCGAAGTGTTTCGCAAAAGGTGGTCGCGACATTTGTGTCAAAAGCGGATCATATTGCAACAATTCCTCTTAATGAGCAAAGAACTGTTACTGCGGATTGGTATACCACCATTTGTTTGCCAAAAGTCATCTCCGAGCTTCGAAAAATCAACCCCGAAAGAAGAATCATCCTCCACCAAGACAATGCAAGCTCGCACACAGCTCAAAAAACAAGGCAGTATTTAACGGAAGAAAACTTCGAATTATTGGACCATCCTCCATATAGTCCCGATCTAAGTCTTAACGATTTCTTAACTTTCCCGAAAATTAAAAACAGACTGCATGGTCAAACGTTACAGTCACCAGAAGAAGCAGTTGACGCATTCAAAAATGCAGTTTTGGATCTGCCAGCAAACGAGTGGAATAAGTGCTTCGAAAATTGGTTTGAGCGCATGCAGATGTGTATTAATCTTCGTGGAGAATACTTAGAAAAACAATAAAGTCATTTAAAACTACCTACCGTGTTGTTTTATTTCCATATGCAAAACTTAAAAGATATTCCTCTATGAATGCTGAAAATCTTGAACAGTTTCGGACCAGTGGTGTCAAAATGTAGTTGAGGAAATGGAAAGAAGTGTATGAATGTGTTGAAATACAACACCTAACAAAAATTTGAGTGAAAAGGCTTTTTCATGTAAGGGTTCCGAAGTGCAAGTTTGCAAATGTGGGATAAACTATAAACACACGGTAGGTGATGTGACGTTATTATAATCACATATGGTTTATAAAAGTTGCAATAAACATGGAGAAACCTTCAGCTAAAATGAAAAAATGGATTTTACTCAGACATCAAGCATTCTTTATAAATTTTAGCTCAATTTTATATAATTTCATAATATTTAATAAACCGATAACTTTTCAATGACAAGCTATCACTTCATACTTTACAGTGCTTTGTTTTGAATACTTTTATGCTATTTGCTGCCAAAAATCTGATGGAGAGATCTTGAGGCTAATTGGGTATATTTGACGGTATGTTTAGTACTCGAACCCCATTGGTGGAAAATAATGGTTTGTTAGATTGTGAAATTGGCCCTAAATCATCAACTCATGCTCGCTATCTTACACATCGGTCTCTCCAAAAACGCTATAATGTATTTGGATGCTAATTCACTAATCGTAAGCAAAGAGTTGTGCTATTGGAGTTCAGTCTCTATCTTTAACTTTACAATTCGGCGTACCCCGAGGTTCCATGCTTGGACCATTTTTATTCCTAATTTATACATTCAATTTCTCAACCTATTTTAATTAGTGTAAGGTCCATTTTTACACTGATGACACCCCAAATCTATTAAAGGTTCCGTCCAGAAATGATGGCTCATTTATCTATGATTATAAATAATGAAATAAACTCTTTTGTGGAATGTGCATAATGCCACTGTGTTTCAATAAATCTATCAAAGTCTCACATAATAGATCTTGGACCAAAAAATTATGAAAATACAATAGAGAATTCCGTTAAAATTGAGATAAATGGTGTGACTCTGAAGATAAAACTGAACTTAAAATTATATTCTGTGATACTTCCTTTGGTATTATCATTATTTAACTACACTGATGTGCATTACCGTCCACATTAAACTAATCTGTATCTACGTAAAATTCAAATGGTACAAAACGTACGGAGGCAATGAATATCTCACAAATCGAAAGATGCAGGTTGGTTAAATTTGGAAAATCGTAGACTCATCTATTCAGCTGTTTTTTTTATCATAAATTAATGTGTTATAACATCCCAATACCTCTGTCAAAAAATAACTTACCGGAGTGATGTTCATAACATTAATTTAAGAAATAAGTCCTGTCACCCCCCATGTTCAAAACTTCAGCTTTTAAACGAAACTTCATATATACTAAGCGACACAACATGTAACAGCCAGAATTATTCATTGAATTTTGATAAAAACTTGTAAATATATTTGCTATCATGGAAGTATACGCTGATAAAATGTTGAAGGTTTTCCAAGCCATAATTTTTTTGTAAAGGCCTTTTTTATCCTATCGGGATTCGAATAATATGGTTGGTTCCTTTTGTTTCATTGCACTATCATGCCTAGGGTTCGTAGACGCGCTAATTTCACTCAACTTTCTGAGCTTGAAAGGAGTCGGATAATCGGGTTACGTACAGCTGGATTTTCTTTTAGAGAAACCGTTCGTCAGGTGAATCGAAACAAAGCTACTGTAATGAGATGGTGCCGAGCGTGGTTGAAGGAAGGCCGAAATCGACGAGTTAGAAGTACTGGACATTAAAGACAGACTACTGAGCAACATAATCGTTATTTAAGGCAACTAGCACTTAGAGATCTATTTTCCACAGTTGCAAACCAGTGGTTTGATGCTGTCGGAAGGGCAATAACAACGAGGACAGTTTATCGCCGAATAAGGTCCTTTGGACTGTGTTCACACCGTTCCCATCTTGTACTACCTCTGACCCCACATCATCGTTGGCAACGATTGCTATGGAGTAGGGAGAGACTTGAATGGAATATGGAATGGAACTCAGTCGTGTTCAGCGATGAGTCCAGATTCTGTTTGGGTAGACATGATGGCCGTGAAGAGTAAGGAGGAGACGTGGTGAAAGACGGAACCTCCAATATTCCATCGAACATCCATTCATCGCACTGTGAGTGTTATGGTAGGGTGCCGTTGCTTACGGCAGCAGGTCACGATTAGTGTTCATTGGAGGTAGTATGATTGCCCAGCGCTATATCGACGAAGTTTTACAAACACATCTGCTTCCCTTTTTGGAAACATTGCAAGATCCAGTTTTTCAGTAGGACAATGCACGACCTCTTGTCGCACGTGTTAGTTTAGACCTTTTAGAAGCGTCCGGAGTAAATCTGCTTCAGTGGCCTCCTCGATCTCCAGACCTTTCTCCCATCGAACATGTATGGGAAATAATGGTTGTAAAATTCACCGCACCCTCCACAAACATTGGAGGCTCTTCGAAAACAAATTCAGATTGCCTAATTCAATCAATGCCGCAACGACTTAATGAATGTGTAGCGGATGGAGGAGCTTCGACACATTATTAACATTAAGGTGCGATATCTCAGCTATTTTGAGAAATTTCAAGTTAAAATTTCAACCACTTTCTATTTGTCAGTAGACCTAAAACTTCTACATGTATGCTCTCCTAGTCGGTGTTGCATTTTTTATGTCATTTAGTTTATAAAGCCATGCTTATGAAGGAACTGCTGCAAAAACAGTAACACTGCAGGAATCATTTTTTCATGAATTTTGGTATATCGCTTTTAACAATAAGTTTTATGTGTGTCTCGGATTTAGTTTTTTTACCAAGCAAGCTGAACTTAGTCCTTTATTGACTGAATCAATTATCATTTTACTTCGCTTTTTCTTCCTCGGTAATTACACACGTAGTATCGAAGATCCATACCTGCCGGTACAGTAAGAAGCAAAAAAATATAAGCAGATAACCACATTCCTTGGTCCCACCAGTAGTCACTTCGAAATTTGTACCTGCCGGGTAAAGACGTGTTTACGTGCGTCGTGTGAAATTGTTATACGTTTGAAATGCCAAAAAGACAGAGTGGTGGTAGTGATCATAGTGGTCCTAGAAGGAAGAGGGGGAGGAAGTATGATAGAATCTTGGATGAATTAAAACGGCTCAAAAACAAAATCACAAGGGATTCTACAAGCGACAGCAGCTCTTGCTTTTCTGATGATGACCAAAGTAAGTGTTTTGAGGAATCTGAAAGCTAGAATGTTCGTTGTGCAATTTTTCTATTGTACGTTTAATTCGTAAAATATACACGTAGTCGTTATACTAAGGAAAGAAAATTTTGCCGTTATGCAAAAGAAGGTCACCTTGTCCTTCTAGATAATTTTGTCGTTATACAAAATGTAAACGAAGAACTTTTTTCGTTCTTTCTAGACATATCTGGTACTGAGATGATGAATCAAATTATTACTGAGGCCGAAATTCATCCAATACCTTCTGGCTTTGCTGTTTCAGCGGGTGTTCCGCCAGAAAATATCGATGCATCTGGGGAATTTGAATTTTTGGGAGCAAAACCGAAATCAAAAAACACTACGTCGCAACCACTACACACAAAATTAACTGTACGTTGGAATGCGTTTCTACAAGATGGTGTCGATAAAGAGTGCTGTGAAAAAATAATGGAGAAGTACCCCCTTTTTGAAAATTGCCCCTTAATGAAATCACCAGTGCTCTCTCCAGAAGTTGCTTGATGCCTGGATGACAAAACATTACGCCAAGATAACTTTATGAGAAAGATACAGGAGCAAACGGCCCATTCTCTGGCTATTTTAGGAAGCCAATTAAATAGTTTACTATCAAACAACCCCAATGGTTCGAAAGAACTAGCAGCTAGCTTAGCAGATGCAGCGCAGCTGACCTGCAATATACATCATGCTATATCTACACATAGGAAATATAATATTTTACCTTCAGCTCGGAAGCTAGCGGAAACATCTAAAACAGATGAATTTTTATTTGGCAAAAATTTTGTAGTAGATTTGAAATCTTTAGATGCTGCGAAAAAGGCCAGTTTTGAACTTAAAGCTAATAGAGCCCGCCTGTTTCAAAAAGCTCCTCTTATCTCAACCAACAAACAACAGCCTATAGCGTACAATCGCCAGAATTATCCCGATTTTCAAACCAAGAATTTAAACTGGAAGCGCCAGCCTCAGAAGTCCAGAAAGAAAGATCCCCGATCAGGAGTGAAGAAAGAACACCACAGACGCCGATATTAATCGAACAACAGGTCAGTGTTGATTGTAATCTGTATCCGGGCCGACTGACACACTTTTTTCGTCGATGGGAAAACATCACTAATGATAAGAAGATATTAGACTGGGTTAAAGGAGTTGTTATACCCTTTGTCACTTTCCCACGGCAAACTTCAGTCAAACATGTCAATATTTCGTTAAATGAATTACAGGCTTACGACCTGGCAATTAGAGAACTGTTGAGACCAGGTGTTGTTTCACAATGTCAGTATGAACCTGGTGAATTCATATCACCTTACTTTTTGATCAAAAAGCCAAATGGGAAATCCAGATTTATCTTAAATCTCAAAGAACTCAATAAATTTATAAATGCTCCACATTTCAAACTGGAGGACTATCGTAGTTTACTAAAATTTCTATCACATGAGTCCTATTTGGCAAATATTGACATGAAAGATGCATATTATATGGTAGCAATCAACAATGATTATAAAAATATCTTAGATTTATTTTTAATGGAAAACGCTATCAATTTAATTGTTTACCATTTGGGTTAAATATAGCGCCATATATATTTACCAAACTTTTGAAACCACTCGTTTCAGTGCTAAGGAAAACTGAGAATCTATTGTTTGTTAGATATTTAGATGACATTTGTATAGTCGAGTCAACCAAAGAAAAGTGTCAAAAAGCCGTTAAATGCTGCATTACGTTGCTCGAGTATTTGGGCTTCAAAATTAACGACAAAAAAAGCATGACAATGCCGACCTTCGTAATAACGTTTTTAGGATTTACATATAATACGGCAAATATGATCTTTTATTTGCCCGAAAATAAAAAAACAGGATTTGAAAGATTCATTACAGAAATTTAAAAATAAAGATAAATGTTCAATATTATTCCTTGCACGGCTAATAGGAAAATTGGAAGCAGCTTGTCCAGCCGTAAAATATGGATGGGTGCACCTGAAAAACTTTGAAAGAGAAAAGTATATGGCATTGAAAAAGTTTAATAAAAATTACAAAAAAGTTATTGGTGTACCTGAGTACTTGAAAGAAGACATCGATTGGTGGATTGATAATATAGATAAAACATCTCAAAGTATCAATAACAACCAACACTTCGTTTTGGAGATATTTTCGGATGCTTCTACCTCTGGTTGGGGTGGGCATTGCAATGATCTCTCCATACATGTATTTTGGTCCCAGGAGCAAAAGAAGCATCATATTATTATTATTTTTAGCTACTAGCTGCACTTTTTGCACTAAAGTCATTCGGTAAGAATTGCAAAAACTGTGATATTTTATTGAGAATAGACAGTAAAACTGCCATAGCTTGTATAAATAAAGGAGGCAGCATCTGTTTCAGTAAATTGAATAATATCACTAGAGCTATATGGGACTGGTGTGAATCGAAAAACATCAGAATCTTTGCCTCCTATATTCCATCCAAAGAAAATACACATGCTGATTTACAATCAAGATCTCTATCAATTCAGACGGAATATGAGTTGAACAACAAAGCTTTTCAGTCAATTTGTAAGAAACTCGGAAAACCTGAAATCGACTTATTTGCAACTAAATTAAATGCTAAATGCAAAATATATGCTTCCTGGGGCCCAGATCCTGACTCTACGTATATAGATGCATTTACAATAAAATAGAATTTGTTTTTCTACGCATTTCCTCCATTTTGTTTAGTGTCCCAGACACTCAACAAGATTATGAAGGACAAGGCAACAGGGATTGTAATAGTGCCTAATTGACCAACACAACCCTGGTATCCTTTATTTATCAGACTGTTAATATCCGATCCAATCGTGTTAGGTCATAGAACAGATTTGCTTTCTTCTCCTTTCAGGACATTTCATCCACTACACCAGAGGCTTACATTGGTTGCCGGGAAATTATCCGGAAATCAATGATTAAGAGGGGCGTTCCAGAAGAGGTTATTCCTATTGTAACATCTATTAGTAAGGGCACCCTAAATCAGTATGACATATGTTATCGGAAATGGTGGGAGTTTTGTGTTAATCTGAATTCTGATCCACTAACGCTTAATCTAAAAAATAATTTGTTGTTCTTCAAAGAACAGATGAATAACGAATTATCTTACTCTAGTCTAAACATATATAGATCAGCACTAAATCTTATCATTGAACAGTCACTACATGAAGACATAATAATAAAAAGATTTCTGAAGGGTGTATATAACCTTAGACCACCAATGCCAAAATACCAGTCCACTTGGGACCCTGAACCAGTACTGTCATATCTAAAAACACTCTACCCTCTTGATTCATTGACCATAGAACTCTTGACAAAAAAACTTGTAATGTTACTGGCGTTAGCTTCTGGTCACAAGCACAGACCGTATCCAAAATTTCGCTAAATAAAATTTCAAAAGTAAAAGATAGGATCGAAATAAAAATTAGTGAAAAAATAAAGACCTCTGGAAGAAACAAACTTCAACCTGTTTTGATACTTCCTTACCTTAAAGAATGCCCTGAGCTATGTGTAGGTTCAGTGTTAGAATACTATATAGAGAAAACCAAAGAGTACAGAGAATCTAATACTTACCTTATATTAACGCATAGGAAGCCCATTCATCAAGCTACATCACAGACAATAAGCAGATGGCTTAAAGATGTATTGAAAGCTAGTGGCATAAATACAGAAATTTTTAGTGGACATAGCACTCGTCATGCCGCGACATCTGCGGCATCTCGATCAGGAGTTAAAATAGACACTATTAAAACTGCGCTGGTTGGACCGCAAAATACTGATGTGTTCTTTAGATTTTATAATCGCCCAATAATAGAAAATCCTATTACATTTTCAAAAGCTGTACTCAAAATTAATTAGAAATGTTGGTGGTACCGCTTTTATCCTTTTTGTAGAATTTATAGTTAAAAAAATATGTTATACTTCTTGTTACTGTTAATTGTTATTATTACTAAGTATGTACATGTGTGATTGATGTTTATGTACAAAAGACAGATATGATTGAAGTTATTATTTGTATCAAAATTTATGGAAATTAAATCACCTTAATACGTAAACTGAAAATATATTTTATTTCAGATATTCAAATCGCACATCTTTCTTTAAACAGCTACGTGTGTAATTACCGAGGAAGAAAAAGCGAAGTAAAATTGATAAGTTGATTGACTTACCTGTAAGGAAGATCAACTTTAATTTTGCGAGCTTTTTCTTCCGAAGGTAATTACGTCCCACCCTCCCACAACCCGTGCGATTTGAAACCCTATAGACAAATTACGAAGTGACTACTGGTGGGACCAAGGAATGTGGTTAACTACTTATCTTTAATTTTTTTGCTTCTTACTATACCGGCAGGTATGGATCTTCGATACTACGTGTGTAATTACCTTTGGAAGAAAAAGCCCGCAAAATTAAAGTTGATCTTCCTTACAGGTAAGTCAATCAACTTATCAATTTTGCTTTATTTACCACTTTGTCAATTTATGTTACTAATAAAGGTGGTTATTATTATTATTTCGAAAAGAGGCTCTGGAGTCGGCCATTTTGATTCGTTCTACAAAAAATGCTTCAAAAGATCGATGTCGCTAGACGAAGTACCAACGGGATAATGATCGTTGGAATCAACTAATACATCTGAAACCTTCACTATACTTCTTATCATCTAAAACCCACGACCCATGATCTTTACATAAATTCATAGCTCGTTATAAAACAATATGGCAAAGCTGAACATCTGAAAACATTTCATCCTAAAAAGCTGTACCAATTAAAAATCTATTTCCGTTGCCTACCAACCCTCGGCATACTAATTGGCCTAATGCGAATATATTTCATTTATGAGCACCCACTATAAATGCTACTGTGCTCCGAGAGACTCGACTCGACACTCTTCACAGCCTCATTTTTAAGTGTTTTAAGTGCTGTTCATTCTCTCAGTGCCCGCTGCCTTTTTATATAGGCTCCAATTATAAACGGTTTTCAACAGGAGTCAAAACATTTAGGGGAGACTTGATCGTTTATATGTACATCATACGAGTCAAGCAGTGCATCGGGATGCTAACCGGGTCTTGTTAGGACACTTTTCGTTCCTATCACGTTTTTATTCACTTCCACATTTTTTACATCATACAGCATGAATCAAGAAATAATGGCGACATTTCTAGAGCAGAAAAATCTCCCAAAATGAAAAATTCCTATAAAAGTTGGTCCTAAAATATCCCACTGACGGCACCAATAGGTTACTTGACTCATATCTAATTTATTAGAATAAATGAGTATTTCTTACAGTATTTGGCTCAGGAAAACAAAATATATCGATTTCAGTTTTTAAAAGCGGAAGATGGATTTAAGTCCAATTTAAAAAAAAATATATTTTATTTTTAATACGAAACGGTGAAACACTGTCGGCCATTATGTGTCGTCATACAAATTGTAAACAAAGTTACGTCATCCGAAGTTATTCGTGGACTAGCGTTGTCTTCTTTAAATATTTCTAGAAAACCCTTAATCAACCTTAAATTCATTTACTCGTTTTATTGAAAAGAACAATCATGGACGTGGGATTCGTAAAAGCAGAAAGCACAAATTTGGCGAGACTTGACTCGTTGATGGTTGGTAATTTTTTCGCCTTCTACCCAGATTTCTGCTCTACTAAGCTGAGAAACATCAAGACATGTATGTAAGTACAGTGAATCTGCTGTAATGATCTGTCTTGGCAGCAAATTGGTCGATCAGCTTCCCGTTGAAATTGTCTATGGTCGAAATGAATTCCATTTCAATGGACAGCATCGACAACGCTGAAAGCCGATCTCGGGTCATAGTATTTCGAAGAAAGGTCTTGATTCTTTTCAATGTTGAGAAATTTCGCCCTACCTCTGAAGTTGACATAGGAGTTGTAACAATAATTTCTAATAGATTTTTTGTTTCTTTTAGTGTTTCCTCCAAACTATTTTGTATCAAAAATTTCAAAAGAGACAGAGTATCATGTAAATCTCGGCAATCATTCCGTGATTAATAACAGACAACTCTGTCTTTAAACGACTTTTTTCTGATTCGGGATAAGCCACGCAATGATCTTTGAATTGAAATCTGTCATTTCCAGAATTCACTATATTGTCGCATACTTCTAATGCGGCAACTCGGTCATCGTGACTGCTATTATTACGTCGTCTCCTTTTGTTGCCTTGGGGTTCAGTGCAAATACTTTTGGTTTCATTTACGATGTCATCAATGTTATTTCTCACGTCGACAAAATGTTTTTCAAAATTATCGATAGCCGTTGTAACTTCCGCTGGCTCGGTTTTTCTCTTCTGCAACTGGTTGAACAAGATGTCGACGTGAGGCATGACATGATGAAAAAATGTCAACCAAAACACGAAAATAGAATCGTTCAACATACGGCGAATACCGCAAGCTGCCCTGTAAACGGTTTCATTAGTGAAATTTTCTTCTATTTCTTCCATGGATTCAATGAGTGGCTCTCTGTTCTCAAATACTACATTTATTGTTCGAATGTTAAAATTCCAACGAGTTGTTGCTCCTTGGGGATTTTTTTCCCCACAATGCTGTTCAGTTTCTCTACGCGTTGAGGAGAATTATTAAAAAATCCCGGCATATCTTTCAAATCCCCAAAGAACACCCGAACATTTGCGGAAGCAGCTTGGGACATAATCAGGTTTAATTGATGCGCATGGCAATACACATAGTGAGCAAATGGATATCTTTGTTTAATTTTTGCCTGTACTCCAGCATTATATCCGCTCATTACCGCGGCTCCATCATAGTTTTGTGAAATCAGTTTGTTAGGGAAATTTCCTATAAATGGATCTACGACGCTCAAAATATGTCTTGTGAGAGTATCAGCGTCACATTTTTTGGGATTCATATAATTCCAAAAACGTTCTACTGATTCGCTCTTAAATACGTATCTGAAAATTGTTACCAGTTGGGTTTTCCTCGAAATGTCCGTTGTTTCATCTGCTATTATCGCCAAATACGAGGCTCTGTTAATCTGTTTTATTATTTCTTCATGACAAACTTTAAGAATACAATCCAGTAGATCGTTTTATATTTCTTTCGAAGTTCCTTTAAATATTGAAGCTCAGCAGAAAAATTAATCAGTCCACGAAATATTCCCGGGTTTTGGGAGCTCTCGGTTTCGTCGTGGCCCCGTAGCGCCAATTCAAATGCTCCGCAAAATTTTATACAATCGATTATTTTTGATAGAACGTACCTGTTTTTTTGTAACGGTCTCACTATGTTGTTGTATATTTCTCCAATATGCTGATTCTAACTGAGCTGAGATGTTAATAGTCTTAATAAAGCCAATTCCATCGAATTATGAAGTTGTGTTTTAGAGTTTTCATGCTTCTTAATTTTTTCACTCAGGTGCACTAAATCTGTAACACCTACCTCCGTCCAAGCCTTGTCACCACCGAAAAATATGCAGGGAAAGCAGAAAAGGTCATTCTTCCTGTTTTGCACCCACAAATCCAGTCATTTCTGGTGTATATCTCTATGCTTAAATGCCGCGTATAGACCTTGCCCCGACTAACGCCCTGTGTTTCTATAAATATGTCCGGCAGCGGTCGACCTAATACCTTCAGCTCGATTTTTTCTTCAAATGTGTATTTCCAGAATCGTTTCAGGCTGATAAGTCTGTAAACCACATCCATTGTCTTGCACTACCCTTCTACACAGCCGCAGTCAGTTAGTGAGTCACTAGTCACTCAACGTAAGACCCTAAATACCTAAATAAAAATTGTTTCGCATTCGACCAATCAGCTATCGTACTTCACTTTAGATCTGTATGGCTCTGTATAACGTATTGTTTCTATTTGTGTGATAACATGGAAAATAAATAATGATCAAATTATTACTGCTTTTTTCTGTTAAGACAAAGGTTTTGGCAGTTCCGCAGCTCTGCAGAACTTAAGGGCCAGCCGTCCCTACCTACCGCATTATACAAGGTGTTACAATATTGTTATTTGCTTTAATAAAGAATAATTTTTCGTAGTCTTGAGAGGAAATTTTTAACCAACATACACGATATATATTTTTTAACATACTAAATTTGATATAAAGTATTTTTCATACTTTAAACAGAAAGGTGAAGGTCGTTTCTGATTCAGATCTTAGACTATAACCATAACAGAAATAAAAACCAACCTAAGTGCACATCTTCAATAAATTACCATGAGATATCAAACGTGATCATTATGTTCCGTCCTCGTCGAAGTAAATATTTAGTATATGTAGCGTAGTTCCCTTGTAGCTCACCTAACCCACGAGTTCAAAGCGTGCATGTCGCGAAATGAGCGACCTATCGTACCTGTCTATCACCTCTTCGGCCTATCAATTCTCATTCCCTGTTCTCGTGCCAAACGGATAACACGTCAATCGGGTTCGCGCAGCGATTTTTACGTTTTCAGCAGTGTCGAGGTGCGTAAACGTAAGAAATGTGCATTGTCGGCGAGACGCGGACGGACGGTTCTTATAGGTTCCCTCCTCATCAATGACAGAACTTTAGGTGTGGCGTTAAAGTAATGAGTTGGATTCGAGTGGTCAGTTACCATTTACCTGGCGACTAGTCCAGCACTCTGTCATAGCTGAATCTCATTAGTCCATCTATGAACTACCGACCTTCGACAGTATCTCAATTGCTTAGCTGCGGTACTATCAGTAAAAAAATTGAGCCAACTAAAAATCAGCGCCCATTCATCTTTTTCTGACCTCCAAGTCTGATGAGTCAACACGTTTGATTCCTTACCTCAAGACACTTAGTCTGTTTATAGGGATAGAATACTTACGTTAGAAGGCTATTGAAATGGGATCAGACTTCTCCATAGATATACTTTATTAACGAATCCGGATTTGGGATATACATTAGGGAGCGTCATAGAATATATTTCAGATTCATATTCAAGGGTCAGCTCTTCCAATACAATGCTGTACCGTTTAGGGTAAATTGTGCGCCACATGTGTTCACAAAGTTAATAAAACCATTTCTAGCATACCTTAAACAAAAAAAAAAGATGCTTGACCTCCAGTCAAAATTAGGCACTTCTAGGCCCAGTATTCAATTATGATAGAAAGAAAGTATCTTTACTTGAGCGGATGAGGCAGACATTACTAAACCTAGTAAGGGCAATAATGGACAGCAACCAAGACAGAGTACGAAGCTTTGTGGTAAGCCTTCATCAGGATTCTGAAAACAGAATTGTGATGCTAGCAAAAAAAGCAGGACAGATTTAAATTGTCAGACAACTTACTCGTCGGTGAGGTTGCAGCCACAAGGTGTTTCAGAACGAACGTAGAGAAGATCGAAATTATAATCAGTATAAAAACAAAAGGACGAGGACATTGGGTATGTTGTAAAATGACAGATACCTTCGTTAAATGTTAAAAATATCAATCCACCCGAACAAGTTAAAAATATTACACGTGAGACGACATTTTGTTGAAACAATCGGAATACCGTCTCTAACCTTCTGTATCCGCAACACGTGGAGAGGGGGACGGCACGGAAATATAAAGCGTCGATAGATGACAAGTGATTGACGCGACGGACCGTGGAACTTTAAACCTCCCTGTCCAGCTTTGGGTATCAAATATACGAGGGACGCTCGGTAGACCTCCACCCAAAATTACTAAAAAGCTGAATTAACTTTTTACACTGATTATCTTTCGATCTTCTCTACGTTCGTTCTGAAACAGCTTGTAGCTGCAACCTCACCGACGAGTAAGTTGTCTGACAATTTAAATCTGTCCTGCTTTTTTTTGCTAGCATCACAATTGTGTTTTCAGAATCCTGATGAAGGCTCCTTAGAGAATGCCGAAAGCTTGATTTTATCGTCAAAAGAGTCAACTTAAGCCTAAGAGTTTTGCCAATTTCCCAATTAACAATTAATTGTATATATATACAGGGTGACTTCGAAGTTGAGTCATTTATTTTAACAGTGAGTAGATCTGATCAAAAGAAATGTTTTTTCCTTTACCATTTTTCTGGTAAAATTAAAGTAACAAAGTTATAGCCCTTTGGAAGTTTGAGTACCGCCCTGTCTCAATAATAGTATTATGTGCTCGTGTTTGGCAACAACGGATATAATCCGTCTTATCGGTTCATCGCATCGGAAACAAAAAAGCGAAAGAATTTGGAACGATGTTTTTACAATTATTTTATTCAGTTATATACACTATACAGTCAGTGTCAGTCGGTAACGCGTAAGTGAATAGTGGTGTCTGTTGCGTGGCTCAAACGAAATAAAAAATGGCACATGTTTATGCGGATCGGTTTCCCAATCGAGTGCAACCAACCCCTCGTGCCTTTGTTAATGTAGTACAACGGGCTCGTGAATCAGGTGACTTAAGACGTCACAGGGGACGGCATGCCGGTGCAACAAGACCTCACGATCAAATACAGGTCCGCACTGAAATACTTGTCGGGAGGATACTTTATAAAACAAGGTAAACACTTTTTTTATTTTTTTTTATTTTTACACACATATTTTGGTTTATCTTCCTTCTACAATCATTATCTGAAAATTAATGACTCAACTTCAAAGCCTGTATATATATATATATATATATATATATATATATATATATATATAGGTGAAAAATTAAAGCTTCCGCCTTTTGTTGGATACTTAATTTTTCACCTAACTGGTCTAGACGACAATAACCACGTCTCAAATATATATATATATATATATATGAGCAGTAGTCATTGCCAAAGCCAACGACCAGTTGGGTACAAAATACAATTACTTGTTAATTGGGAAATTGGCAAAACTTTTAGGCTTAAGTTGACTCTTTTAACGATAAAATCAAGCTTTCAGCATTCTCTATGGAGCCTTCACCAGGATTCTGAAAACACAATTGTGATGCTAGCAAAGAAAACAGGACAGATTTAAAATGTCAGACAACTTACTCGTCGGTGAGGTTGCAGCCACAAGGTGTTTCAGAACGAACGTAGAGAAGATCGAATTTGTGATCAGTATAAAAACAAAAGGACGGGGACATTGGGCTTGTTGAAAAACGACAGATACCTTCGTTAAAAGTTAAAAAATCAAAATTATATCAATACACCCGAACAAGTTAAAAATATTGCGCGTGGGGAGACATTTTGTTGAAACAATCGGAATGCAGTCCCTAACCTTCTACTACCGCTACACGTGGAGACGGGGAAGGCACGGAAAGGTAAAGCGTCGACAGATGACAAGTGATTGACGCGACGGACCGTGGAAATGTACACCTCCCTGTCCAACTTAGGGTATGAAGTATATGAGGGACGCTCGATAAATCTGCACCCAAACTTACTAAAATGCTGAAATAACTTGTTTTGGAAAAAAAGTGTGTAGTTCATATGAGTGCAGAATGTTTGATATTGATACAACCTAAAGATGGGTTATGTGAGTTTATATTAAAAATGTGAGTGAGAAAATGTATTCTAATTTTGTGATGTTGGTTCAATTTGGATATGTTCGTTTCGCTTTTCGCTATTCAACAGGTAGGAATAAATGACACTGAGCTGCTTAACATCAGCCTTTTTATTCATGCAATGATCTGTCATGAAAATGTGGGACATTTCTAAAAATAAACGTTTTTTTTTATCGTCAAAAGAGTCAACTTAAGCCTAAAAGTTTTGCCAATTTCCCAATTAACAAGTAATTGTTTATATATATATATATATATAATAAAGTCTGTTTCAGCAGAGAGTGGTCTACGTGTCTCACAATTGACAGTCCACAGTACATGAAACGCTGCTACATCCACGCCGGCTAAATTATAGAAGGCGTGGATAGAGCGTGTTTTCTGAGAGACCTCACAAATTCTCTTATGCTAGAGACAATAGCTTTGCTCAAGCGGCATTTGATTTGAACCATGTCTCCACACCTTAAACATAACTATCTTATTACGTTATTTGCTTGTTACTACGTAACGGATGGTAATTTTTGAACCTATGTACTTACGTCATATTACCTGTTGTTAAAAGCCTTAACTTTAGTTGTTACAATGGAAATGCACATTAATTTAGTTGACACATAAATTGCGTACAATTTGTGTAGTTGTGAACAACCTATCGTTTACTATTGCAGAGCGTTAGTAGTATGTTGTTGCAACTATCTTTGAGCATCTACGGTATGTATTCTAAATATTTACTTCGACGAGGACGGAAGTGACTGTAAGTGATATTCGATCTTAATTATGTGAGGTTGAAGTAAATAGCTCCCTATCTCCGTATGTTTCAACCAGTTGTTGCAACAACTTGGCTTTGAAGAAAATGAGAATTGACAGGCTGGACAGGGGATAGGTTGGTACGGTAGGTCGCTCCTTTCTCTACATGTATGCTTTGAACTCGTTGGTTTGGTGAGCTACAAGGGTACTACGTTATGTATTAACTTCGACCAGGACTTTACATAATCAAGATCGAACCTCACTTACAGGTAAGTTAGTTTGACCATGTGATTATTATAGTAAAATTAAGCAAATTTTAATTTAAAGATAACGCACTGACCTGAATATTCTATGATGATTGAAGCATGGAATATCTCAAAATATGTCCATACTTGTCTCACTTGTTTGGTGCTCCAACTTATAATCCTTCTATTGTTTTATTTACTATGTAAAAGCTTTCAAAATTCGAACAAACTCTATCTAAAGTCAATAATATTTTAATACTCTATCTACTGTTTTAAACTGTGTATGTATATGTGTATAGTTTTAACGTAAAGGTTCCTTTACAAGGGTCCCGCTTATTAATATTAAAAATTAATCGTACTCTCTTCTGCAGAATGAAAAATCTGTTGATCATTGTTGATAACTGTTAATTTTATTTCAAAGGTTATTGATTTGTGGTTGCCAGCATCATTTGCTATCGGCTCGGCTTCCTAAGGAGACCATTTGATCTGAAAGAGTACCAATATCTATGTGTGGTTTCTTGTTGAAGAAATTATTGAAAAAGTTTGGAGAAAGATTCTTGGACAACATTCGGGTTGAGACAATGTATTGTAATGCACGTACGTTCTTTAACTGCACACAGTCCAATCACCGAGCATTACTCTTTTCTGACAGCATAAAATAGAAACTAGGTTATTATTTACATGATTGACAATAATGTATCGAAAATGAGAATTCAAAAAACTAGCAAGGGCACTGTCAGCACACCTCATATTTGTAGATCTGCAGAAGGCTTATGATACGGTCCCATTAAGCTAGTTGTACTTGGAAAAATCAGGTTTCAGCAGATCTTACATTACACCCGTTAGAAGATTAGATTTGTATTTGGACTGTTCTAGCATTGTAAAAGAAAACCAACAGTTATCACAAGCTTGCCACTTCACTTTTCAGAATCTATTTAGAGGAGGCGCTTAAACAAAGGAACCGAAAATGCCACAATATTCGGAGACGACCAGGTATTGCTCGCTGAAGACGAGGATGGTGCATTGTACATGCTGGAAAAATTAAACGAAGAATTCGGTGTGGGAAATGGAGATAAATATACAGAAATCATTATACTCAGTTGCAGGGGGGACTTGATTTTGGCAGAGATTCGGAATAAAATATTACAGGGAAAATGTGTAACTAAACAATTGAATCCCGTTTTATAGAACGATAAAGTCAAGTCAAAACCAACTATTTATAAGACTATTATCCTGGAAAGTATTTGTACATACGGGGCCGAAACATGGAAGGTGAGTTAGCGCGATAGACAGAACGCTCTGGAGATGGACTTCTGGAGGCGGAGTTGGCAAGTTTCAAGGCATATGCTAAATGAGGATGTGAGAAGAATGGCGGAAGTAGAAGGGACTAACCTCGATACCGTAGAAATCAAGCTACTCATCTGGTATGGTCATATTCAGAGTATATCAGACTACAGATGGCCCAAAAAATGTTGGAATGAATACCTCGTGGAAGGCGTAAGCCAGGTAGACCAAGCAGAGAATGGAGTCAAACATTAGAATAGCGATGGAGGTGAGAGGACTCCAGGAAGGCGATCGGGTGGCTAGATCCCAGTCGCGATTAGGAAGCGACAGACGACATTAGCCGTAAAACAACTCGCATATATAGAGACGCTTTCGACATGTAAAAAAAAGTATAATCGGCGGAATAATCAGATATCCCTTAGGTTTATTATTATTAAGTCAGGTTTAACCAAGAGGATATTAAAAAACTAAGTCATGTAGGACTGTATTGGTGCGGGGTTGACAGGTAGGTCCAAAGGTGGCCTAGATACTGGAAATCGCCTACTGCTACCACTACTAACCGTTTAAGAGATATTTGCAAAATTAAAAGCAGCTTTCTTGATCTCAATTTGTTTAGTGTGGGCAGTCTGAACGAGGTTTAAGTTTCACATGCTTATAGCAATACCAAGGGTTGATAACATTTTTTCAACTTGAAGACCTTATATAGCTATATACTCGTATATTGCATGGATTAACAAATCATGTAAGTACCACACAATATCCTCAGAGTCTCCTAGCAATCTTACATAAACGATGCCACTGGAAAAATGGACCGGAAATATCATCCGTATGCGTTTTCCGTATCTTCGATTGCATCTCTTTCTCTTTCATTCTGAGGGGTGGCTTGTAGATACGTGTTTATTATAGCTTTATGGCGGCTGGGCTGCTTCGGTCTTTTTTTGTCGTTTAACTAAATTGGATTTGTATTTGGTTGGCAGTGCTCTCTCGTCTCCCATCCACCAGTGGCGGTTCATGGTATTTTAACTAGGGGCGGCTCAGATTCAGTGCAACAATTAGCATTTCTTCAGATCTTTTTAACCAAAGCAGCCGCGTAGGCAGAAGACTGAACACCAGGGCATCGTGGCTGCTATAAGGAGCCTAAAGAAACTTTTTTATTTCATTATTGTTATTTGAACTGCCTAAGGTTAGAATAACTGTAAAGCCTCCTCTGGTAGATTGTTCTACAGTTTTGATACCCTCGAGACAAGGGAGCGCTCGTACCAGCCAGTTGTATGTAGAATGTATGATGTTCGACACAGTTAGAATAGGAGGGCGAAGGCAGGCAGTATCATGGAGGACAGCTCTGAGGAGCAAAGCCTGTTGACGTAGCGGTAGAAGAGAGCTAGGTCGCCGACGGTCCGTCGATGCGATAGTGTTACTAGATAAGAGTCAACGATTAGTCTGACAGCCCTCCTCTGAACATCATTGAGCATGATTAATGTAGACAAGGCGGCAGCACACCAAACCTGTGAGCAGTACTCGAGGCTAAGTCTTATCTGGGCATTGTACAGAGTGAGGAAGTTACCTGTAGAAAAGTACTTCTTAGCCC
The DNA here is from genome assembly GCA_963669975.1 of Acanthoscelides obtectus. NCBI lineage: Eukaryota > Metazoa > Arthropoda > Insecta > Coleoptera > Chrysomelidae > Acanthoscelides > Acanthoscelides obtectus. Next base: position 30,562,052 of record CAVLJG010000009.1, read on the forward strand.
TAAACAAATAGCCTGACCTATTTGCAGCAGCTGCCGCTATTGACGAGATGTGTTCATTCCAGATCAAGACCTCGACTCTGACTAGCCGAAATGGCAGAACTCAACCATCCATCGAAATCGGGTGAGCACTAGGATACTCTTGTTAGTCAAGGATCAGTACTATGTTTTGGAGGCATTAAATTGAACCTGCCATTAAACTGTTCCATCCCCAAGCAGTGGTAACCTCCAGGCCACTCGTCAGAGATGAAGTCGTTGCTAGTCTTCTTTTCTCCAGCCCTCTGGCAGATATAAGATTGTAACACTGAATTCCTGCACGTAGAGTGCCGTCGCCAGCAAAGTTGCGAACTGGCTGGTTTAAGTGTTTTGTGTACCCTGAGGCAAAGGATAAAATAGAATAAAATATGCTGGAAACCATACTGCCTGTCGCTAATTAAGGCGTGACATTCAAGGTAATGCAAAAGCTTCCGATTTGTTTATTTCTCCATCACCTTATGTATAACAGTAATCAGACCTATGTATAATCCTGTAGTTATAAGAGTCAACTTCAGACCCTTTTCTTGGGATGGGCTGGAAGTTTGAGGTAGGCTTGAGATTTCAGACGAGTGGGATGTACTAGAATACAGATAATAATAGTGTATAATAGTACTTACTAGTTCGAGGCGAAGCGCATGCGTATCTCACGTCACATGCAACTTATGCGTCCACCATTATATGGTTTGATAAGAGAGGAAAATTTTGCGCACTGCTGCAATTTTCATTATTTTTACTTGATATTCGCAAGTAAGCCTCATATGTTCTCTTAAATATCAGGATCATAGCTTCGTGTTTTTCATGAAATTGATCTATTTAGATGTTTGATTGCAATTTTATTGGATAAACATTTTTTCGGTCTTAGTCGCTCCGAACCTTTATAGTCATCTAGAGGTTTTTGAGGGGAAGTGAAGCGAAACGTTTCTGCTGCGTTCCATTATTCACAAAGCAATTTCAAGAGATAAACCGTGCTGAACAGCGGTTATCCCTTGGTTGTTCTGTCATTTGCCCTTCTGACTCAGAACAGATAGTTGAGAACAGGATTGCTACCATCGACGCAATATCATTCCAATATAATTAAAAACTGTGATATTAACAACGTAACTAATTATCTTTTTAAATTCTGCACAAAAAAAATGCATATCTTCACAGAAACTCATAAGATCTATGCCTATTGTCATCTGATATTGTTTTTTCATTGATAACCTTTTACGGAAAATTATAAGTCCCAGACGATACATAAACAAACACAACAGGCATAAAGAGTAGACAAGGGTTATGTTATATTCATGAGTTGCTATTTTGCATTCAGAACCGCATACAATAAACCATCTGTACAACGGTGTTATTGGTCCTAACTGTCAGTAATAATGACGTCACGAAGGGTCAGTCCGTTACGTCAGCATTTGACAGCTGTTACAAACCGCGTCGCTTGAAATAATAAAGTTAAAACCAAACACGACCGGTTATGATTGGTAGATCGCTTGAAATTGCTTATAGTTAAATGATAGTCCACACACTTGAGCGAACCCTCTATTGCCTGAGTCAGTGGACCACACTGCCGAGCAAGCTCGCAAGCATAAAAGGCCGTGGCTCGCACTGTGATCAACATTAACTCATGAATTTTGAACAACCAAAATTGGAGCATTTGGACAAAATCCTTAGAAAATTCAAATATTTTTAGACCATAGCAAAGACTGACAAGTGATTTTGACAGTGATTAAGCGCTCCCTACAATTCGTTCAAATGTACGTTAGTCGAATCTGTCAGTACTGGTTGCCTAGAAACCAGACAATGACAAAGAAAAAGAGAAAGGGAAAGAGAAGAAAAATGGAGAAGAACAAAGAAAAACAGAAGTGTTTAGTTTAAGAGGAGACACCTAGGCTTTTTGACTTGGTACACGGACTAATTTTGAGGTAAACTAAACAAATTTTTTATTCAATTTTGTTAGAGTGTAATTTTAAGTGTACTAAAAGTTCGCGCTGATTTTTGATTACAGTGCAAGCCGTAGCCTTGAATGTTTACGAACTTGCTCCACTGTGTAGTCCACTGAAACGCTCCCTGTCCTAAAAAGTTCTCTTCTTCCTCTTTGCTCTCATTCTTCCTTCTCTCCTTTCCTTCCCCTTTTTGGATTGCCAGATCTGACGGACTTACAAACTGACTCTAAGACTCAAGAGCTAAGGTCCTACAGACCGCTCTGACAACCAACGATGACTTGACTTGAGCGAAGCGAAGGGAAAAAACGTGTCACGTCTGACACGTGGAAATGAAAAATGTCGTCGCAATTCCCTTGAAGTCGCTTTCTCGTTAATTTGCGTGCACATTCTACGTACTATTCTTTATTCTTTTTAATTGCCATTTCAAATTTGTAACTGATAATATGAGAACTACAATAAAATAAGTTCTAAGGCCCAATTTCACCAACATTAATATTATGGACCAGTGGGAAAATGCCTTATCGAAATGCAATTTGACGGAAGCTGTCAAAGGTCTCTGAATATCAGTGATTTCTATTAAAATATTGAATAAAATCGTGAACATTCGACTGTATTATAAACAAGACCACTTTTTTATTCCAACATGATGCTTTTGTACAGAGAAAACAGGACAACTGTCATGTATTTTGATTTATGTTATAAGTTTACATTTGACAATCCGTTATCCCAACAGCGAATGGGAATGGGAGAAATAATAGGTCGATTTTATAGCTGTTAAATTTGGCAGCAGGTTTGAACGTTTATTAATGCATGGCAATCTCGAATTTGTTAAGTTCAATATACTGAGTGTTTACATGTTATCATTATAGCTACATACCTCTTGAATAGTGTGGATTTGTCTGTATTTTGCAAGAAAATAGAATATAAAATACATTCCATCCAATTCCTCATCTTCCTTTACATCATAATAGTAATCATTTATTAATTTTCGGGTTAATGAATTTCTTCAAAGCAATAAAAACATTGTCCTCTCCATCCCAAAACACAGATAATATGTGTAAGACGTGTCAATCCCTACATCTCCGTGATGCATATTGCAATTACTATGGACATAGACAAAAGATTATGAAAAATGTCTCACAAATACTGTCTTTTAAGTCCAAAAATCATAAAAACTAATAATGTTTATTATTTGATTACCTTTTTGACTAGCGGGGATATCTATCTGTCACTCGCAGGGTTGCCAAGTCTAACGACGATCACGTCCCGTGATGGGGGGTGCGACATGAATCTTTTACATTTGCTGGTTTTAAATTTAAATTAGAAACACAAACATAGTACTTATGATAGTTGGAGCTAGACTGATAACACTTCTTGAAGAATATTTGAAAAGTGCGAACACCATAATGGTTTGTTGTCAAATTGCAAATGAAGTATCTGAAAATTCTTACATACAGTTGGCCTTCATCATAGTTTACTATCCTGATTATGATCATCTTTGGCAGATATGTTGTATCATCAAATTGATGAACCAATATAAGAAAGCTCTTATATACCTACATACAGCGGATTTTTCATGAAAATTTACTAATTATCATGATTATAAGCATCTCTGGTAGATTGTTCGATCCGGAATGAGAAAGATCTCCTATTTATGAAAATATTTTTGGTGTCATCTAACCGTTGCAATCAGTGCACAAAAACTGTGACATGATTTATAGCATAACCCGCTGCCCTATCAACACAAATTTAACATACAGGTCGCCTAGCCGTGGGGATGCAGTGGTCGGGATGAATATCACGGCAGCAACTGATGATGTGGGCATGTCTGGTAACAGCGTATGAAGTGAAACTCGCTAACTTCACAAATTTGAAGATTTTGTACAACTTCTTTGAAAATGATGAAAGATATGTGTGATTTGGCAAGGTAATGTCGCGGCCAAATGGCAGTCGGTGTTTCTGGACGCTGGCCAAGCAGATTGAAAAGAACTTGTCACACAGTTGCCTTCCACACTTACTTGTCAGGATGGAACGATTGTAACTGACTCGAAGGCCAATGCTGAAGTGCTTGCCAAGATCTTTGCTGCCAACTCCACCATGGACGCCCACCAACAAAGCTTCTGGTCCGGACTTGATTGTACTGAAGAGGTGTGCAGCTGAGCTTGCTTCAGTTCTTTCGCGACTTTTCCAGATATCTTATGAATCCAGAAAACTGTAAATTTGCTCAAGTCCAACCCATCTCAAAAAAAGGATCTGAAACCGACCCTTACAACTACAGGCCTATAGCTCTGCTTTCTGTTATAAGTAAGGTGATGAGAGGTGCATAAATCTTGAGCTTCTGGACTACCTCGAACGTTTCGGCTTGATCAGCGACAGGAAGTATGGTTTCCGATACCAGCGATCCACAGGGGACCTCCTAGCTTACGTCACGCAATTGTGGAGCAAGCTAATCCAGTATTGCAGTAAGGCATATGTCGACTCAGTCGCGACTAGGATAGTGATGGGACATTTTATTCCTACTTATCGGTGCACGAAAATAACTGAATGACTCAGCACACTGCAAGTGGGGAAAGTGATTTTTCTTAGGTACCAGAAGGAACTAAGGAACAGTCAAATAAGAATTCCATCTGACACGCATGAAATATCTGTTGAAGTCAGGTTTAAGTGTTGTATGAAAATGTTTTATTGACATCGATGAATTTCTAGAAAATATATAAACGTAGCCGACAGTCAAGCGAGTCAAAAATCTTTCGGAAGCAAGTATCGAGAACCACAGGCTCCAGGGGCGCGGGAGAAAGTGGAAATTCTCTGACATGTGAGTCAACTTGAAGTGAAATGAGATTATAACTGAGAAAGTGACCAAAATAGAACCTACTGAAATCGGCAAGTTTGGAAAGGTAGGATAAACTATTAACACCCAGTAGATGTTGTTCAGTTAATATAATCACATATGGATTACAAAAGTTGCAATAAACATGGAGAAACCCTCAGCTAAACTGAAATAAATGGATTTTACTCAGCCATCAAGCATTATTTTTTTTAATTTTTGGCTCAGTTTTATATAATTTCATAATATTTAATGAACTGAAAACATTTCAATGGCGCGGGGGAAAGTGGAAATTCTCTGACATGTGAGTCAACTTGAAGTGAAATGAGATTATAACTGAGAAAGTGACCAAAATAGAAGCTACTGAAATCGGCAAGTTTGGAAAGGTAGGATAAACTATTAACACCCAGTAGATGTTGTTCAGTTAATATAATCACATATGGATTACAAAAGTTGCAATAAACATGGAGAAACCGTCAGCTAAACTGAAAAAAATGGATTTTACTCAACCATCAAGCATTATTTTTTTTAATTTTTGGCTCAGTTTTATATAATTTCATAATATTTAATGAACTGAAAACATTTCAATGGCAAGCTGTCACTTCATATTTTACAGTGTTTTGTTTTGAATACTTTGATGCTATTTGCTGCCAAAAATTTGACGGACAGATCTTGATGCTGATTGGGTATATTTGAGGGACTGTTTAGTACTCGTACCCTATTGGTGCAGAATAACGGTTTGTCAAATGGTGCAATCGGCCCTAAGTCTGGCAACAGTGTTGTTTTGTCCAGATGACCCGTGACTCAGTCGCGACTAGGATAGTGATGAGACATTTTATTCATACTGATCGGTGCACGAAAACAACTGAATGACTCAGCACACTGCAAGTGGGGAAAGTGATTTTTCTCAGGTACGAAAAGGAACTATGGAAATCAGGTTTAGGTGTTGTATGAAAATGTTTTATTGTTATCGATGAATTTATAGAACGTCTGAAAAATCTTTGGAAGATTTGAAAATCTCCAAAAAATATATAAACATAGCCAACAGTCAAGCGAGTCAAAAATCTTTCGGAAGCAAGTATCGAGAACCACAGGCTCCAGGGGCGCAGGAGAAAGTGGAAAATCTCTGACATGTGAGGCAACTTGAAGTGAGGTGAGATTATACCTGAGAAAATGGCCAAAATAGAAGCTACTGAAATCAGCCTTGTGTGGTCTAAACTGTTCAATATTACCAAGCTATTCAATCTCGTTTGCTTTCAGTGAAACCAGTATTCGACTGGTACATATTCCAAATTCTTATAACAGAACCAATTTATATATTCATGTTTTTTTTTGGTGCGCATTTTGAACTAGTTTTTCACTCATTGTAGAAACATACAGAACTTGAAGCAACTCGGGCTGGTGTTGTCTACTGTCTTCTGCTTGGATTTCCATCTTTGAATGCAGCCGTGCTATTTGCTCGTGGTTTAATATTATTTTTTTTAGATGATTCATCATAGTAACACGGAAAAGGACGATGAAACGAAAAATATGCTTCATTGACAGATTACTGCACGCGACACGACATGAGAGATGTTTAATGTTGTTTTGGGAGCAACTTTAGGATCAAAGGTAATACCTAAGGTAGAGTATTTTAAACACAAAAACTGCGCTAATTTTATCAGAAAAAAAACACTTTATCTCTGAGCCACAGAAGCAAAGCGAATCTCAGGCTTTCGATTCTCCCATCACTAGTGTGATGAAATGATAATTTGTCCCTCCTTGGATTACTTGAAATAGTGATGTGCTTTCTAGTTCGTTTCAGTAAGGTGCGTTCAGTTCTAGGAACTGGTTCGTGAACAAACTACTTTATGCAACAATACCACAAAAAATATATGTACAGAAACAGAGCAGATATTCCAGTCTGTCAGCCGAGATAACGTAAAAACGATTCAATTCATATCTTTTAACCGTTCCAATGCATTCCACTGATTGCAAATGTATTCTCCCGCCACTAACATTGTGAGACACTAATTTCAAATGTCAATTCTTCTTTGGTCTATTCTTCTCATCCAACGTTACTGTAGTCCATGTTTTGTGGTCACTTGTCACTTGTTGTTTTGAGCTTGTTGTGTTTTTTCTGAAAAATGGATTTTCCGTATAAAAAGTGCTCCCTCCAGAATTACATATTACACTGTCGTGTGCAGTTAAATCTGCACGAACCCCCAAATACGTGGTTATGTTGAGTGTACCATGTGGCATCACCGATGGTGCGACTGATTGTATACTGAAATCAAAACAAAAAACTGCAACTGCAATTGAATGTATGAATGAAATCTTGAACAGGTTCGGACCAGTGGTGTCAAAATGTCGTTGAAGAATTGGAAATAAGTGTATGAAAGTGTTGAAATGCAACACCTAACAAAAATTTGAGTAAAAAGGCTTTTTCATGTAAGAATTTGGAAGTGCAAGTTTGCAAATGTAGGATAAACTATTAACACACAGTAGGTGATGTTGAGTTAATATAATGACATATGGATTACAAAAGTTGCAATAAACATGGAGAAGCCTTCAGCTAAACTGAAAAAAATGGATTTTACTCAGACATCAAGCATTTTTTTTTTAAATTTTGGCTCAGTTTTATATAATTTCATAATATTTAATAAACTGAAAACATTTCAATGGCAAGCTGTCACTTCATATTTTACAGTGTTTTGTTTTGAATACTTTGATGCTATTTGCTGCCAAAAATTTGACGGAGAGATCCTCAGGCTGATTGGGTATATTTGACGGACTCTGTAGTACTCGTGCCCTATTGGTGCAGAATAATGGTTTGTTAAATTGAGAAATCGGCCCTTGAGTGGCTAAAGCTCTTGGTACCTTTCAAAATATGAAGATGGCGTGGAAAAAAGCAGGGAGCAGGAAAAGAAATGTACGTTTACGATTTTACAAAATAACCAGTTTTGCAGATGATACTGCAATGTTATATGAAGACAATGACTGGTCTCATCTGAAAAATTTAATCGAACATGATTTTATCAAAATTATTCGGTGGTTGAGCATTAACTATTCTAAAACTTATTTCCTGTATCTTATGCTTGGCATTTGCTAAATTGTACAGATATCTTTTCCAACATCATTGATCAAAACCTACAAACTAATAAAGTGTCATACATAAAGTACCTTGGAATAGTATTGCATCCTCACTTACGTTGAGACATCTATGTGAATTATATTTTAAGGAAAGATTTGTTCCGTACAAAATTAAAGATCTCGCAAATATAATCACAGAAAGGTATCCTCGTACATCTCACATATTGGGGATGGGAAGCTGCATGTTCATCACATATCTATAATTTACATATACTTCAAAAAAGTTTTCTAAAAATGATGTTAAAAATTCGAAACCTTATCCCACTGTATGATATTAGACAGCTTTATTTCTTACATACCATCATACACTATCATAAATTTGTCAACACCGACCAAAAAATTAAACATAATCAAGGTACAGTAGTGCCTCAGCCACATAAATCTATAATGCATCGGTCATGTCTCTATTTAGCGCCAATACTTTATGAAGTTATACCTAAAGACTTAAAGGATTTAAATTTTGGAAATTATTTCAAAAGAGAACTAAAAAATTGGTTACATTCTAGGACTGAAATTCATAAACTTTTGGTCCATGCACATGCACATTCCTATTGGGATTTTATTTTATATTTATTTACTCATGTTTTCTTTGTACATTCCTTAATAATGCAATCTTAATTTATGGTTGTCAACTTTTAGAAGGCGTTTTGGTGCCTGATTAAGGTTTTTAGAAATTATGATTTGCCCCTCCTGTCTCCCCTGAGGAACCGCCACTGAGTTTCCCGATCTCCGCAGTCGGTGGGCCTCGACCGGGAAATCAAGGTATAATTTATAGGGCAGTTGGGGGATGATATATAGACGATTTTTTGATGAGTAAGCGATGCTGATAACAAGTATGGAAATGTTTATGTCGCTTTTATATTGCGGATTCTAGATTCTGGATTTACATCCCATCGACTCATCTATGTATGAAGATATGGCAATATGTTTGCTAGGCATTCTTTGCAGCACAATTCTCGATTAACTATATAGGTAAGCTGACATATGCTGAATTTCTTAAGAACATATGAACACAGTTAAATCAACTTCTTAGGCTCGATTTTATTAAGCTAAGCGTAAAAAATGCATGGGTCGCAACTTCAACCAATGAGAACGCGTTTTTTGAAGTAATGGATCTAATGAATATATCCAATTTCTTGTAAAATGTCTCTTAAACTAGATAATAATTATACGGTTTGTGTAAGATGGACCCTTAATTCCCATATTAAATCAAGAAATACATCATAAAGTACTTGGTTTAATTACAAAAGCCATTTTTTTCATTTGCGTCCGGACACTAAATTAACGGCCATGCTCATAAAATGCACCAAAAAAGAAGCATATGTGCCGTACTCGAAGCGTAGACACAACCCTGATATAAAATCTAGATTGATATGACAGATATTAAATGTGCATTTTATTGAAAATAACAGTGTCTCACTGCTGCTGCACAAAATTCTGTTTGTTTTATTTGACAAGCTAAATAAAGTTACATACTGCTTTTTCTTCAACAAACATGGGGTAAATATACAATTTATTTGACTACCGTACAAAATACCCTGTTTTTTAAGCCAGCTCTGTTAACAGTACTGTGTGACTTTATAAAGAGTGGTGACGATAGAGACTTAACTCCGCCCACCCGCCATTAGGAGGCAAAACTTGCTTTGTTTACTATAAGAGACCTGTAATTAGATGGTACAATTTTATTTAGTTAGTGAAGATATTTTAATGTATTTTCATTTTATTCCAGTTGGTGTTAGTGTATTTGGTTTCGCTCTAATACAAGTTTTTGCCTGGGATCCACCATTTTTATGGAATTAAATGATATTTACCACACTACAGACAACTACAGACCCTGGATTTAATTTTGTTCTTTATTTAGTTAGTGAGGATATTTTAATGTATTTTCATCTTAATGCAGATGCTATTAATATAGTTAATTTTGTTTTAATATAAGTTTATGCCTGAGATTGACCACTTTGATGGAACTGATTCATATTTCCCATACTTTCAAGTACAGATCTTGGACGCAATTTAATTGTTTTTAAATAAATTATTAAGGTTAGTTTAATAATATAAATAAATAATATTTATAAAGAGAAAAGTAAAATTTTTAGTATTTAGAGAGTTTTATGTTCGAGATGTTACTTTTAAAGGATAACCTCTTAGCTTTATCGAGGGTACCTATATATTGTTAGGTTTATATTTATCACATTATCAGTCTAATTTTGGAAATAAAATTCATTATTTGTAAATACTTATATAGTTTATTTAATTTCTGACATGAACGTTTATTAATTAACAAATTAGCCGATAAAGTCATTACACTTATAATTTACAAACTAGTTGAATAAAATTTGTGAAGGTCAACAAAAATGTTGATGTAAATGTGGATGCGTTTTCTAAAGTTATGACTTCTTACATTTTGCTCGATTTTCAGTCGTTTAAATGACTTGGTATGCTCTTTAAAACAACTTAAAGAAAGTCGGTAGAAGAACTCGAGGCTGTTTTATGTTATAGAAACCCTAAAAAATGTGTCTGTGTCTAATAATTATTTTTGGGTTTTTCTTTTTCATACGTATTTTTATAGTTACAGATTTTTGCTGTTGCATGGTGAACACAGGCCATATAGGAATGTTTTGGACAATATTATTTAATAAAACATTAAATAAGATACCTCTGTTTTATTCAAGGACTAAAACCAGTAGATATTTTTTTTGAAAAATAAAAACAAAGGCAAATCAGAAACACTATTGCAATAATCTGCATATTTGGAAATTGGTTTCAGAACAAAAACTACGTGTAACAAAAGAAATATTTATTAGTTACAATATTAATGACTTGCATATTTATGGAGTAAATTAACTTTCTCCTTACTAGCTATTTTTAGCCTAAAAACCAACGACCTACTAACAATTTTTTTGCTTAAGATTATGACAATTTAATATACAGGGTGTTGTCATTTATTCTAACTGCTTGTAGGACTCGTCAAAATGAGTTGATATACCAAAAATCACCTATATAGAAGTTGCATAATAAAATAAACAGTAGAAGATTGAAAATTTAAAAAAATAAGTATTATTACAAAGATTTTTTAATATTCTCGACCACGGCCGTGTAAAATCTTAGCGTTTATTGTTTACTACTTTTATAGTTTATCTAAATTTGGCAGACTTTTCGTGTTATTGTGTGGTTTTCAGTACGAGTCTTTGGTTTGATCAGTTGTATCATCTTTTAATAGTGCGAAAACTTTCTTTGTCTGATTATTTTGTGTGAAAAATGGCCCTTGTTTTCGAAAACAATGAACTACTGGAGATAATACTAATATACGGAGAGTGCCAACAAAATGCAGCCGCAGCATGCAGGTTGTATGCGGAAAGGTTTCCTTTAAGAAATCATCCGTCCCCACGGATGTTTGTAAATTTAGTTATTAGACTTCGTGACACAAGATATTCAAATGAACAACGAGGAGGTCACGCTGGAAGACCTGCTCAACCTAAAATGTTACAAATTGAGGTAGACATTTTAGAAATGGTCGAAGACGACCCAACAATGAGTACAAGAGCCATAGCAGCTCAAGCACCTATAATTATCTACTACTTCTCTCATTTTATTTAAAAAAAATCTTTCAAATTGATATTTTGAGAACATACCATGTCAAACTATTTTCTAAACATGCTTTCCATATCACAGAAGATCCTGTCATAATTCTGTCATCACTTGAATTTTCCTGAAAAGAACTGCCCATAACAATGAGTGAGTCACAAGATTCAAAACAGGTTAAAAAAGCACCTAGGCATTTAACCATATAATTTTACTTTTCGTAAAATACCTCATCAAATTCTAATACACCTATTTATAAAGATACTAATATTCGATACTTACCTCTTTTGTCCTACCGTTCAGTAGAGTGGGAGACATCTCCCTGTTAACAGTAACAGGACTGGCTTGAGGAACAAGGTTTTTCGCACGGTAGATTATTTATTTGATGTTTGTTAAAAAATAAGCATTATACAATTTTATTCATGTATTCGAAGAATTTATTAAGCAGAATTTGCACAGCAACACTGACACTTTCAATATAATGCTCAGTAATTTTGTATCTGAACCATATGATATAGGAAGTCCATCTTGATATAATACAGGTATAATAATTAGGATGTCATTTTACACAAATCGTATGATTTTTTTCTAGTTTGAGAGATATTTTACAAGAAATTGACCAAATTCATTAGATACACTACTTCAAGACGCCTTCTCATTGGTACAATTTGTTGTATATATATATATATATAGATGTGATGCGTTATCTGTTATCGAAGCAAGAAAGCTCCCTTACTTACGAAGAGTAGAGTAGGGCTTATTTCGTAAGGTTATATTTTCCTTATTTCCTTATTGAGCGCTTTTGCCGAAATTTTTAAATCTGGATAGGCTTAATTAACATAATTTATTATACATACATATTGAATAAAATAAAATAGAAATATTAGTTTCTGATCACAGATAAAAATAATTACAAGACACAGGCAGTGAGCTAAATAGATTGAATTGTCCTGATTTTTGTTATATATATATATATACGAGCAGTAGTCATTGCCATTGCCAATGACAAGTTGGGCAAGAAATACAATTAATTATTAATTGGGAAATTGGCACAGTTTTAGGCTTAGTAAACACTTTTAACGGTAATCTCGAGCTTTCGGTACTTTATGGTGCCATCATCAGGAGCTGAAACACAAATATGAAGCTAGCAACGAATACAGAAAAGATTTAAATTTCCAGACAACTTACTCGTCGCTGAGGTTGCAGCCAAATAGTGTTTCAAAACGAAAGCGTGGATGAGAGCACTTGTTGCAAATGTAAAACCAAAAGGACGGACACATTGGGTTTTTTTGGTGAAGACGGAAATCATAGGTGAGGTGAGGTGAGAGGATGTTAGATTAACTGGAATATGTAGGTAGTCATTCTAACCTTTCGCAATTCAACAAGTAAGAATAAATGACACTAGGCTGCTTGACATCAGCCTTTTTATTGATACAGTGATCTGTCATGAAACTGAGGGACATTTCTAAAAATAGATGTTTTGAGAGTTGTTGCTCCTTGTCAATATATACAGGGTGACTTCGAAGTTGAGTCATTTATTTTAACAGTGAGTAGATCTGATCAAAATAAATGTTTTTTTCCTTTACCATTCTTCTGGTAAAATTAAAGTAACAAAGTTATAGCCCTTTGGAAGTTTGAGTACCGCCCTGTCTCAATGTGCTCGTGTTTGGCGACAACGGATATAATCCGCCGTATCGGTTCATCGCATCGGAAACAAAAAAGCGAAAGAATTTGGAACGATGTTTTTACATTGTTTCATTCATTTGTATATAGTCAGTATCAGTGAATAGTGATATCTGTTGCGTGGCTCAAACGAAATAAAAAATGGCACATGTTTATGCGGATCGGTTTCCCAATCGAGTGCAACCAACCCCTCGTGCCTTTGTTAATGTAGTACAACGGGCTCGTGAATCAGGTGACTTAAGACCTCACAGGGGACCTCACGATCAAATACAGGTCCGCACTGAAATACTTGTCGGGAGGATACTTTATAAAACAAGGTAAAACTTTTTTTTTATTTTTTTTTTTATTTTTACACACATATTTTGGTTTATCTTCCTTCTACAATCATTATCTGAAAATTAATGTCTCAACTTCAAAGTCACCCTGTATATATATATATATATATATATATATATATATATGTAATTATGCTGGCTTTGTGGTCACTGTCACTTGTCCTTCTGTGGATCTATGCTTCTAAACTTATTTATTTCTTGTCCGATGTGGACACAATTATTACCGAAACCTTTGTATGAAAACACGTTTTACGTCAAAATAAAAAAGGCAGCCTGTCATGTCTGTCAGTAGTTTTTCAAGATCCCTCGTGATTTCTTTTTTTTTGTTTGGGGCGAAATGAAGTGTATAAAACTAAGGCGTACACATTTGACGAGCTATATTTGTGAATTTAACAATTTGTTTCATTCGGGAAAGGCAGTCCATACTAAAATCCTACACTAATGCTTGGCTACGTCGAGCATATACATGTATCCTTGAATCTATCGCTAAAAACTTTGAACAATACTTACAAGTGAGCTGTACTTGAAATTTCTTTTCGAAGAACGGTGAGAACTTCTTTATTTTCACTGTTGTTTGACCACACTTTACCTTTGTTATTACAAACGTAGTTGATTCTGAAAAGGAAAGTCTCAACTTTCAGGACACCCTGTATAACTGGCTACAGTGCCATCTAGGGGACCATCGAGGAGGCAGTAACCTTTTCTGATCCATGATTATCGCGGAGAGGAGAGACATAGCTATGACAAATTCTCATTGAGGACACGACGGATTTTCAGACGATTTCGGATAATTTTTCGGACGCCCGAATATGGCATTGGGTTAGCTATCTTTATATAGAATACGTTGATATATATGGTATAAATTATCTCAATTTTTCATTTGGGACTCACTCTAAACACCGACTAAGCTCAACGACATTCGCAACGATCGTGAAACCGCCCCCTATAAGTGTCTTTATAGCAAGTGTTGAAACAGCAGGTGTATAAGGGCATAAAAAACAAATCCCGATTACCCTTCAACGCACATAAACAGACAATAACCATCCTAATCCGTTTTTATCCAGCGCCTGCTTTGACCCTTCGACTCCCTCCGGATCCCTACACACCGAAGTCATCGAGCGAAGCGTCCCTGAAAATCACTCCCTAAGGAATATTATCCCTTGCCCGGATTGAATAAAACTACGACGTTGCAGTGGCGACGCCTCAGGGGGAGGTAGGAGGATCAGTGTCAGCGCCTCCTCTTTGATAAAAAACAAGTAAAATTAAATGCGTCTAACTTCTTTTGCTAGTTTCATACCATATATCAAATAATAAATCTGTATCCAGACTAATCATCCTACCGACTCTTGAACTATTAGGTCCCATATTGTTTGTCATATACATCAATAATATAAGAATAATTATGACTGAGTCAGTGAGGAAATGGTTTGCAATGAATAAACTTGTACTAAATAATAACAAGACGGATTTAAAAATATTTAGAACAAAGCCATCACAGATTGATATACCACAACATATCACACTTTCTGACAGTAATATCCAAGTGAGTCAGCCAGCTAAAGTGTTAGTACATTTAGATGAATTTCTGACTTGGACTCCACGCATAACTAAAACTGCTTTGAAACTGACTACCATCAGGTATGGAATAAGAGTGTCTAGGTATAGGTACCCGTAGATTCAGCATGATTAAAAATTGTATATTGCGCAAATTTTGAATCGATTTTACATTATGGAATAGTACTGTTTGGAGGCAGCTCCGAACTGAAAAAATTATTTGATATTTAAAAAAGGACCATAAGAGCAATTTAATAAAACATCTAGAGGCGTATTTAAGTATATGGGTTTAATGACAGTATATGCACTTTCCCACGCAAAATGAGACATATACAATTCAAGAGCTCTGAATTTTTTATACTCCAGCTACCACGAAGGCCTAAGGCCTAAACACCCATGGGTACCGTGGGGTTAAGGGGGATTCAGGGGAAAAGGGAGGGACGCCACACGGACTCTAGCCAGGGAACACGTGTGCATGCAGCATGCACACATTCCGGCCCCGCCCACGAGATCCGCCGGGTGGTACCTCCGCGTATGACTGTCTACACAACATCTATAGTCCAGAGAAAAATTGAGGAACACACTTGCAAAATGCATTTTGTCCAAATTTTCCATATTTGAGATAGAGGTGGCGCTGCATTCCTATGATGAAATACTAACTCTTTATGAACATTTGAACAGTCGAAATGTTATTAGGGGGAAATAATACCTAGACAAACAAACTGATTTAAGTCCACTCAGTTTTTTATTTGTGGATGGAACATCAAGCTGGCAGGGGTGCGACAGAAATATCTTCAGCCCTGCTTGATTTTTTGAAAAAGACCAATTTTGCCCCGAATATAGACACTCTTCATCTCTTCTCTGATGGATGCGGGAGCAAAATAAAAATAGCTTTACCATCCACATGCTAATGTTATGGTTATACAGCTTTGCTCCAAAAACGATTAAAAAATAGAAGCTCTTCCTAGTGCGAGGACACTCTTATCTTCCGGCAGATAGAATTTTTGGGAGGGTGGAAAAGATTTTAAGATGACACGCGGTAATAAAAGCACCTGGAAAATATTGGGAACTTTACAAACAAGTAGGCCTGGGAACTAGTTAACAAGTTAAAGAATAATCATCAAACGAGAAAAGCGTTGTGGTGAAATCGAGTATCGAACGGATGATCCAGCAAAAAAATGGGCTTTAGTTCAGCTGGAACCATACGTATTTCTGAAAACATGAATGCTTTATTTTTATCTTTGCATGGGAATGACGTTAGTTCCACATGTACGTCATTTGTATTATGTATTTATTTATGTATTATTATTATTATCTATTGTTTCTATCATAAACGACGCATCTGACGAGAAAACAGCTGGAGAGGATTTTTATGTAAATTTATCAAGCTAACAAGAAATAGTTATTTACCTAGCAAGTGTGGAAAGTGATACTCTTCCGCACGCGACGGCAGAATTTTAAATACGTTCTGTTTGATTATAAATTCAATAATTATATTATATATCAACATTATCATCAGCAACATCAATAATTAATTTATAATAATTATTAACAATATTAAAAGTAAAAGGACAGTTATCTGGATTATGAAAACTTGTGGGCGTACGCAAAAGTTATGTGTACGGAAAAGTGCTACTTTCAACACGCTGGTAGAAAAAATATTTATATTGCATAATATCAGTGGAGTAAAGAATATTACGAAACACCTTTGAAGGGCCTCTCTCTCATAATAAACCAAAATTAAAAATTATATGTAAAGTACTTTAGAAGATTCGAAATAAAAACAACTTTTTCTCAGAAAGACAACACTCAGTTGCTAAATATTGAATGAATGAACTTCCCTTGAGATTATTTGAGGAATCATGAAAAAGAGGTTATGTATACCTCAAATAGTAAAATTGTTATGGTTGTTTCCGGTCTCTGCCTCCCTTAAATCAAAACATCATGAGGTGCATGGCCGCCCGAAAGGGCGTGCCAGAGGATAAGTGTACAACATTGAGGATCTTTAGAATTTGGCCCCCGGAGAAAATTTGCCAGCCCCGCTTTTCAAATGGTTTTCGGGGCAGGTACACTTTTACAAATAGTTATCTTTTGCTGAGAATCCGCCCCCCTTGAGAAACATTTCCGCGGGCGCCATTGATGAGACGTCACTGAGTCGGCGTTGCCTGCCAGTGGATGGGTGCACCCAAAAAAGTACTACAATTTATCAATCCGGGTTAATTGATAAAAATTATTGCGTTGAGTTGAGAGGCGCTGCTAGTGCACAGCTGAGATCTAATATTGTTACTGAAAGAGATTAGAATGATGGGAGATTGATGATGACATACTTTTCTTTTATATATTTTTATTCTCCACTCTTCCCAAATAAAGGAAAGATTTTGGCTAAACTGCTATAGGTAACTTAATACTTCTTGTTAATCCGATTTTTGAAGTGCCTAAGATTCATAGATCTGAAGAAAGCCACTTCTGGCAATCTTCCTTATTCTCAATACTATAAAAACAAAGGAGTTGTCGTGTATCTGTCAGACCTCAGTATGAAAAGCTTGGCGAAGTTAGGATCAGAAGTTTGGCATCTCTATCATGTAGGTCTTTAACATGGCAACATCATGGTGAACAGCTAAAGAGAGCATCACCTGCCTTATATCATTCGGCTTAAACAGAGTACAGGGTTCGGTGAATGATTGGGTGGTTAAACCTAATCACCTAGTATGGTAGATTTTGAATCATATGTTTCTGGCACCACACAATTATTACACTCGCATGGGTATTACGTATCTTGAAAAGTGACATTAGGTCGGTTCTTTTTGACATAACGTAGATTTTTTTGACATAACGTAGGTAATACTATTCGTCATTTATTTGTCTGGGCGGTCCGTAGGACCTTTGCCCATTAGTCCCTGTCTGATGTACGTTAGTCGAATCTGTCAGTCCTGGTTGCCCAGAAACCAGACAAAGTCAAGGAAAAAGAGAAAGGGAAAGAGAAGAAAAAAGGAGAAGAACAAAGAAAACAGATATGCTTAGTTTAAGAAACACCTAGGCTTTTTGACTTGGTACACGGATTAATTTTGAGGTGAACTAAAGAAATTTCTTGATTCGGTTTTGTTAGAGTGTAATTTTGAGTTTACTAAAGATTCACGATAACTTTTGATTACAGTGCGAGCCGTGGCCTTGAATGTTTACGAACTTGCTCCACTGTGTAGTCCACTGAGTCACGCAACAGAGGGTTGCTGTGCGATTCCGCTTGACTATAACGTCGCTGCGCCTGAAGCTTGACATAATCCCTCAAGTAAGGAATGTCAAGGTCTCTGTGTAGTGTCTCATTTGAGACATACCATGGTGCGTTGCAAATTGTCCGCAAAGTTCTGCTTTGCAGTACTTGAAGACTTTGCATGTGTGTCTTGGCAAGAAAACACCAAGCCGCACATGCATAAGTAATGGCTGGTCTAATAATCATTTTATATAGTCGAACTTTGTTTATCAAACTCAATTTGGAGGATCTACATAACAAAGGATATAGTTGCCGAAATGCAATTTGGAATTTTGTTTTTATGGATGCTGTATGTTTCTGCCAGGTCATGCCTTTATCAAGGGTGACACCGAGACTTGGCAGAATTTGTCCATGGTACACGATTTCCGTCTACAGAAACCTCTGCTGGGGGGCCGCGACGTTTTTTGGTACAATAAATAGCCTGCGTTTTCGAATGATTAATTTTTATCATCCACCGTTCCGCCCGCTCTAGAACTTCGTCCACCGCATTCTGCAACCCATCGTGAACCAGATCATCAGTACACGACTGGGCGACAAGTGCAGTGTCGTCAGCATAGAGGTAGACTTCACAGTTGCTGGGAGAAGGGACATCATGGATGAAAAGCGAATAAAGAATTAGTCCTAGGACCGAACCCTGAGGAACTCCGGCCCGTACTGGCCGTGTTGTTGACAAAACATTGTTAATTTTGATCCGAAACTTCCTTCCTTCAAGAAAGGATTTCAGTAATTTTAGAAGCCAAAAAGGAAAACCCTTTTGGATTAGTTTATAGAGGAGGCCCGCGTGCCACACCTTGTCAAAGGCTTTTGAGACATCCAAAAGCAAGATGCCAGTACTCACGCTGAGGGTGAACCCTCTGGTTACATGCTCCACCAGTCTGACTGCCTGTAGCTCGGTGCTATGCTCGGACCGTAAACCGAATTGGACGTCAGGAATCACATGGTGATTTGACGATAAATTCTCAAGGTGACGATAAATCATCTTTTCGGCGAGCTTAGAAGGAGCTGACAGCAGACTTATGGGACGGTAATCCTGAGGAAATATCGAACCCACCTTCTTTGGAATCATGATGACCTCAGCAGTCTTCCACCCAGCAGGGAAGCACTGGATTTTGAGCGTCGCATTGATTATTGTCACCAAGTATGTCAGAGCTTTCGGCGAGAGCAGCTTCAATGCCTTGTTGGGACATAACGTAGGTTTTCCTACAAAATGTTAATTTGGCACTAGCTGATGGACACTTGTTGTGAACTCGTTTTGTAGCTGTACGTGTTGTCTAAACTTCATGATGCTTCAGTTATCAATGTTTGGCTCTAATGTGATGTAACATCTGATTCAGAGACGGAATTATTGGAGGTCTAAGCTGTAAGTTGTATACTATAGCTCTAAGAAAACGGCAGTGCATAGGTGAATAGTGAGGATTTGTGTGCTAATAATATGTGTTGATGATAATTCCATTGGTTCCTTGTCTCAAATACACTTACATGAGATGTATTCCAGGCTAGAATTTAGTTGTGCATCCACCTTCTCTTATTCATTGTGGAAATTACATATGTAAATTTGCTGAATTTCAAAAATGTGAGAGATAGAAAAGAAAGCCCCTGGTTGGTCAAGTAACATGTGAGAAAATATGCTACAGGCAGGAATATTTATGAAAGTGAAAAAAAAGGTTATTAAATTTATCTGTATTTCCAATTTTATATAAATTTCAAATCAGCGCCTAGATGTGAGGTACTGCGAAAATGTTTGAAGTGTGATGCGTCCGCCGTAATTTTTCTATGATGTGGCTTAATTGCACACAAAGCGAGCGCGGTAACGATTTCCCGCAATGCTCCTCAAAGTGTTTGAAAACACAAAAAAGGGAAACAATCGTAATTTATAACTTTGAACATAACATCTCCTCAGAAAGGACAACATATAAATAACCCGTCGGGCGCAGCTAATAGATATATACATCATTGGCAGCATATTCAGTAATAATTTTCTCACATAGAAAATATCACTGATTTTATGCGCATGCAGACCATTACACTACAGACTACTCAACTTCACAAAACATATACTTGCTTTCTGCAACCAACAGTGCGTATACGTAGTTGAGTCATTCCTCCATGGATGGACGCTCACAGCGATCACAGCGAGCAAACGTGGAATTAACTATTTGAACCAAGCTACCTGCTCTGCAAGATTACATTTCGTTGGTTTTTATGTTTTATAGGTTTTTTACATGATAGCCGTGCCGACCAAAACGAACAAGCATAGTAAAATTTCTACCAATTCAATTCAACCGTACAGTTACAAATGGCAAAGTCTGGCCAATGGCCATTCATACTTAACCATGTCATAAGCTTATTACTATCTTAACCTAAAACCAAGCCTAAACGAAAATAATTTGGTAATAAAAAAATGTAATCCACAAGTAGAGGGCCTTGGCTTTGGTAAAAAATAAGTAAAAATAATAAATAATCAAGCATTTTATAGATGTTTTTGGAAAAGTTGCTAATAAAGTTTTGGTCAAAAGAATTAATTTTCACCGCATTGTACATGAAAGAGCGTTGAAATATGGCTGTCCTGTATTGTGGAAATTTGAGGAGTTGGTTGTGGCGCGTATTCAAATATATATAAACGTGTGTTTGCGTAAGATAAGAGAAATCAGAGATTTTTAATATTTTGGTAACCAATGTGACTAAGTTGTATTTGAACATATCGGATATTTTAATCAATTTATGTAAGCTATTGAGTGAGAAACATGAGTACCCTCTTAAATTGTTTATATAGCAGGGAATGCATTTTGAATATTTTTGCAGCCTGTATTCTGTTAATTCGTCCAGACAAGGATAATAATGTTGCAGTAAGCTATTTTACTCAGTATTAAAGACTCACATAACATTTTATCAATTTTACTATATAATAACATGTTATATAGTACTATAATAGACTTGCACACAGCTCAAATTTAAGTTTTTTGGACCGATTTGATGCTATAAAGTTTT
Organism: Acanthoscelides obtectus; assembly: GCA_963669975.1. Taxonomy (NCBI): domain Eukaryota; kingdom Metazoa; phylum Arthropoda; class Insecta; order Coleoptera; family Chrysomelidae; genus Acanthoscelides; species Acanthoscelides obtectus. The sequence goes on from CAVLJG010000009.1 coordinate 30,583,388, forward strand.
TTGATCTCATAATGTTTCTTTTGTACTACACGTACGCAGTCATTCTGTTTTCTGAGAAGGGATTGGTAATCTGTCTTGGTTTTATTTTTTGTGACAATGAAGAAACTTTTATGCGAAACGACGAAACTAATCTTTTGACTGTATATTTCCCATGATCCAACCGATGTGACTCATTTCCGTCGGTTAGCCTGCCCGATAATCTAAGAACCGCCTATAACTTGAGAAGTACCGCTCGGACTTCGATGAAACTTTACTACTATGCCAAGGAAGCCAACGCTTTGTAGTTCCTTAAAATCGGTCCAGTGACGGTAGAGAAAAAGACCAAAAACGAAAAATAATAAGACTCGTTCAAACTTCGTTTTCTGAAGTATCAGAGACATATTTTACACATCATAAGTATCTCCGTGCATTAGCCCTAAAAACTTAGAAAAACATTCTCAGCAGGCGAATCACGTACCCGCCGCCGGCCTTGGTGAGAGTTCAGAGGGTTCGGTTTGCATCTTCATGAACTAATAACGGCGTTACGTGGAAGAGCTGAGTCAACTTACTTGATGCCATTTTTTCAATCGTTCAATTATGGACAAACAAAACCGCGCTGGGTAATCAATCTTTTCGAGATATTGAACCAAGAAGTTAGAATAAAAAGTTAGGTTTGTTCGATACTTTCAAATGACCTCCTACGGAATAGTATACGAGCCCTAACACAAAATAGTTTGGAAAGTATCTAATATTATCTTAAACTTTGTGTTATTTTTATAAGGTTACAAATAGTCTTTTTTCTTTTATAAGGCATTGAAATATATTGTTTGGACATCATATTAACAAAATTATTATCAAGTAATATGATATTAAACTATAAAACTAAACTAATATTGATAACAACGCAATATTTGGCTCGGACGAACCATTTCAATACCTCGTACGTCTCCCTTTTTCTTAATAACAGCATTAATTCTGGCTTACATAATATTTAAATCAGGACTACTGGATGGCCAGTCAAGGTCGGGAATATCATTGTCCTGCAACCATTTTTTCGTGGTTTTGTCCGTATGACGCCCACCTTGTTGAAAAATAAAGTTTCTATCAAGTGATTAAATTGGAATTGACAATAGCAAATTGGTTTCAAAGATATTTTAATTTTTAGCTATGTTTACAGTTCCGTCTATGAAGTGAAGCAGATATGCTTCCCTAAGCCATTAAATCTGATGGAAAATTTAGTCAGTCTTTACGAAACGCTTGATTTTTATTTCTTATAACCCGGGATCGGTGGTCACTCACACAAACATCAAATTTCAATTCATCGCTAAAAATTATCTTTTTCCAGTCTTCGTAAGTCCACATTCTCCGTTCCTTAGCCCACGCAAATCGCCTTTTCTTTTGTTTTTCCGTAAGCAACGGCTTTTCGTTTGCCTAAAGCAAAGATTTTACTTAACAAATATGTCATATTATGTCCCTTAAATGCAACCTATGTACCTTATAAAAATCTAAACCAGACGTATGAATCCACGGATGGCATGTGTCTCGTGAAACATTTCTTGCTATTTCTTCATTCCATTTTGCTGTTATGTCCCTTACAGTACCTCGATGACCAGCTTGACAAATACGAACAAGAGATTTTTGCATTCAAGGACTTACGCGGCCTACCTTTAAACTTGAGTTGAACTTGTTTCTCCATACTTTTTTACAGTATCCGCCGCCGTAGACTTTGCAACATTTATTTGTTTAGCAATGTCCAGAAAACTTGTTCCTTGATGAAACAATTTTATGATTAAAACTCTGATTGCACAGTTTGTTGCTTTACCACACGACATTTTAAAGCAAAATGAATCACAGAATTGATCCTTAAGTCAAAACGTCAAATTGTAAACACTTTTTTGTTTCCATGACTTGCTATTATTTTCTTTTTAATATCATGTCCGAACATTTATGTGTCAGCAAAATGCTGCTTTGTTATCAACATTAGTTTGATTTTATATTTCAATATCATATTACTTGAAAACAGTTTTGTTAATATGCTGTGCAAACAATATATTTTATTGTCTTATAAAAGAAAACAATTAATTCATAACCTTACAAAAATAAACACACTTTTAGATAAAATCATAGATCATAGTATACTAGCTAGCTAAAATTAATTATAAAAAAATATACAATTACAAATTTTTTTATAAACTACTAAGAATTCATGTGTCTTCACAATCATAAATAAGATCAATCAATATATTTAATTACAACAATTATCCGTATATAGTCAACGCTGTCAATAAAATCATGTATAGAGGCAACAATGATATAATACCTTACAGTTCAAAATATCCTAAATTAACTCTAGTGTAAGCCTATCTTTATCCTCAAAAAATCATTCAACGAGTAAAATGCTTCAGAGATTAAATAATTAGCGATAATCTTTTTAGCTTTGATTTCCGGTAAATTACCTACATTTAAATGAAAACTATTGAAAAGGATTTTAACAGTATATGAAGCATTTTTCTGTATAAAACTAAAGTTACACTTATCTGGAATAAGATCTTTATCCCTAGTCATGTGATTATGTTTATTTGTAGCATCGTCAAACAGATCTCTGTTTTTAAAAGCAAACATTAAAGCGTCCAATATATAAATGTCTGCATTGGCGTTCTTGTCCTATTGAAGTATTGAAGAAGTTTGGGCAGCCATGATCTAAAAAAATACTCTTCTCTGCTCTGGAGTCCCCCTTAACTTTTATACCGGAGGCAATTGAGGGGGTATCGTAATTCTTAAAGCATACGTTTTGTCTTCTCTGATGTCCACTAAGTTCGAAGATGGGTTATCTCTAGAGGTCGACCTCCTCCCCGCGCACTGCAAGCACTACTAAGACTCAGTTATCCTGAATATCGGATGACGACGTTGCGTAGGAAGGTCAGACTCAGCCTACTTGACATTTGTCTTACTCATCAGTAGTAATAATAGTAGTAGTACTACAATTTAACATATAATCATAATTCGGAGACAATACATGCTTCTAATCGTTTTAATTCATCTTCCATTACCAAATATTCTTATTGTAATCACTTGTTCAAAACTTCCCACAGGTAAAAAATACCGCAAAACGAATCTATTGGTGTAGCCGAGTCGTGCTGAAATACCTACTACCGACATATTTAACCTCGACATTGGCTAACAATTTCTTCCAAGAACAGATTTATTGTTATATCCTTATTGTAAACCAGTTACCTACTAAGCATCATCTGGGGCCAAATACCTTAAGCCTATAAATTTTGACCGGGGTTAATAATCCTTTTGAGATGATATTTAGGAACCCAAACTAACCATTACCCTAATATGCCTAATAAAATAATTATGGCAACACAGTATTTGGGGTATAAAATGGTCCCCAAATATGAACATTTTCACCATATTTTCAAAACGGCTAAAAGTTTACTGGGCGGAAGGAACATTGGAGAAACGTACTGATATGAATTTTAGGACCTTGCAGGGTCTTTACATTTTGCCACCTGATTGACAAGTTAACGAGTAGACAACAATATTTTCGGAGATTACACAGCTGAGAAAGTAAAATATAAATAAAGCATATTTAAGTTAAGAACGGTTATCAGGAGAACGTCGTACCGGAAAGTGGCAAATGACACCTTAATTTGAAAATGTGACAGTATATATTAAAATAACATTCGTTTAAATCTTATATTAAAATAACATTGAAAATCAATAAAATAAGATAAATGAGATCACACTGCTTTCCTAGCCTTATCTTGGATAAACAGTAGGTGTATTTTTATACACGAGCCCTAACACAAAAATGGTTGGACATTGTGTAATTTGATCTGAAAGTTTGTTTATTTTTGCGAGTTTAAAAACTAATTGTATTTGTTTTATAACACAATGAAATATATTATTCGCATATTATATTAACAAAACTGTTTTCAAGTAACATGATATTGAAATATAAAATCAAACTAATATTGATAGCAACTCAATATTCTGCTGACATAAATTAATGTTCGGACACAAAATTAAAAAGAAACTAATAGCAAGCAATGGAAAGAAAAAAGTGTTTATAATTTGACTTTTGAATCAATTCTGTGAATAAATTTGCTTTAAAATATGGGGTGGTAAAGCAACAAACGGTGCAATCAGAGTTTTAATCGTAAAATTGTTTCATCAAGGAAAGTGTCTTCGGGTATTGCTAAACAAATAATTGTCGCAAAGTCTACGGTGGCAGATATGTAAAGAAGTATGGAGACATAAGTTCAACTCAAGTTTCAAGACACGGTGTTCTCTTGTTTGTATTTGTAAAGCTGATTGTCGAGGTACGTATGAGACATAACAGCAAAATGGAATGCAGAAACAGCAGGAAATGTTTCACGAGAAACGTACCGTCGGTGGATTCATAAGTCTGTTTCACATTTTTATAAGGTACATACATGGCTAAAATCTTTGCTTTAGGCAAAAGAAAAGCCGTTGCTTACAAAAAAGACAAAAAAGGCGATTAACGTGGGCTAAGGAACGTGCAGTGTGGGCTAAGGACTCATTTTTAGCGATGAATCGAAATTTGATGTTTGTGTGGTGACCACCGATCCTGGATTATGAGAAACAAAAGCGTTTCAAAAAGACTGTCTAAAGAGAAAAGTAAAGTTTCCATCAGGCTTAATGATATGGGTTTGCATATCTGATTTTGGCGTTGGAAAACTTCCGCCGGTGCACAGTTATTCCTGCATAGGCCAAAAATCAAAAAACTTTGAGTTTATAACGGTCTGAATGAGTCGCTAAGTTATAGAGTAGGCGCGAAGCTTTTAAAAAAAATGAATAAAAATGCTATTAGTTCAAACTCATATACTTTTGTCCAAGAGACAACTTCTCGAGCTTAATTACCGGGACGTGTAAGTCATTGCAACTTACTTACCTTTTTTAGTAGTGATAATATGGAGGTACTCTTATTATTTACCTGTTTTATGTAAAACGGTAAAAAAGTGTATTTGACCAGAAATTGTAGGAACAAAACATTATTGTCACATTCCGTACATTTAAAATGAATCTAGGTATGTTTTCTGAATTATACAGTATACATTTATAATAAGATATTTTGTTATTAATACTTAAGTTTAGTTTATTCTAAATACTTGAAATTGAGATCAACCGTTGAAATGCGCAAGATAAGATTTCTTAAAAGATCCACATAGCCTCGATTATAGACTGATTTGAAAGTTATATTATTCCTAAGAGAGTATTCAAAAAATGCACCACTACTCAGGAATAAAGGCATTAACTCAAAATAGTATGCAACTAACTGCTAAAATCTTCCCGGTATAAACTAAAACAGAATCTTAGAAAGTATTAACCTATTTATACCACGTAACAAATCCTCTTACGTGAATATGGTATGATGCCTGAGAAATATTCCCTATACCTATACTATACCTACTTACATTCTCTCCCAAAACTTATTAAATTTGTGAACATATTAAACTGATTTACTTTTGTTGGGTAGTTATCCCAGATTAAACCTAATGGATAAGTTTGTACTTGTACTAATATTTGACGCCAGATCTGAAATATTACTTAAAAGGCAATTAACATTGCAAGATGTTAGTGTTCACTACAACGTTTTTTGAATAGTTTTTCAAGTCATTGCTTACCGCTTTAATACAAAATTTACCTGCGGCAGAAATATTACAATAAAAATAAAACAATATTTACAGGTACACATATAAAAGTTCACTCTCATATTTATATTCTACTTTCAGTTAGTGACACAGAAATTTGAACACTATGTGTCTGGCAAGCACCTAAGCTTAGTCTTTCTGCACTTGTCAATATATTTTGTATACCAGAAACACCGACAATGGCGCTAAATCATTTTAATGAAATGGTAAAACGCAAAATAACATTAATATTACATAAAAATTGAAGGATGATGTATGACCATAAAAAAACTCTCAGAAATAGCTTTGTCTACACGAAGAACCCTGAGCTTAATCTCCAAAATAAATTCAATCTGAACAGAGTCATTTGGGAAATTTATCTTTATAGGGAAACAATTAGACATAAATGAAACAAAAAACCATTTTCTCCGGAGTCCCTTATACTCCAGACTCGCATAAAATCAACTCCGCTCAAGCATCTTTATAGACGCCCATAAAAATATAATCAATACGGCATAAGCTGTATAGCGCTCTAGCGGTGGAGCCTCATTCGACCCTATCTGCTTATTAAACTCACAATATGCTGCAGGGAAATTGAACCAAAATGCTTTGTTTCCTTACAGACTAGCTGGGTCAACACATAAGCTAGGCTGTAAGGCTTGAAAATTCACGCACTATATTCTCATTACTTTTATGCGAGAAGAATTAGTATCTATATCTACTTGCTTAGCTACCCTAGCAGACCTGAATCGTCAGATGTCAAGGCGCGGATCCAGGGGACGGGAGGACAGGCGAAAGAAAGAGAGACCACATTGTTTTTTGTTTGAAAATTTAAATTCAATGTGCAGTCTGTTCTTACGCTGTTGTTTATTATTTTACTTCCGGGGCCAGAATGTGTGCATGTTCCATGCACACGTGTTCCCTCGCTTACAGTTCATGTGACGGCCCTCCTTTCTTCTGTATCCCCCTATAGCTTCACGGTACCCATGAGTGCTTAGGCCTAGGCCTTCGTGGTGGTTCAAGTATAAAAAACACTGCGCCCTCCATAGACAGACTTGTAAACCCGTCCATTGAAATTTTGATAATGCCAGGAACTTGTAAGCAATGGATGTTCTGAACTAAATGTACCTCCAAAAATGTAGAGCTGCGTTCTTGTCGCGGTATACTTACTGAACGGTGCCGAGCTACTTCAGTTCTCTGGCCTCTGGCGTATGCTTCGACTTTACTAACGACAATATCTAGATATAGACAATATATCTGCCTCGGTGGAAATAATTACGTTTTAGTCCGTGGCTTATCATAATGAAAATACCACACTCACATCGTATTTTGGGAACTGATGATCTTTCTCATTTTGAGTAACCCCAAAGATTTAAATTGCTTACCGGTAAAAAGATAAGTGTCTGCTTGAGGCTACTGACTGTACACCTTGCAAACATAGCATTTGCGCACCATGGTCAACAAAAAAATAGTTAAAGTGCCCAAAAACGCAATTTGCACAACGATGCACAAACACACAACAGAGGCAAATTATGAATGAAGCTTTTTACTCATTCGAAGGCCAAGCCAGGTATAGTAACGACCCAACGTTGCCAAGTCTTGGACATGGGTCCGCTATTCTTGCAACTTTTTACGATATTTGCTCGAACACTGTTTGAGATTCATTATTGCCACATACTTTCTAGAGGCATATATTTTGTGGCTGAGGCTGTGTCACATTTAAAATATCATTTATATCTACCGTCTACGACTACTAGCGTTTGTTTGGTTATCCACCTGTGAATGCCGACAGCAGCGCAAAATACAGGGTGGAATTTCAAAACTGCATTGCTTGTGAGAGGCACGCGGGAGCGGGGCACGGGTAGTGGGGATAAGTAGCTTGGTGCTCGGAAAAGTTGCCGTGGAGCGTTTCACCGGTGAGTAGGGTGCGTTGTGTGATAAGGCTTATTACAAAAATGAAGATTCGTGCAGTATTTCGCGGCGTGTGTTTCGCTCTGAGATTAGTTTACATTATCTAAATCAATGTTAATACAAACAGAGGAAACTGTAAGCGAAGTTGCGACGTCCGTACGGTGCGATCCACAGTTATCGTCCCGAAAGGGATCAGCTGAGCTTGCCATATCAAGAACATCTTTAACGCGATTTTCGGGAAAAGACCTTAAATTGCACCCATATAAACTTCAACTAGTGCAGGAATTAAAATCGCAGGACCACCATCTACGCCGTGCGTTTGACGAAACAACGTTACAGCACTTTCCAAGTTTGAACAACATTCTCTTTTCTGATTAAGCTTATTTTCATTTGAGTGGAATCATCGAACCCTACTTCTTCGAAACCGAACAAGGCCAGACGGTAAAGGTAAATTTTAATCGCTACACAGCAATGCTATGTAACTTTTTCTTTCCATAACTGCATAAAAGCCTACCAAGCAGGACCAGGTGTCAACAAGATGGCGCGACATCCCATACCGCCAACGAGTCTTTAGCAGTTGTAAACGAAATGTTTAGGGGAAAACTGATATCGCGACGAGGGGGCATTCCGCAGTCTACCCGGAGCCCAGATCTCACGCCACTGGATTTTTTCTCAGAGGATACTTCAAGAGCCGCGTTTAGGCCAATAAATCGACGACGATTGTCCACGAGCGATGTGCCTGCGAGTTTTCACGAATTTGAAGTCGAGATTAGAGGAGTGCGTTAATCTCGATGGCTCACATTCCAATGATGTTATTTTAAAAAAATAAAATTCCCATGTGTCTACTTTATTAAAAATATAAATTGTCTTCTCTACGCCTCGTAGTTTTTTTATGATTTTTTAGTCCGCTCAACTTAATAGTCCACCCTGTACCATAATAACATCAAAATCTCTTAAATGGAAATTTTATAAACAGATATCTCTATATACCGTCGGTGGTCATTACTGGTTCTGGGAAAGCGGTTCGGTACCCTTCTGTACTACCACCCGAACACAACCTATTGTCAGAATATTTTCGAATAGACCAAGTAAGAATAGGTTTGTTGACACTTTTTAAGTAGGTCTTAAATAGTTAGTATTATCTCTTCTATTAGATGAAAAAATTAATACTATATATTGTTCAAACCTAAAAGGCCGTAAAACTTTCATTTAAAAATATATTTTCCCTAGGCAGACGAAAACGCCGTTCGCCATATTAACGTGCTCTGGCGTCATGCCATCTGTAAACAGCAGCATAACCTCTGAAACATATAAACATTACTTCTACTAGTTTAATACTTGAAAGGTATAGTAATTATCGTTATTGGATCGTCCGAGAATATCAAAACATATCGATTAAGATCGCAGGAAAGCTATGAATTAGCGTGCTCACGGAAATAAATATACGCAATACTGTGTATTGCTTGAACCTGATGCTCGAGACATATGTCACATTCTACTATACAGATTTTATCGTGCAGATGAGTAAGAAGAAATTCAATATTATGTAGAAGTATTCAGAGGTTATAACGCATGAGCTTTTATGTCATTATATCAGACGCACTGTACTTACATAGAAGTCTTGATGTTCCTCAGCCCACTAGAACAGAAGGCAAAACAGTTACCAACCATCAATGCGTCAATTTTTGGCAGATAGCTTTTTATGTTGATTAGGAGTTTTTTTAGAAATATTTAAGGAAGACAACGTTAGTCCACTAGTGACATACGGTGGACGTCTCTTTGTTTACAATTTGTATGACGTCACATCATGGCCAATAGTATTTTTAGCGTTTCAACATCAAATGCATGTATACTTTCACGTTATGAAGCTTGTAAAGGTAGTTCAATTAATTCCACGTCGCAGGTAAATCGAAAGATAAACATTTCTCCTGAGTTGCACCCAACCGATTTTTGCACAGGTATTGATCGACCAGCCAAAGATTGCTAGGGACGAAAGGGGGAAATGCGATGAAAAAACCTTACCATTAGACGATTTTATATGGAGTCATAGGCGGAGATCGGAGAGACTTGAATTATTAATTGAATTTATATTTTATTACAACTGGTAGTATTAATATTTTTTTGCGATTCATAATGACGTGATACCAAACATACATTATAAGAAATAAATATACACAAACACTGAATATTGAGAACAAAATAAATATATTTTTAGGCAACAAGTAATATTCCTATGTACGCATTATGATTGAACAGCAAAACAAATTATGCATTCTTCTAAAATAGAATACAACAAGTCAAAAATATCTGACTGAATAGAAAAATATAGGAAAACAAAAAGTAATTTCTTGATGAAATAACCCATAAACAACACATAGAATTAGACTTTCTACTGAGATACTAAAAGCCACAAACCAATAGTATAATAAATGAATATCTAAAAATTCTAAAAGGTAGCCAATCTAGTATAGTTTCAATCCTGATTAGAGTCATGATCACTGTCTGAGGAACTGTCATTGCTATCACTTTCACCTCCTATGTTGATTATTATTTCTTCCTGTATTTCTTGAATGAGACTGTCTTTTTCCCAATATTCATCTTCAATTTTTATAACATGTCCAATAACCTTTTGCCAGTCACTGGCACTTACTGAAGCGATGGCCTTATTAGAAATTTCATCTAGTTTTTTTATAGTAAATTCGCCGCTTGTATTATGGCTTCTAATGAAAAATTTTACTTGTGCCCAAATCATCTCTATGGGATTAAACTGACACATATAGGGTGGCGTTCGAAGTGGGGTGTGTCCGAAACTTCTTATTAAATTATCTATCTTATAATTTTTCTCATCAGATGGTGGCCTATGTAGACAAGCTATTTCATAAAGCTCCATTTTTTTAGCATTAGGATCATGCTCTATACCTTTTTTGCTCAACCACGTGATGATGTCTCTTTTTAGAGAAGATCTAGTTGGAGGCTTGTCTTCCAAAGCTGAATGGTAAGGTGCATTATCCATTATTATAATACTATTAGGAGGAATGTTAGGAAATAGTTTTTCAGTAAGCCACTTCGTGAAATTTTCTTGGTTCATTTGACCGTGATAATCACCAGTGGCACAGCCAGCCTTGCAAATGAGACAGGCTCCAGGAACAAAACCATCTTGCGAACCCGCATGAACAATTATAAGTCGTCCTGGAAATGAATAAATAGCCTCATTTTAGTGTTATTTTAAGTTTGCCAACACCTTTTTGAATCACTATGTATAAAAAACATATTTTTGAGAAAAAAATACTTGCAAGGGATTATGTATTCAATTAGACAAATTAAATGAGCACTTATTAAGAATATTCCAAAATTGAGAAAAATGTATAATAAGCAAAATCGAGGTGAAAGAAACTTTATTACCTGTAGAACTTATATTGCTCAGGACACCCATAATTTCTTCGCTTTGCCAGCATTTCTTGAAAGTGAGGTCATTATCAACCCAAGTTTCGTCCAAATAAATAATATGCCTTCCTTCTTCCCGGAACTTTTTAATAGACCTAAGATACTTGTATCGCCAATGTAAAATACTGGGTCTTTCCATTAGTAATTTCCTTTTGTTGTGGCATTTACGCCAGTAAAATCCTTTTGCTTTTAAAAGCAGCCTCAACGATTCTTTACCAAATGGAAATTCCATTTCTTCCTTCAGTTTGATTAGAAGTTTACTACAAGTAGGTACCACTTTAAAATCACAGTAAAATTTTTCTATCATTCTCCGAATAATGGAAAAATCGACTCCATCAATTTTTTGGATCACAGAAGGGCGTGATCTCTTTTTTCCGGGAGAAGCTAAAGGCTGTGTGGAGGTTGCATTTTGCCTGTCTTTATCTTCTTTTCTAATTTTACTTATAGTTCGTTCACTAACACCCGTATAATATGCCGCCCTTGCATTTCTAGCTACCAGTGGATAAACGAAAGTATTGTTAGCCGCTTCTGCATCGCAAGCACGTATCACGTTTGCTATTATTTCCCTTGCCTGGCTGTGAATAACTTTCCCATGCTTGAATTCCATTATCACCACTAAACAGTAAATTATATTTTCAAAGTATTTGCCAACTGCCTACGCCTATGGGAGTAGGTTTATAAATGACCGTGCCATCGGCACGTTATTCTAGTTTCAGATAAGATAAGAGTTTTGGACCAATCAGCGACCGGATGTTTACCTGCGGCCTGGGTTTTCCAGCTACATTGCCAAATTCAGCGGAACAATTCTATATCTTAAATATGTTAATATGTATGGACCGCATTTTATGTAGAACATCTGACAACTTCGCAATTTTTTGTCCGCATTCTTTCGGCTTGCAATCTTTCGCTGGTCCAACATTACACAAACACCCTATAACCTGCCAAAATCCTTGAACCAATCTAATTTTCTCGTATATTTACCCACCAGGCCGTAATGAAGCTTCACAGCAGTAATAGCAGGGCTATATGGCCGGTAATGCCAGTCGACACATCTACTAAGCGCCCATAAGGACTCGCGCAAGCGATACTCGCCTCAATAGGCAGCTGACTTACGTGCAAGTAGGCGGATCCACCAATCACTGATCGATGCCGGCCGGCCAACCAGAGACGCTGATACTACGCCCATTCGCTGATGGGTAAATAGAGCGAAGCGGGTCTGAGAAGGCACATTCGCTTCTTTGCTATCCTTCGTTTCCCTGGTTCAGTGCTTTTTTTTGGAAATTGTTGTGTGTGATGTGTGATATGTTGCAGACCTCGGTCAAAATGTTCCATCAGCAGGATGAGCAAAACTCGCCGGTGGTATTGGATGTTATCCCCCCGCATTATAATGTGCATCATAGACAGCCCAGTCCTCCGCAGTCGCCCCATGGACATTATAAGAAAGGTACGTGTTTTTATGTGTTAAAGACACATGTAAGGAAAAACAGACACATTCTTTAACTGTTTAGATAAATGTATAAAACATACCTTCTGTGCCGGGACAGTTTAGCAGTGAGTTTGCAATTTTGAATTGAATATGTTTTTAGTTGTTGTAGTAGGTTCATGTGCTACATGGACTTTGTCTTTAAATCCTTTATATTTTCAGATAGACTTGCAGAGGTATACATTTCTTGTTCTGTTTGTCAGTACGTCTTCTCTATTATAAATTTGGTGTATTCTCTTTTTTATGCTGGCGTCAACAAAATTTCGGGTTAGTTATTCTGGGAAAGAATCATCTCACTTTCGTTAGGTTATTAGGTCCGTTTGCTTGTTACGGTAAGACAATAATGTTGCCCGGGCTGTCAAACTGTCTTTCGGTAGGTATTCGTCATAATAATTTAAAAACGTTCCAGACCACAAGCGTTCTTAGTATACCAGTTCCTTAAAATATGACCATCATTGTTATATTAAACAGTTATACCGAGAAAGTTTTTGTCATTGTTTTTCTGTTATTGCAAAATCAAATCCAAATATCGTCAAAACGAGTGATCTGACAAAAATGTCTTAGGTGACAAAATTTGTGGAAAATTGGTATTTTATAAAATACACTTCTTTTCTCCTAAAAGACCAGTGGCTTAGAAAATATTTCCTATTATTGGCCCAAGTATCCCAGTTTCGACGTCTCTGGTTTAGTTTGGGTCGGAAAACGCAGTATCTCCACCGGCTCCGTAGATATATATTATTTTTTTAAATTTCGAGATTAAAACTTGATCACCATCTCGATAGAGGAACATCTTTGATCCATATTTATTGCGACTTTTTTTGATATACTTTCTACACTAGGAATATTGGCACTGCTTTCTGAAACATCCTGTAAGGCTATAATTATAAAAATGCAAAATTATATAATGAGTATATTGCATATTTGTCTATGTCACATATACAGGGTGACTTTGAAGTTGAGTCATTAATTTTCAGATAATGATTGTAGAAGGAAGATAAACCAAAATATGTGTGTAAAAATAAAAAAAAAATGTTTACCTTGTTTTATAAAGTATCCTCCCGACAAGTATTTCAGTGCGGACCTGTATTTGATCGTGAGGTCCCCTGTGAGGTCTTAAGTCACCTGATTCACGAGCCCGTTGTACTACATTAACAAAGGCACGAGGGGTTGGTTGCACTCGATTGGGAAACCGATCCGCATAAACATGTGCCATTTTTTATTTCGTTTGAGCCACGCAACAGACACTATTCACACGCGACTGACACTGACTGTATGTATAACTGAACTGAATAACATAATTGTAAAAACTTCGTTCCAAATTCCTTCGCTTTTTTGTTTCCGATGCGATGAACCGATAAGGCGGATTATATCCGTTGTTGCCAAACACGAGCACATGATATTATTGAGACAGGGCGGTACTCAAACTTCCAAAGGGCTATAACTTTGTTACTTTAATTTTACCAGAAAAATGGTAAAGGAAAAAAACATTTCTTTTGATCAGATCTACTCACTGTTAAAATAAATGACTCAACTTCGAAGTCACCCTGTATATTATGATGGTTGGATCAAACAAGGTATCTAAATATGTGTTTCTGTTTCATGTAATCCATTTTAAAAGTTATTTTTTGTATCATTTTAACCATTTATATCACCATATTTGATTTCAAAATAATATCTTCGTAGCTGGATTGCATTTATAGTGATATGTCTTAGTTCATCCCTTTAAGTGAGAGAAATAAACACTGTATGTGGTTCCGTCAAGAGCATTAACTTCCTGACACTAAAGTGGCAATTAGTAGGTTCTAATTTTTGGTATAGGAAATTACCGTCTGGACTGAGTGGTCTGAAAGTGCCGACAAGGTGGCGACACATTTCCGTTTTTCCACACTTCTTCCTCTTTTTTGGGGACAACACAGAAGTGCACTGGGATATACCACATGCCAAAAGCAATGTATTGGTGTCTTTTTTTCGCTTAATAGGTAGTTCCGCCGCAATAAGTGGGTACCAGATGCACAGAAGCAGCCTCTGAATCAGATTTTGGTGGCTTGTGCTGTCAAATTTGCAGCTGTTAATCTTATGAGTTTTATTTTAATAATCATTCATTTTGCTTTCTAAGAATGTGCGGATATTCCCCAAAAGTATAAGACATTCATTATTTTCGTAATGACGTAGGATAATCTAATCTAATTTACTATTGATGAGTGAACCCATTGCCTACTGCTCTCGCCTATTTCTAAGAATTATTGTACGTTAGTATGTTGGTTGCTTTCAATTTAATTGTTTACTGACAATGATACATTTTGGATCTGAGTACAATGTTTTATTTCAGACCCTTTAAGTCCGGTCAGTCCAGAAACCAAACTGAACAGTTCCACTTCTTCAAATATCAATGACCCCAACATTCGAAGATATAGGACTGCATTTACTCGTGAGCAACTCGCTAGGTTAGAAAAGGAGTTCTACAAAGAGAACTACGTTTCAAGACCCAGGAGATGCGAGTTAGCGGCCCAACTTAACTTACCTGAAAGTACTATCAAGGTAGGTTTTTGTTCTTTGGTGAATATTAAATAAAAATGTCCATTCGTTAAACTTGTTGTTCTAAATTGCGTTTCCTGTGTACGTACTTTATAACGGCTGACTCACTTAAGCATAATTTAATGATTAATTGCGAAATTCAGCCAATGGCTACTGTAAAATTAACCCTATTAAAAAACCGTGAATCTACATTATGGGTTATGTTTGTCATCAAAGGAAAGACGACATTCGGTTTTTGACTAGACTATTTTTTCCAAATGTCCACTGTTAGTGTGGTCAATTTAGAATTTTAATTTTCGATAACGCTTCGGAACATCCCAAGTGGTATTCGGCGACGATAACTGCGTCATAATAAAACACTTAGTCCATGCTTTTCAAAATATTTGCTTTCAACAAAACGTCTATGTATTGTGACAATTCGATTTCTCATTTCGCACCGATAAATTGGCCCCTGATATCATGCGTCTAACTTTTCCATTTTTGCCTATGTCACAATGATAAGAGATTACGAATGAGGAATTGGAAATTATCATTACTCTCGTCATCCGCAAAATACTGATCGGAATTAATGATATTTATTTCCAAAGACAATGTTGCATTGCATAGGAACAGTCAAAAAAATATCAAACTAGAGTTAGGAAATACAACGAAGAAAGGCATATAAAAAAAATATTAAGTACCTAATCGAAAATTGGGATCCCAAAATGGGCCATGTTAATTATGGTGCCCAACATTTAAAATTTCAACAAACATTTTCACAATGTCATGAATGCTTATGTTGTCCACTAATAAAAATAGCCCGACGGAGTTGCTTCTTTTAAATTTTGTATGCTTTGGAAGATCAATCTTTGTATGTGAAAATAATTTATTTAGTGAAAAAGTTTGCCAACATGAGTAAATAAATTATTTATTTTATTAGAGAAGCAATTGCAAGAGCATTGGGTAAGCGTTCTTAGAACCGCTAACAGGTCACTTCTGTCACTTCAGAGGTTGTATAAGGGCTCCAGGTAACAGTTATCTAACAAAAATGCAAAGCGGTTGCTAAAGAAACTTTGCGTCAGTGCAAGGTTGGATTTTTGTCAAACTATTTTTACGTATGGTATAGGCAACGTGAAATATTTTCAAACTACACATTCATCTTGTTTTCTCACATATCGACCATCGTGAATTTCATACACAGGCATATGATGAGCTTCTAACTGTGATATAGGGCAACTGAATTACTTGCCCAGCCAATTCTATTGCGATTATCGTACAAGGTACGGACTTCGTCTTTGATTCATATCTTAATAACGAACAAAAATACGTCTAGATTTTTAAGATAAAACTCTGAACTTATCTGCATTAAGTCTTTCACATATCGTGTATCTGGAGACAATTACACTGATGTTTATCATTTTCTATCTGAAACATAATAATTTGATTTTCAAGAGAAGGATATAATCTTTATCCAATATGGCAACTTCCACATTGCTTTTGGATTACTATAACATTTTGGTGTTATCTGCAGATGTTACCCAGCAATTTGGAAAATCTCTGAAGTGAAATATTACTCAGAGTTTGTACCATTTCAATACTCTGAAAAAGTTTGATAAAACCTTTAAAACGAATTTTCGTGCGTTGCTTGTGTTGATGAAGGAAAATATTCGTTATTGCATTTAACCTAAATAGATGACAGCTGGAACTTAGCTTATGGTGAAGTTGTACATCTATATAACAGCAACAAATTAATGTATGCCAAGCACGGAAATTTTGTACTATAAAAGTTGTGATGTTGCAAATGTATATCTTCTAACAGTTACTAAACGACAGTTGTATAAATGCTTCCGTTGGGAGCAACTTGTTAGCTAAAGTAGTAATTTTCCACAACAAAATAACAAGACTCGGGTTTGTTGTTTAAATAATGTAACCATGGATGCCACAACACAACCATTTTGACTACCGAGCTAATATGCTGCAAGAAGAAAATTTGCATTTCATATAACATTTAGCCAGCATTTTGGGGGTTCAGCCAACGACAAAATGGAGCTTTTACAGCTTAACAGTTCTCTTCAAAAACGTATAGCACCGCGTTGCTAGGGGGGTTTGACATAATAATAATATAATAATAAATGGCCTTTATTCGTCACATGATTACAAAATAATTGGCTTAAAAGGAATAGTGACGAAAAGGTGGAGTGTCAGCTTATGCTGTTTTTCAACCCGACCTAAAATGACATGATTTCTAAAATATTTTGTCGGGTTCATTGATGTTTTTAATTACTTCAACAATTTTTGTTCTCCAACTTCAAATATTCATTTCGCAATACCTTTAAACCATCGAGTAAGTGATCATTATGAATTCTTGTCTTGTGAGAACAATATCGGCTCGTACTTTATAACAGTATTTTAGCAGTTTGTGTGAAGGGATCCTTTTCATATTGTGATGATGTTCTTGAAATAACTTTTTCTTGTATTGAAACTTTTGTATCTTTTATTTTTTTAATATGGGTATTGTGTTTTTATTTCTTATGGAGTTGAATATTTAGAAACTTTCCGTTCATCCAGCTAGTTTTTAGACATTTTTGAACCGTTTGCTTCATATTTTTATCTGCTCTAACCTTATTTTGACTTGACGTTTCCTTTTTCGCTTTGTCGGCATCACAGACTCGCCGACATTATAGTATTTGAGAGCATCATAAAGAGACTAAGTGATGTGTACAAAGCAACTAGTGATGGTGTGGTGTACAAAAACGACGATGTTATCAAAGAAGTGGCCGTTAGAGAGAGACAGACGGGACGCTAATTTGTCGAACAAACCGCGGAACAATAAGTCGAGTTGAATCGCAGGCCGACTCTGATAGTTAACACGTTATAAAACGCGCATATGATACTCGAGGCTTATCGGTCCATTAGGCTACCGAGAGCCAGATAAGAGTAAGCCGCTGCGTGGCTTCGCGCGGCTTTTTTGATCTCCTAAAAGCCGAATTAGCGGTCCGTCGATGTGCTAATTGCCGCACGATGGCCGATGGCTTTAAGTCATCATACGCGCTAATGGAAAGATTTAATGTGTGACACATCACCGTATGGTCTTTGGTGATATGTACGAGGTCCATTCTAAAAAATCACGTCAAATAGATTGTGTCGGAATTTAATTTTTTTATTTCGCACTTGAAACACTGATAACCACTCAAGTATACACACGATTTAATTCAAAAAATGATATCACAAAATTACATTTAAGGCTCTAAGCCATTTACGGATTCAGCTGCTTCGTAACTGACGCTCCATTTTCAACATTTTTGAATGAGATTTATACAGAGTGTTCAGAAGACAATTGCCCAGGGTGCTACGAGAGCAAATCAGTCCAGTGGCGCCGGCGCTATAGGCAACAACAAAAAAATACAATCCCTTAAACTTCGTTCTTGGCGTTTCAGAGGCTTCTAATCATTTTCAGAAGAATACTTACAGGAGTTAAAAACTGGAGGTTAGGGGAAGGGGACTGTAAATGTTTTTTGATATCAAGTAAAAGACGTTTTATTATTTAGATGTTAAAGTGACGAAAATCCGACCAATAACTTGCTCACGATTTGAAATGTAAAATGTTGCAACATAGTACCCAGCATCTACATTGAAATTTTCAACTGTCGTTTTCTGTTGAAATATAGAATTTATGTACTTATTGCTTGCTTACCTAAAAGCTGTTCAAAGGGCACAAAAGCGTTGAATTAGGGGGGTAAAAACACATGGCTTGCTGTATTTGAAAATAAATGTTTTACAAATTCAAAATACTAACAAAATAGGCTTCCTTGCGATTGATGAATGCAATCTACTGTTTGTGTTTCCGTAAATGATGACACTGTTGCAGCATTTGTTTGTGAAAAAGCCACTTCTTCGTCCTACAATAATGTTTCATAAAAAAGTAAAGAATATATTCTAACTCAGGCTTACCAACATAAATTTAAGGATGAAATGTCATCATAACATGAGATAGCGCAAAGCGGTGCGATAGATGGCGCAAATATGCAAACAAACCGCACCTCCGGTATAGAGGTTCATTGTGATATTTTCGTTCGTTCGTCCAGAGATAAGAGACCAAGCCTATACCATGCTGATGAGTAGCTAAGAAGCACGGAACAGCTGTCCATGGCTGGCTGTCTTCTTTTTTTGGTCGCAACTTGTTTAATCTCAACATCATAACGTCATATAAAATGTAAGTATAATTGCTCAAATAAAAGCTAAAAAATTTCATTCCAGTACTAACATTTCTACGCCTCCTTGCAAATGTCATTTTTATCTGCGAGCATTCAAATTTATCTTCTTTGAGACTCGTCGTCTATTTATTTTATGATCCATTTTTATCAACGTTGGTAAAAAATGGAACCAAGAATAATGACAGCAACAAGAGCACAGCACAACAGTACAATATCGGTAAACAGTAACAACAATCACTTGGTAATCCACGAGATTGTCGGAGCTCCGTTAAAGATTTGTTAAATTAAAAAAAATGACTAAAGTGAAAAGAGATATTTTTTTAACAAAATACAAAAGTGACCACAGAGCTGTGAAGTATACAAGTACGAACTTTGATAGCGCAGTTAGGTGACGATCTGATAACTCTTTTCTTTCATTGTCCATAACTTTTCCGAAACTGATTCTTAAAAAAAAATAATAATTACTAAAATCGGTGAAGCCGTTTCTGAGATTACGCTCTTAGAAAACGTTAACAGACAGAGACTGAGAAAAAGACTGCAAGAATAAGGGCATACATTTTCGTGATGTAGGAGTTGTGAAATATCCAAAAAACTTAACTGGAATTCGAATGCCAGGCTGACTACAGTTTCTATGTATCACCTTATCTCTTGGCGGTGGCGATCATTTCTTTGAATGCTTCTTTTGTCGTGTGAAACATTTGCTTCACACAGAACCATTCTATCTATGCTCTTTTTGATGGTATTCAGTTACCTTTTGCTTTGTCTAAGCCCCTTTTTTTTTGTTACAGGTGTGGTTCCAAAACCGACGTATGAAGGATAAGCGGCAACGTATGGCAATCGCTTGGCCGTACGCAGCAGTTTACACTGACCCAGCATTTGCTGCTTCTCTCCTCCAAGCAGCTGCTTCGAGTTTACCCCTGCATTATCCCCCGCCCCCACCTATGTATGCACCTCATCACTATCCGAGGTACCATACCTATCCTAGCTTCGGAGTACCACCATCTGGTCTCCATATGTCTAACCCCATACCACAAAATATCAACTTGAACAGTACAAGTATACCAAGTGTTATACCTCAACCACAGCTGAATTTGAACCTCAATTTCGATCTTCCTCACTCGTATCAGCCTGTTCAACAATCAAAGATGTCTCCGAATTCACCTGAACATTCTGAGATTAGTTTAAGTCCCCCTGTACAGGATGGACTGCTAATACCTGCAGCTAAGTCCTCACCACATCATCATCATCTTCAAACACAGGTTTCCGATAAGCCAAAGCTGTTCAAACCTTACAAATCAGAACTTTAAAGACTAAACATTGTTTGGTTGGAGCGGGCTTTGACTAGATGACTTTAGTATTAGAGATAAAGGACCCGGTACACGCCTATAGGAAAAGCGTCTTAGATGGTATGCGCCCTGGCGTCCATATGAGATGTGTCTCGTCGTTCTAAACAGATGCCTTAATGGGCATAGGCCGCAAAACTAAACAGGTACCAAGATATAAACAGTCGAAGCCAGTAAAATGGAGTATCGGTTATACTTGAATATCTGTGTTAAGTGTTAGTGTGGTTTTGGTTAATTACACTAAATTCTTTAAATGCTCGCCTTTTTTGAATGAAATTTTGTAAAATAGCTGAAATTTGAATGAAACTTTCGTCAAGTAAGGAAATGTTTCTCAAACATTGCTTGTACAAAGGTTTAGTTGACGCTATGGACGGGATTATACGAGTAGAAATGGTACTAAAAACAGGTGGCAAATACAATGTCTAAGCAACTTTACATAGGTCAAAAAATACGCTAAAAATACAGTTAAGTTTGTAAATATCTGTTAGACATCGTGTTAGCCACCTTTTTTTTAGCACCATTTCTATAATGCTCGTCCCAAAAATTAAGGTCTTGAGTGACGGAGAAAAAAATACGGCTATTCCTGTTGCTAAAATTTATCAAAGACTTTTCTAGCATGGAGAAAGAAAACATCACTAAAGAGCCTAAAATTCCTCAAAAGATGAGGAAATGATAGTAGTGTCATTGGTCAGTAAAAACAAGAGCTTAATAGAGAGCAAAAATGTGGCACATTTTACTGGAAAGAGAAAATATATGTTTCTATATTTCTTTTTGTAAGACTAGGTAGAGGGAGTCAATCAATAATACTTTCGTTTTAAGTTTCAGCGATTGTTGTTTTTTGTGTTTTTGTCCATAGCTCTGCCACGATTGAATCGATTCTGAAAAACTACAAAGCTTTGAACCCTTGGTATAGTAGTAACTTCGTGTGAAAATCCAAACGCTACTTCTCAAGTCATAGATTGGCCAAGGATTACAGGACAGGCAGGCAGACCAACGGAAATGAGCGACATGTTTTTTCGTGATGTATATGTCATAAAATATCCAAAACGCATAACATCTTATTTTTGATTTTTTTCGCGATTACAATACTTCCTCGTCCATTGGCGTAGGAAGTATAGTTCAGTGAAATTAACCAAAACCACTCTTCCACTTAACATAAAGTAGATATTTGAGTGGAATCGATACCCCATTATGCTTAGATGACCTATGTCATGGGAACCGTTGCGTTTCGAGGTTTGTGCCCTCCGAGACATTTGTTTAGGATCCCGAGATATATGACATTTCACAAATTCTGTCATACTAATCGAAACCACTCTTCTATATAGAAGGAAAATGTGAGTCAAACCGACACTCCATTATAGTGACTGGGTCACAGAGATACATAATATCTAAATAATTCAGCGGAATTAAGTAAAACGAATTTTCCACTTAAAGCAGATATTTTAGTTTTATTTAAGTTTGGGAGCCTGTGCATATTGAATCATTTGTTGAGGATGCCAAAAGCATGACGTATAAAACATTCAGCTAAATTAACCAAAACCACTTTTCCCATACGCATGTTATCGTGTGATAAGTAATTTATTTGTAAATAGTATGTCTTCTGTATATTTAAATGTTATTTGTAAATATTGTTAAGATAATATATTATAATGTTTAATTTATTAATTTATGTAATGCTATAAATAAACAATTGTTTTTCTTAAGTGCGTTAGAAGTTTTTAGAACTGGACATCCTTGCCTTGATTACCAAGAAAAAAACCTCTTAATTTAGACACAACACTCGGTTCTGAGATCCAGCAAATCTGTCAACATAGAGTAAACAACAACAGAAACAAGGGGAAAACAAGTCTGCAATTGTGTAAATATTATGCAAAGGAAGACATGAAACGTATGGAACAATAAAAAAACATTGGTAAACGAATAGTACAAAAAAAGAACATGATGAAAAAACAAAATAACCTAATTGCGCTAGTAAACTTGTAGAACAGTATTACAGTAATCATTTGGCCAGTTGGTCATGGACCAGTGCCATTGACATAACAAAAACATAACGGTTTCTTCCTGTATGAGAATTATCATTCCACGTAAAGCAGACACCGAAAAAAAGGCGAGGATTCAAAATTCGCTCATATTGGGCTTGTTTGTCCATCTAGGAGGTATGAAAAAGAAAACCCTTGTGCTTCTAAAGAATTTGGAATTGGGTTTTTATCAAAAATAGATGCTCGAATTCAATAGTACTAGATTGGAATATTGCATAGGAAATTTTCTGTAACTTTTTGATGAAAAAATCATTTGAAATTAAAGAAGAGTAAATGTACTAAATCGGAAGTAAATATTTCAAATCAAAATGTGAGTTATTTCATATATAATATCTTGAAGACCAATCAACCTAATCAAGCGCATAAAGCGTTAGGCTAGAAAATGAAAAGACAGGAATTAGCCAATTTACGATTTGAATATTTTTATATTCTTTTTTTTTTGCTTGGTTATATTCTTGCGGGTTAGCACCTTAATTTTATTTTAAAGTTCAAATTCAATTTTTTTGTCAAAAGGTACAGAAAATTTCCCATATAAAATACATCAATGTAATACTTTTGAATTCGAAGACATTCTTTGAGAAATTCCCAATTACCCAATTCCGTAAAAGACCGGAAGGAGAAGTAGATGCGGCGGCGAGGTACGCGATCCGTTTTAAGGGCTAATGTACGGAGAAATCTATGATGCGTGAAATTTGTCTAATAGGTGCCTTCATTTACCAAGGTTGGTGGCGTCATTTAACATCCAAAAAATATATCTCATTTTCGAAAATTTTCGTAATTATAATACTTCTCCGCATTAGGTGTGTGAAGTTATAAAATTTCAACCCGTAACTCATAAAAGTATTAATTTACAGATTTTTACTATTTCTAGGACTTCCTGGAATATCTAAGTGTATTAGTAAACTAAATGAAACAAACAAAGAGAGCCTATTGTTCGTAAAATAACGTAAATTGCATTTCCAACTATAAAAACAAATTGACCGTCACATCCTTTCAACTGTAGATGTAAATCGGCTTAACTGTAGCTACCGGGTGTCCAACTAAGAATGCGAGGTACTGTTTCTGGGAACCTATCCATCATAGAGGTTTGCGGCAAAAACAGTTATTACTAAAGCGGTCAAGAGAAAAACCGGGAAAGTACTTTCAAGTTTCTGAAATGGCCGCTAGGGGACGTAACTGCAATCCTGTAAAAAAGTGATGTTTCTAGGAATTCCGCTATGAAAACCTAACAAAAAATACCTTATCTTTAAAGTCGATGATAAAGTGAACTTTTTTGTTTGACAATTTGCTGCATATCTACAAATTGGTGGGATATTCAAAAAACTTGACTTGACCGATTTTAACAAACTTGGGTTAGTTGAAAAGAGCTATTCTTGGGCTGCAAACGTTATCACGTTTGAAGTTTTGTTAGCTTCACATGTGGCCCCTAGGGGATTTTTTCGACATTCAGATAGAAATGGTTAATTTTCTCAAAAAAATCAAATGCATTGGTATTATTTTTATTTTATTAAAAAGTAGCTGAATGACTGAAACTGAGTCGACCCGCCAAGCCGAGCATTCGCTCGCGCCGACAGCGCCACTGAAGATGGCTACCGCAGATGTAGCGGAAAGCTCTGGACCAAATCCAACACGACCACGGCTTAACAGCCCGAAAAACCATAAATTATATTATGGAATGGTATAGAAGGGAACAAGTAATGGATAGGCACGAAATTCTACCCCTTATTACCCAACTGTGGCTCTTCCGATTCCAGTGATTCAGAGTAGTTAAAATATCAAAATATATTCTGTAAAATATAATTAAAATACTAGAAAACGATTTATGTTCTTTAAATATTTTGTGTTTTTGAATATCTAACAAATCAGGTGTTTTTATTTAGAAAGGAATTTAATTTTGCAACAGCAAGTTTATTCATTTCGAAAATAAAGGTAGTAAATATTGGGTATATATCTAAATTTATTTCATCGGATTCTGTTTGGTATCCACTATATATATACATGATAAGCAAGTCTTCATCTCTACATTGTCATATGTGTGACGGACCACTCATACATATCTTTGTATCTAGCCAATTTTGCTATACACACCAGTGGGAATGCCCTTGATAGAGAAGAAAAGCATCCAGAATGGCGAACCAAAGCCCTTCACGGAAGAGACCCACATGACTTCGACCAATCTCATGTCGATAAACAACCATCGAACGAATGGTTGAAGTGTGGGGAGGGCCTTATGATAACTATTCTGGATCAGGAACTGAAACTAAGAACTATCGTAAACATATTATCAAAGACCCATCAGTGCGCGACGATATAATATGCAGGAAGTGTGGAGAGGAACCTGAGACCATTCAACATATTGCAGCAGCATGTAGCGCAACGTGTCAAAACGAATACCTAGATCATCACAATCTAGTAGCTGCTTTGATCCATAGAGATATATGCTATACACTTGGTCTGGAACACAAATAGGCCAAAACACCATATCATAAGCATGAACCACCATCAGTAATAAAAACAAACCAATATACCATCTCCTACGGCAGGTCTATTATAACAGATAGGAGTGTACCTTGCAATAAGCCTGATATAGTTGTAACGAACAAACAAGCAAGGGAAACCTATACGTACTCATCACCTTCACAGAGAAAAAAAACGAAAATATACAGAATTAGCAGACAAAGTGAAGAAAATGTGAAATTTAGACAGGGTCACAATTGTACCTATCGTTTTATCTGCAACGGGGATCATACCAAAGAGCTTCATAGAAATCTGGTAATATTTGGGCCAACAGCCAAGAAATATTCAAACTCTTACAGAAACCTGTCGTACTTAATCCGACTCAAATAGTGTGACGATTCTTGAGCCAAGAATAGACGAGAGCACTTGGTGAGAAACACCCGTACCGCGTATTACCCCAGGATAAATCTGGCTCAAAAAGCTAATAATAATACTAATAATAGTAATTAATAGTGAGAATAGTAATAATAGTAATAATAGTAATAATACTAATAATATATAGTAATAATAGTAATAATAGTAATAATAGTAATAATAGTAATAATAGTAATAATAGTAATCATAGTAATAATAGTAATAATAGTAATAATAGTAATAATAGTAATAATAGTGATAATAGTAATAATAGTTTTTTTATAGGACCGCCGCCAGGCCGCAACCTTGAGCGAGTGGGTCTACGAACCGCCTTTGTGCTGGAACCGCCAAGATGGCATAACTTCACGCACGCAGGCTGTCTTGTCTTTATCGTCTTGTTCTTCAGTTGTCCTCGTAGTAGTCGTCCGATCGCACCCTACATCTCCCATCCCGGATCTGCCGGATTAGGAGTTCGGGGATGTTTGTACTCCATCGTCTGCCTTCTTCAGTTTTAGTAATTCCTCCACGAAAGATGAGATCATATGCCAGTGATTCTCGCTGGCAGGCATCGTGGGCACCGCCGACTCAGGTGTGAAGGTTAATCCTATTTGTTGTTCCAACTGGTTCCTCAGTACAGCTTAGGATCGTTCTCCCATCTTGCCTGCCACTCACGAAGGGTCCGTTGCCTGACTGCAGTGAAAGGTTTTGGTATTTCACTGGTGTCGTACAACCTTTGACGCTCCAGTGCCAAAAGATCAATCGGTATGGCGCCTGCCACTACCAAAATGGCCCCCTCAGCGACAGTGCGATACGCTGACGATATTCGCAGAGTTGCTGTTCTCTGAACTGATGCGAGTCTTCTTCTGTAGGTTTCGATAGTCATTGCGTTAGCCCAGATTTCCGCTCCGTACAACATCATTGAATTGGCGACGTACATCAGTACCCGCCTCTTATCTGCTTTAGGACCATCGACGTTTGGCATAATCTTAGATAGCGTGGCTTTGTTTGCCACTTCTGTGAGATGTTGCTTGAAAGTCAGTTTTTGGTCCAACCATATTCCCAAATACTTCACCATTTCATGAGAGGTGATGGTGGCTCCCGAAAGGTTTAGCACCAGGGGCAGGGAATGTAGTCTTTGTCTTGTAAGCACGGTCACTTTGGTCTTGTCTGCAGCCATTTCTAAGCGGTGTTGTTCATCCAAAAGTGCACCGAGTGCGCTGCAAACTCGGTTTCTAGGCGCGCAGTCTCCATGTCCCTGGCAGTTACCACGGCAACGATATCGTCAGCGAACCCCACTAGTCGGTAGCTCGATTTTTAGGATCCCATCGTACATCGCATTCCATAGGTCCGGCCCAAGTGCAGAACCCTGGGCTACACCGGCAGTGACTTTCTGAACCTGCTGACCTTCTAGGGTTTTGTAAGTCAGACTTCTGTTGGAAAGGTAGTCGTTAATCACCCGTAGTAGGTATGCCGGAATCTTGAAGCGCTCTTCTAGGGCATTCATGATATCGACCCACCTTGCTGAGTTGAAGGCATTTTTCAAGGTGATCAGAACGCAAATACTGCGACTGAGGTGATTTCCTCGCCAGGCCGTGTACTCTTGTTCCACTACCTCACGCAGTGCTCCTACTGTTGAATGGCGCGGTCGGAATCCATGTTGATGGGCGGATAATCCTCCAGCGTCTTCGATTGCATCCCGTAGTTTCTGTCGAATAAGCCTTTCAAACATTTTGCCCGCATCGTCCAGCATACATAGTGGTCTAAACGAAGACGGTGTTATGGGTAGACCCTTTCCTTTGTCTAGTAATACTAGCCTCTGTACCTTCCATCTTGTTGGAAAGATACCTGCTTGGAGGTAAGTGTTGTACATATTCAGCAGAATAGTTTGGTGTTCGAGCGCTATAGCTTTAATAATCTCTATCGGGATACAGTCGGGACCCGGGGACTTTCTGACTTTCGCTACGCTAGCGACGGCTCTCAATTCCTCTTCAGTGAAAAGATCAAAGTTTCGGTGGACTTGAATATCCTTAATGGGTTTGTCCGGGTGTTGAGGGAACAAAGTGGTTAAGATTTCCTTCATTCTTTCCAGCTCAAATGGGCCAACAGGTCTCTGCTGTCCAAGACGTCGCATCACTATCTTGGAGCCTAGTCCCCATACGTCCTGGTTCTTACTAGCTCGAATCGCCATTCTCAGTTGCCTTTTGGCTTCCTTGAATTGTTGCTCCATGGCTACATCTCGTTGGTCCCTTCTCTTAGCCCTCTGTACAATGCGTCGTAGCTGCAGAGTTCTTTTACGAAGTTCTGTGATCTCGTTATTTCACCAATAAACTTGTCTCCTGGAATATTTGGCAGATCTTCTAGGCATGGCGGCATCGCAGCAGTTAATAATCTGCTGCATTGTGGTCTCCACCAAGCCCTCTTCATTCTGCATAGATATTTCTGCATTTTGAGTAGCAATAACTTCGATATTGGTAAGATGTCTGCTCAGGATATCCTTGTTCAAACGGGAAATATTCCATCCCCCAATACTGGTTTGCGTAGGTTTGTCTTTTCTTCTACCATCTAGCTGGATACTAAACCTGACATATTGGTGGTCGCTTCCAGAGTAATCTTCCAGAACTGCCCATTCTGTCACCGCGCGCGCTACTGAAGAAGATGCCAGAGAGATATCAATAATTGACCCTCTCTGACCACTTCTCCTAAAAGTGGGATGTATTGCCAGTGTTCAGATAGTTAGGTCGAATCTAGCTGCTAGATCAATGATCGCTGTACCTCTCGAACAGGTCCAATCCATGCCCCATGCGGTCGATTTTGCGTTGAAATCGCCAGCTAAGACAACGTTGTTGCCCAAGTTTTGCAAAGTCTCTTCCAATTTATCTAACTTCGCTCGAAATATATCAACTTTGTCGTTCGGAGACAAATAGATGCTTACGTAGGTTCTCGTTCCAGTGTTTAACCATACGAAACCGTTTTCAGAGCCATAGTCGGATAATGGGAAGTTGGAGTGGTTCCTAACCCAAATTGCAGCAGTTCCGGTTTGGTCTGTGTACCAGTTGGAATGTTTTTCATTTTTGTACTGCTCAGAAATTATGACCATGTCCACCGCGTATTCCTGTGTAGCTTGTTGAAGCACACTTTGAGCCAACTTGGACCTGTTCAAATTACATTGGAGGATACAGGCCATGGGTTTGGTGGCTGTTGTTTAATCCTTCTATCCTCTGGACGCCAGGCTTGATATCCTTGCCTGGTTCACCAGTTTCCTAAAGCCAGGACACCTAATTTGGTCTGCTCGATGTCCAGCTGTCTTGCAGGTAGTGCAAAACGAGGTGTTCTTGTAGTCTTTCCGTTGGTGTCCTGCCTGGCCACAGTTCCTGCATTCACCTCTCCTGTCTGCTCCAGTACACCCTTCAGCTCTATGGCTAAACTCTAAGGAGTTGAAACAGCGCAAGATCGAGACCCGCTCCTTCACCGGCCATATAGACCAGGTGGACACTATACGTCCCTTTTGAATTAGGTGCTTCGCTGGTATCTTATCCATTACCACCGTCGCCGTCTGGTTTCCAAATTTACCCACTTTTAGTGCGGCTATCCGAAAACGAGAGCCCTCAATGCCGGTGTCAGTCGTAATGGCTTGCGTGACTTCTGCCGTCGTTACCGAAGGGTCGATGCCAAACACAAAAAGAGTGACGTCCGAGTTCCTTGTGCGTGCATCCACCTCTTTGACCTTCGACGTTATTTCATCTCTTAAGGCATTTGCCTTACCTTCTCCTTCCACCACAAGGACTAGGTCACCATTTTCTTGCCTCCTTATGTTTGTGACATTTACATCAATCTTCTTGATGTCAACGTTTTCTTTAACTGTTCTGACCAATTCCGCAAAAGTTTTCCCTTGCCCTTCAACCACCACTGTTTCCTGACGTGCTCGACTTTTTTGTCGGTCTGGTGGCTTTGTTTTTATCCTGCCTAATTCAGCTGCTACTTTTCCTTGTACAGCGTACTTCACCTGTATCCCACTTTTCCTGAAAACACACACCAGAAGTTTTCTAGTGTAATTTTTATCCAGTTCTTCCGGGGTAGTTACAACTATTTTGAGGCGATAATGCTTTATGGTTTCCTCCCTCAAGTTGCATAAGACTTGGTATAGGTCTCGCATATCGTTTATTCCATCAGGGTCCACTTTATAAGGCAGTAGGAAGATAAATCTCGATTTATTGTCCTGCCTTCCACGGCTCTTCGATATTTTGGTCGACATTCACATGAATTCCACTCCACCCTCTAATATTTGACCACCGATTAAGTCCAAAATTTCTGGATATCGTTCCTTGACTACCTTGACCGCTCCTTTTGCTGCCGGGCTAGCAGCATCTATAACCAGAGCCATGTCCCACTTGTCGCCTGCTTTAAGCGGATTAGGCCCCACGCACTCCGTGGTTTTATACACGTATTCAGGCCATTCACTGTCCAAGAGGGTGGCGAATTCTTCGAAGGAGCTCCCATTTTCTATTTCCTTGTTAATTTTGGTTGCCTGATAGTCGATGTTCACTTGCGTCCCAACGTCCTTGGTGCTACAGCCCTTCTCTCTTGTTGTAGTGGTTTCGACCTGCGTATACGCTTCTGAGGTCTGACAGTTAAGATGCTCTGTACGTAGTTCTTCAAACTCGCGTAGCTTTAGCAACACCGTATCCGCAATTCGGGTTATCACATTGACTCCCTTTTTTATTTCAGCCTTGGTATTTGTAGGCACGATGTCAGTCAATTCCTTTCCGGAACGTGACAACTTTTGCAACAGACCTCTCATTTCCCCTATCAGCTTTTCTTGTTCCATATTTGCTGCTTTCCGACTCTCCTTCGGAGGCGTTTCCTCCCGCGCTCTCTTCTGCGGCTGACTGACAATGAAGATGGAGTTATCTCCTGCCCAAGAGTGAAGTTTGCCTCTCGGAGGCGTTCGTTGGCGCTCCTTTCAAAGGGATTGATGTTCCCCTCATCGTCTATTATCATTCCAGACACTATTTCTTCCACTCCCGCGTGGTTTCTCACGGGAGTTATCGCCCTGTCACTGGCTAACGGTCGGGCGGGGCCAGAGCAAGCACCACCGTCACCGACCGGTACTGGGGTTCCGAGTCCCTGCACCGTAACTTCTACCTTCTGCAATTTTCTGTTCATATTTTATTTTGTTTCCGTTTCCATTGCCAAGTCGTCATCTATCCCACCATGTTGCCATCGTCGTTTCATAACCATTACCTCGTCCAGTCCATTGCCAAGTCATCGTCGTCCGGTCCGTGCTGGTATGCTTCAGCTTTTAAGCGCCAGAAGACCCGCTTTTGCCCTTCCCGTCGGCGATATAACTCTATCGGGGAGCCCTCCCAGCGTCATACCTTCGGCGGACACCTGCCGAACTCAGGGTCAAGTTCCACGAAGGCGGGATATAGGACTTGTTGGTTCTTATCTTTTGTAGACTGTGGGCGTTTCACAAGGGTTTTATTGGAGTGGAGTACCAGCACCTCACATCCCCCCCTGGACCCAGTGACCAACCGTTTGCCACCAATAGTAATAATAGTAATAATATTAATAATAGTAGTAATAGTAATGATAGTAATAATAGTAATAATAGTAATAATAGTAATAATAGTAATAATAGTAATAATAGTAATAATAGTAATAATAGTAATAATAGTAATAATAGTAATAATAGTAATAATAGTAATAATAGTAATAATAGTAATAATAGTAATAATAGTCATAATAGTAATAATAGTAATAATAGTACTAATAGTAATAATAGCAATAATACTAATAATAATAACACATAAATACCCTCAATACACTAAAGTATCACAACAGAGATTAGTTGACCAGAGACGAGTAATAATTAACAACAACAGGATAACAAAAAGCAGACTACAGGAGATTAAGCAAAAGGTAGCATTACTACTGCAGGAGCAACGCCAATCAACAGTTAGTACTATGATGTCGACAGCTTATAGAGATCACTATGCCACACAATTAGAAACGAGCAGTGTAGAGATAGAACAAAATACTTCACCTCCCTTCATATCCAACGCGAACATTGAGCAGCATGTGCTTGATGTAAGAGAAAATGATATTGAAGAATTGAAAAGAAATCTAATACAATGGTGACTTACAGGTCCTACAAAAATGCCTGTACTTATAAGTAAAACCAGGGTTCAATAAACACACAAATCAAATAATCAAAACGACGAACCAAATAATCAAGCGATACATCAACCAAGACTGCTATGTTATGGCCATTCACACGTTAATATACTGTACAGCCATGACAAACATAAACAGAAATGATGAACTAAACAACATAAGTCATTATACAGCACAGTCAGCACAAGAACGAAAACTTAATGTAAGCGCAAAAAAGAAAGCCAACAAAGATAAATGGCAGGTCAGAATTGGAAATAGAATAACTTGCCTAAGGGCTCATATGGGGAGGATGACTGAGTATGTAGACGGAAAGAGGTCTCGTAAAGTTATAAAGCAAACAGATCACCTAAGGAAGGATTCGGAGGAAAAAATAGTCACACTTGACATACTACAACGGAAGGCACCAAAACTGACTATTGCAAGCAATGAAAAAGCATTCCAGGGAAACTTACCGGCACAGAATTTGATATTACACTGCCGCCTGTTAGAATAATCCTTTTTTTATACCGAAGCAGCCGCGCAAGCAGAAGCCTAAATGCGGGGACACCGCGGCTGCTATGATGATCCCAAAGAAATTTTGTTAATACCATTTTTGAACTGCCTAAGGTTAGTAGAACTGGGAAAAGCTTCCTCTTGTAGATTGATCCACAATCTCAACACTCTCGGGATAAAGAAGCGGTCGTATCGGCCAGTTCTCAATGAACGAAGTTCGACACGGTTAGGATGAGACGCCAAAGTCAGGCGGATCTGTCTGGCAGGCACATCGCGCGGCGGCATCATGGAAGAGAGCTCTGAGGAGCAAAGCCCGTTGGTGTAGTGGTAGAAAACAGCTAGATCGCCGACGGCCCGCCGGTACGAAAGGGTCCCGAGACTGTCTGTTAGAGAAGAGTCATCGATCAGTCGGACCGCCCTCCTCTGGACAGCATCGAGCATAAATAATGTAGTCAGGGCGGCAGCACCCCAAACCTGTGATCCATACTCGAGGATAGGCCTTATCTGGGCCTTGCATAGAGTGAGAAGGTCTTCGGGAAAAAAGTACTTCTTAGCCCTAAACAAATATCCTAGCTTTTTCTCAGTAGCTGTGGCTCAGGTCCTCGGTGATCTGGACTCTGACCAGCCGAAATGTATGGCTCTTTGGCAGAACTCGGCCATCCATCGAAACCGGATGAGCACTAGGATGCTTTTTGTTCGTCAAAGTACAAAGTTCTGTTTTGGAAGCATTAAACTATACAAGATTACTGCGTCCCGAAGCAGTGATAACCTAAAGGTCTCTCGTCAGAGAGGAAGTCGTCGCTAGACTTCTTTTTTCCAGTTCAGCGGCAGAGATCGGCTTGTCGCTCTGAATTCCTGCATGTAGACTGCTGTCATCAGCGAAGCAGTGGATAGGATTGATCGTGCAGGAAAGGAGGTCGTTGATATGTAAGAGGAACATTGTCGGAGCCAAGACCGATCCCTGGGTAACACCCGCGTTGACGTTGTAGAATAAAGAGGAGAATCCATCAATTACGACGGATATCTTGCGGCTCGAGATAAAGTCAGCCACCCATCTGCAAAGGTTTTCTGGGAGGCCATAGGATAGAAGTTTGCTTAAGAGGGCAGTATGGCACAGCTGATCGAACGCTTTCGTGATGTCAAGAGCAACGACATGAGCTTCACCATAAGACCGGATGAGTTTACTCCACAATTGCGTGACGTAAGCTAGCTACTGCCTGTCGCTAATCAAGCTGTGACGTTTGAGGTAGTCCAGAAGCTCACGATTTATGCACCTCTCCATCACCTTACTTACAACAGAAAGCAGAGCTATAGGCCTGTAGTTGTAAGGGTCGGTCTTAGATCCTTTTTTTGCGATGGGTTGGACATGAGCAAATATCCAGTTTTCTGGGAAGGTGCCATACTCATAAGGTATCTGGAAGGGACGCGAAAGAACTGGAGCAACCTCCGCTGCACACCTCTTCAGTACAATGGCAGGAATCAAGTCCGTACCAGAAGATTTGTTGATGTCAAGCAACAAGAGCACTCGTCTTAAGGTCTTATACCCGGAATGTTACCTCCAGCATAGTGTAGGGAACCCTTTAAATTGACGGCACTTGGGCGTTAGGGAGGACGTCCATGGTGGAGTTGGCAGCAAAGATCTTGGCAAGCACTTCCGCATTGGCTTTTGAGTCGGATACAATTGTTCCATCCTTACACGTAAGTGGTGGAAGGCTACTGTGTGAGTTCTTTTTAATCCGCTTGACCAGCGTCCAGAAAGACCGACTGCCATTGCGCCGTGTGCCTAATTTTTATACGGTGCTGGGTTTTGGCATTGCGAACCGCTTCATTATTGTTTCTGGACCCGACCTCGGCTTGTCTGTTCTCTACAGTGGGGTTTTGTAAGGAGGTTCTGTGTGCCTTGATCTTCTGCTGGCGAGCAGTGTCACACGATTTGTTAAACTAGCCATTGGACCCTGGTTTAGGCACTTTCACTGTGTGAGGGATATGTTCCTCCATTCCGACGTGGATAATTTTGGTTATCGAAGAATAGGCAGCCGACGCATCCTCGTCAGTGAAACAAACATCTCTCCAAGGAAAGGTAGAGAAGCAGTCTCTGAGACCCTCCCAGTCGGCATGTCCGTATGCCAAGTTTTGCGGCCTCTACGAGTTTCTGCTGCTACAGCGGGTTCTGACAGAAACCTAATCTCCACAACACCGTGGTCTGAGTTACCCAGGGGGGACAGGACAACAGTGCTGTAAGGGACAGGATGCGTGGTCAGAAGGAGATCCAGCAGGCTACTGGCATGTGACGAGACGCGGGTTTCTACCTCTGAAGCGCGGTGATTGACGGCGAGGTATTCAAGTAGGTCATCACAGTTACGGTCCGACGGAGAGCGATAAAGGCTTCAAATAAATTCGGCTGAAGTTTTGGAGTTGAGGCGAAGCCACGGAATATCCTTCTGGTCTGATTCCAAAGAAACATCTCTGGAGCAGGAAAGACTGCTGCGGAGAAAAGCCACAACTCTCCCGTTCTTCCTCAGACCAGAGTGCACCTCGTAATTTTGGGAGCTAAGAAAAGCATGTCGGGACGATTGGATTGCAGGTAGTGATGAACAGCATCGATGTTGCTGTTAATCCCGCATATGTTCGTGAACCAAATTTTATCTTCGATGTTGTTCCCTCGAGCCCACCCTCCACCCGGGCATTCCGAGAGTGGAGAGAGTTTACGTCCGGAATTCTTAGTGCTCGAGGGATCCATCATCATTAATTTCTTTTTTTTGGAAGATAACCGACTGCCTAGCTTAGGTTTGGAAACATTCGGACATTTATAAGGCACCCTGAGAAAAGCTATAGCGGCTGGTACCATCTCGGTCGTCTGGTCCTTGTCTACCACCTTCTTTTCGAAAGTGTTAATGATATTAAATAGACCTCAAGGTATTCCTTAATGCGTGTACAATCACTTGAACGGGAAGATGTTGCATACTGGATACAACAACTTCCGGAACAAGCATTTGCCACGGGCCCGCACAGTAGGGTGAAAAAAATGAAAATTAAAAATCAGGGACTTCTGGTCTGGAATATGGAACAACCAAAGTACTACATTGTAGCTGATTGGGTCAATGAAGAAGAACATCGACAACATAGGGTACAGCCACAAATTTTTGAAGGCTTCACTATGGAAGAACTAAGAGCGGTAGTGCAAGAAAACGCATAACTGGAAGGCACCAGGCATCGACGGCATACATAATTTTTGGTATAAGAAATTAACATCAACTCATGAAGCTTTACTCAAGCCTATCAATCAGGCTATGAAAATCCCTGAAATACTTCCAGAATTCCTCACCGAAGGAAAGACGTATATACAACCAAAGAATGAATGTACACTAGACCCAGCAAACTACCGTCCTATAACGTGCCTTCCCACGTTGTATAAGCTTATTACGTCGTTAATAGCACAGATGATCGAGAACCACATGGCTCAGAATAATCTGTTGAGTGAAGAACGTCGTCAGGGATGCAAAGAGCAACTGATTATAGATATTACAATTCTCAGGCAAGCAGAAAGATGCCAAAGAAACCTTGTTACCTATTATATAGATTATAAAATGGAATTTGAGTCCATCCCACACTCCTCTGGCTAATGCCGGTTCTAGAGATTTACAAAATTAGTCCTGTAATTCAAAACCTACTCAGGCACTTAATGACATCCTGGCGCACTAGTATACACCTATGTACATGCTGGATCAACATCTGTCCAAAGTGAAATAATAAGTATTAACCGAGGCATCTTTCATGGGAACTATCTTAGTGCCCCCCGGTCTGTTTATGCCTCATTCCACTATCCAGCATACTCAACAACACAGCAATGGGCTTTGACATCAAGTGTCAAAGACCAACACTTCATAAGGTCAACCATCTACGTCAAAACAGGAAAATAAATCATGAAGCATTTAAACAGCAGCTAAAACATCAATATGAGTTAAGGCTCAAACTAGTTTTATAAAGCAAACTCAACAGCAGAAACATGTTTAAGGCAATAAATACATATGCAATACCAGTCTTAACTTACTCATTTGGTGTAATACAATGGACGAACACAAACCTTGATAAACTCAATAGACTCACCAGAACAACTATGACGAAGTATCGGATACATCACCCGAAAGCATGTACAGAAAGGCTGTATCCTCCAAGAGATAAGGGTGGTAGAGGAATCATAGACATCAAGCAACTACACAATAGTAAAAAACTCACCAAATACTTCTATTCGAGCCCCCTCCATGCGGCATTAGAGCTGACAAAAATGCTACACCACTCAACCTACACTCAAACATAACAGACTCTTACAACGAAAATCAAAAAGACGTTATACACCGTTGGTCAGGTAATTCTCTACATGGAAGACACGTAAATATAATACAGGTTGAGAGCATACACACAGCAACAACATATGACTGGCTGAAGAAAGGGCTTATATTTCCTAAGACAGAAGGGTTTGCGGTTGCTATCCAATACCAAGTAATAAATACACGAAATTATAAGAAGTACATTCTTAAGCTTCCCTCTCTTGAAACAGACATATGCCGTAAATGTAGCATGTTTTCAGAGATCATAGACCACCACATCACATCTGGATGCAGACTTCTAGCTGCCACGCAGTACACAGATAGACACAACAACGTAGGAAAACTAATATACAAGGCACTCGCGAACAAAGACTATCCTCATGTAAAGAACCGCTTTATCAATACCTACCGGATACTGTAATGGAGAACGCAACTCACAAAATATACTGGGACTATCCTATCCTTACCGACAAAACAATTGTTGCTAATCGGCCTGACATTACTCTAATCGATAAAGTAAATCTGGTAACTCACTTTACTGATATAGCAGTGCCAAGTGATCATAAAACTAAAGCAAAGTACAATGATAAAATCGAAAAGTACAGTCCTCTTGCACAAGAAATTGAAAGAATATGGAAACAAGATGAGGTAGAAATAATATTCCTGATAATATCAGTTACAGGTATCACTTCACAGTCATTTACAAAAAATTTAGAACGATTGGGATTAAACCCACAGATTCACTCTCAGATACAAAAAGCGGTTATAATTATCACCACAACCATAGTTAGAAAATGTCTACAATAGAATTAATTACATGAACTTGGTTTGACCCGTTCATATATCATAATTACCAGATTTATGCCTATGCAAAACACCTGACTAAATGATAATAATAATAATAAACTGTATTTATTGATCATATACAAAGAAGTTACCATATCAAAAATCAAATACAATATATTGGAGGGTAGTGCCCAAATCAGTACACAATTAAATTAGAATCAAACCAAAGGACCGATGAAGTAGACAAACAAAAAATATGTGACAAATGTGGTTTATCAAAAAGAGTTGTGCAATGCAGGCGTTCATGTAGTTATTATGCTTTTAACTTGTCACTACCATACAAAATATACAACGTCAGAGACCTAACCATTTCTGATATTGAACTATAGCTATTTATACAAAATAATAAAGAAGAAACAAGAAATTGAATTTAAAAAGCTTTCACTGATCCTACTGCATATCAAACAAAAAACTTGAATTTGAAGTTGTTCAGGTTTAGAAGTTTGAATATCGAAAACATATCTCTATCATTCTTATTCTAGATACAGATTCTAGCTCAAACATCCCGAGCAGTAGATGTTTCAAAAAAGTCATTGGCGTAGAACATAATTTTCATTTTTCTTCACTAGGTGCCGCTCTATAAATGGTTCCTTGGCTACGGGGTAAATATCGTTATTGTTCGCTGTGTTACTTTGCGATTTAACAATGAAATTTTCTATTAAATTTGTCAAGGGGAGGGGGGGGGGGCGGAATCATCAAAATCCTCATTATCAAATTGTAGGGGCAACCGGATTCACAGCTCCAGGATCTGTTAGTGCGAATATTAATATTTAAAGAGTTTTTAACCTAAGTAAAACTAATCATTCAAAAACTGTCTACAAATATTGGTAGTCTATGTACAGGTAAAAGCTGTCTCCCTATATTTATAAATGCTATAGACCGAAATGAACATTAATAAATAATATATCCTTCCGAGGCAATAATAATAATAATTATAATAATAATAATAATACATAAAAAATAATAAATCCTCTTTATTTAGCGCAAATGTGTAAATATTTATATACTGTAAGGACCTGCATAGGCAATGTTCAAAATTCAGAAGAACGAGTTGTGATAATTGTCTTTAGATTTATTATTCAAAAATGATGTTCATAATTTGTTTTTTTAAAATCGCTAAAGTTCAGAAGCCTTTAGTGACTTCGATTGTGAATATAGATGTATATCATTATAATATAGTGTCGGCTCTAAAAGCTTGAAGAATATGGTGAATAAAAAGAACTGTCCCAATTAACAAAACTTTCCAAATTATTGAGACAAAGTGTCTTTATTAGAACTTCAACAGTGAGGTGAAGTTTAGCCAGTTAACTGCTTTTACACTCAACCCTATTGTGTGAGGAGATATGTACATACGGTACAAAATACGATACATATAAACCTAAAAATAAATAAATCTAGTTATCAATTTACTATGGAAATGAACCGGCGTTTTTGTACATATCACCTTAAGCAAAAATACTTTAAGATTATAACCAATTTGTTGATCCATTTTCAGCCATTTCACCTCCTTGATCTTAGAGGAGACATGGCAATATTTTCGCAGACCATACACAAACCTAGAGCAGTTGTTTCCGTTCTTTGAATTCTACAGCTATTCATCGAGTCAAAACAAGGATAATATAAAGCTAAAGCATAGTTAAGGACATTATCAAACTTTCAACTAACTTTTTACGAGTTCTAAAATTCAAAATGAATACACGATAAGAGTTAAATCATTATTGATGGTTGAAGCGATCCTGTCCCTTACTCTATTATACAAGAGTTTAGGACAAACAAGCAAGCAAGTACTTTTATTAGGATTAATCCTCAACATATGTCTCTTACAAAAATCATTTACATTGGTAAGATTGTAACTTATCATTTTATATGACACTTCGTCCAGATGATTCAAGTCAAAAAGAACGTTGCTTATCATCCACGTAAATTTGTATAGTACAATGTTCAATACATGAATGTAAATAGAAAGTATATATTAAATACAACAAAGGACCTAAAACAGTCCCTAACTACTCGTATAATTATTGTAATAACATCTTACAGGGCATTTATACGTTCCAGGATCGACTACAGTTGCATTCTCTTTCCGACTCCAAATCTGGTTAGTTGCAGTCACACTAATAACTTTTTGATATGGCACATCAAATCCTTTGTATCTATTTTTTCTTGAGGTCGCTGCAGGGTCTTTTTCGTTTGGATGAAGGGGCATATGGGAATAGAAGGCAATGAACGAGTAGACTAGGCAGCTAAAGAGCCATCATTTGACCAGTGTTGATCAAATATGTGTTATTGAAGAGCAAAATAGAATGTTTGCAGAGTGGGATAAAGTCTGGCTCCGTGCCCATGAAAATACAAAGAATCACTACTATTCAATAAATAGGAAAGTTGAAAATAGAGCTGCTCATATCTATGAATGCAAAGGTAGTAAGAAATATTCTTCTAATATACCAAGATTACGTCTTGACCACAGAAACTTCCCAGCTCACGTACATACATAAGATAGGATTAAAGGACTCCTCCCTTTGCGAGCACGATGGTCAGATAACTGACCTGAACAGGTATATCTTTCACATCTTTAAATTATAAAGCACCACATCAGCGTATCTCAAAACTCTTCCGAAAAGGATTTAAACTACCGCTTAATCTTTCGTCCTTATTGAGCTTGCAGAATAAAAAGGTGTATCATTTATTGATCGAATCCCTCAGTCAGATTCAATTAGCAAAAAAAAAATAATTATAAGACTAAAAGCGCATACCTAAATACATATTGTAAGTAAACTATTTTTTTCATCCATTTGTGTTTCTAATGTTTCGCCCATTATAGAATGATCACTTTTTTTTTGCAAATGGGGCTTTACTTAGATTTTTTGCCCCAGGCTTACGATGGGCTTAGTCCACCACTGACATGAGCGCTTTTACAAATCACAAAACAACATGTGTTGCATGTCATCATTTCTGACATGAGTCTGTTGTCATGAAGTTTAGAAATCGTTATCTGCATTGTTTTATTGTTCTATGCATAACTGGCGTTCTGTGTATGTCTCTGAAAGAACGAACTCGTGTGCAGTTATTCTTTGCGCATTTTTACATCCAATTTCTCGCAAAATTTAGAACACGTTCTAAATAATGAGAGAAATTGGGTGTAAAAGTGCGCCGTAATAATACTGAGCATTCATCCAATAGCATATTAGCCGCCACTACTTATTGTTGTTCTTGCAGGAAATCCAGAACAATACCATTTTGTTTTCCAGGGGCCATTATGTTTATCCATCACATCAATTCTCACTTCAAAGTTATTTCAGACCGTCACCGTCATAAAGAGCAGATATTAGCACATGGGTACACTTTATCACGATTTGTAACTTCCGAAAAAAATATTGTTTGTTTCATACTAACTACTCCTTCTTTTTTTTTTATTCAATAAAAAAAATACAATTGCCGCATCGGCTTGATGGTCATTAGCGGCGGAGCAGTACACAGTGTTACACTAAATTTTATGAGCGTAGTTGGTGGCTTGTAAAAATAAGAGTAGATTGTTTATGACTAACTATTCCTTGTTTGTGCGTGGGTTGTAATAACCAATTTCAAACTTAATCTGTTGATATTTTCGAACCATCAGTATACGATTGTAAAAATAATCGTACTTTTTATTTTTTTCTTTTTGCGAACGCATTTACACCTTTAGAAGGCGCAATAAAATTTATTGGCACTTTTTAAATCCTCAAATATACATTCATCGTTAAAGCGCTGCCAATATAACTTTTGTCCATCATCATCTTATAAAGGTCCTCAGAAATGACTAACAGAGCTTGCAAAAAATCACAACTTTGCATAAATTTTCCCCGATGTCTTTTTTCTCGCAGTAATAAACTTTACTGCAATAATAAAAAAGATGCAAAAATGTTACGAACCGTTACATAAATCTTAGGTAAGAATAGTATTAGTAATACATTTATGATACCCGGGACATACTATCAGGAAATGTGTTTTAGTAGTTCAATGAAAGTTAATGTGTCTCGTTATTACAGATAGACCCTAAAATGACCCCGAAAACCTGTGAATTTAGGTGCTGTAACAAGTACTATGACTCAAGCATTGGTGTCAGGTAGGATGATACTGTTCATCCTTTTTTTACAATATCAAACTAGAAATAGAAATTTGAATCAGATTTTAGATCAGCCGAACGTAAACTTTTCCATTCTAAATCGTAAAAATTATGATTATATAAATTAAATATAATAGGCGACTGAAACGTATCGATATTTTACATAAAATGGGGTAAACATAAGAAGTAAAACGATAACAATTGTATAAATTATCGATAATTTATAAAGTGTTGATATAAATAAGATTATGTTAATTTGTTTTTCGTTAGTATGGAAAGTAAAATTATGAACTCGAGTGGGTGTTTTTACTTCAATGGAATAGTTATCATCAAACCTTAAGATTTGATCATGTCATAGGATACAATTAAATGAGAACTTTCTGAGATAGTTCTTGTTTCATTAGTGCAGGTATATTTGAGATGTAAATCTTGATTAGTGTCCAGAACAAAAGTGTTTGGCTTAATTCCAATGGTTCCGGTGTATTCATGCAAAGTAAGATAAGAATTTAATGGTATCAATGTGACATTGCGAGTCTATAATGGAAGTGCAAAGCCTGGCTTTAATGCTTAGAGACATAAGTTCTTTAAAAAAGTATTCTAAATCAAATTTGATAGTACTGTTAGTGAGAAATGTAACAAGATGTTAGTCATAGACAATAGTCAGTAGGTTAAAAGAGACGTATTCTTTGTTATCTACAACAAATATTCGTTCATCCTTCAAATCGATGATGGAAGTTTTACATGGATCTGATATTTCGTATAAATGTAAGGTATCAAAAGCTAGTAATTGTTCTGGTTTGTATATGGTTTTCATGTCGTTAGGTAATAATTGGGTTTCTTGGTGAGAAACTTGCAATGTTGTTAAAATAATGTTTCCACCCAAATTAGTGGCCAATAATAATTTACATATATAAGAGGAGTATCTCTGAATCATAGTGATTTCATTGACTAGGAATTCAATGTTTGCAATGAGTTTCTACTGAACATTCAAACGTTGAATATTGAGTAGTATACCCTGTTGAATTTTGACAATGTTTTCAAAGGCTCGTTGTAAGTATTGACAGAAGGTAATTAAATCCTTATTCTCTAAGTTTAAGGTGTCTTGATTTTCTCGGAATGTTTTCTGATCTTTAAGTGTTTGATCTAGATCATTTTGGTCTAAGTTTCCGGAAATATACTTGATTATAGTTCCTAACCCGTTTATTAATCCTCTTTTTGGACGAAAAGTAGTTAAGGTTTCGTAATTTGTTATTAAATACTGATAAACGTGTTTCAGTTAATCGTTAAGGGGACTATTGATTTGTCTAGCTGAACTTCTAGCTTGTGTAATCAAATTAATGCAAAAGTATATCTTATGATAATTCTGTATTAAATATGTAGGACCGTTATTGATCCGCGTCACCGGACTGGGATGGTTCAGGGGCGTCAATGTCATGGCCATTTTCTACGGAAAAAGCAGTTTTTTCTATCGAACTTGGATGCACGGGTATTTGATGAAAGAGCTAAGGTGGATAAGAATTTCTTCTGTACGCGGTAATGGACCGTGATTTCGTTAAGTTTACGGTTATCGATAACCATCCTATATTCCTTTTGGTCTCATGCGCCTGTCTTCTTTGGGATTATCCACACCGGAAAAGAGTATGGACTAGTACTGGGTCTAGTGACGTCATCGTCAAGTAATTTTGTAATTTGGTTATGAATTTCTTGTTTTAAATGAAAAGGATATCTCAAAGATTTTATAAAGATAGGGTCGTCATGTTTAGTTCTAATGATATGGTAAGTGGGGTTACATGGCTTTAGTTTCTCTCTAAGGCTTCAAAAAAGCATTTGGATAATTTTGACAAAACTTTATTGTAGTAATCAAGGTTCTCACAATTTATCTCGGTATTACTGTGGCCAAGTGCCATGGTATCTTCAGGAAAATCTATCTCGTAGTTGTTTACTGAGCAAATCATTTCGGGCGTAAAATCATCGGAATCCTTATATCTTAATGGAGATACAATAACGTGACCGTTTTCGACTTTGTTTGCATAAAGCGATAAACGTTCTTCGACTTCCTTAGGACTTCGTTTTGAATTTTTACCGGTATGGCAAATAAAATGTAAATTAGCAATTTTAAGAATGTTGCTACTTGTGTCTATGATTCCCTTTGGATGTTTTAGGTCTTCATAGCCTAAGAGACAGTCGTACTTGTAGTGCCAATTGATTAATAGAAACTCTATTTCATATTGTATTCCATATTCATAAGACAAAGGGATTTACAAAAATTATATTTACGATATCTCAAAAGGAAGGAAAGCTATAGTCGGGGAAAATTTGGAATGCAAGATCTTCGTTCATAAGTGATCAAGAAGCTCCTGTATATTTGAGTATTGGTAGGTCTAAACAAGTACTGTACACATACGGAAAGTTGGTATCTTGACAATTTTATTAAAGTCTATTTTAATTCGTTCTGGACCTTTTTGAATGTTTCTTCTGGGCTTTCAAAATATCCAGATTGATCATACATTTGATAATGTTCATGATATTCCTCTTCAAAATATTGAGAGTCATAATTTTCATGATAAGAAGGTTCTTGAAGGTAGGAGTATGAATCTAAAGCTGATTCATTGTTAGTAAGTTCTTCGGAAACAAAATTACGTGTTTGATCATTATTGGTAAAGGAGCTGGGTCTATTCACGAGACGATTATTATTATTCGGCCTAATAGTGGAAGTAGACATAGGCGTAGGTCTGACATTTTTGTTATCTCGATTGGGGGCATAACAAAATTTTGATTAGCTTGAGGGTATCGATCTAAAAGCTGGGATATTTGTGGGCAAGCGAAGGGCGTTGCTCTTTATAGGTCTGGACATGTTCACGGGACCGGTTGGGAGTCGTGGTTGAATTATTAGAGTAGGTCTACATGAGTGTTGCTTGTGGAGTATAATAGAAGGGCGTGGCTGCATAAAATTTGGTCTAAGGTCTTGCAAATCTGGCCGTCTTTGAGGAGATTTAATGTTTTTGTTAGCAAAGTCTTTGAAGATAGATTGCAACTGCAAATTGTCATAGCCGCGCCAAGCAGAGACAGCGACTTCCAATGCTTCAGGCTTGGGGCGTAACAGAATAGAACGATAGGATTCGCGTATGCCAATGAATCCAAAGCCCATTTTTATAAA
Organism: Acanthoscelides obtectus; assembly: GCA_963669975.1. NCBI lineage: Eukaryota > Metazoa > Arthropoda > Insecta > Coleoptera > Chrysomelidae > Acanthoscelides > Acanthoscelides obtectus. Next base: position 30,627,945 of record CAVLJG010000009.1, read on the forward strand.
ATCTAGTTTAGAGTTTTGAATGATAACATCGGGTCTACTAATTTGGCATGCAATTTTCTCAAAATGTCATTATGAAAGGTAATATGATCAGAAGATTGGTGTTGTTCTACGTTCTCTATAATTGTGAATCAAAGTGTTTTTGGCTACATCCCAAGTATTAGGCTTAGCATGTAAAACCAATTCTTTTGCTTCACCGTCTACTAGTGAGACAACCTAGATCAAAGCCTCTTGTTGGAAAGGGGGACAATCAAATGAGATCAAAAGTCGTTCGCGATTTTGAATATATTCAGATAGGCTGTTCGTTTCATGTGGAAATCTTGGCACACTATTTTTAATAAATCAAATTTAAAACGATAATCGTTAAAATTTAAAGCCATTTCTGATCCTACTGGAACCGGGATCTGTCTCGAATTCCCGTAACTGATTTGAGTTTGAAATTGGGGAATACACTTGGTGCTCCCTTCTTATAGTAAAACGATTTTGTAAAGGTTTTAAAATTAGTGTCCAGTGTACAGATTAAAAGTTTGTTACTCAAAATTGACTTACGCTAGTAGCAATAATTTCTGCATGGATCCTCCTGGGATACCGGTGATGGTCAATTCAGTCGACTCAATAACAAATTTGCTGACTCTATACTTGCATTGGACGTCGTCTTGTTGTTGTACTAGGCAGGGGCCGAGTGAATTCTCGTAGATGGAGTCTTCACTGGTTCCTCTAGCCTTGTACTTTCGAGCCATATTAACAATTGTTTATTTACAAATTGGCCACACTGTCACCTTGGTCACTCCTCTTTTGAGCGTAATCTGTGGTGTTTTGATGCTCACGAGACACACCACACTGTCTCTTCTGAGCAGTCAAAGTCTAGAACTCCTCGTACGTTAAATGCGTGCCTGTCAAAATTCATTTTAAATAATATTATAATGATACTTCGCGCAAACCGTCATCTTTGAGTGGTCTGTATAATTTTAATAATGATAATTTTTTTATTGCAACCAACAAATACTGTAGAGTTATCGCTGTAAAGTGAGAACATATACCTCTTCGAGATACAAAACGCTTCAAAAGGTTTAACAATCCGTTGTGCCTTCGATATGGCGTGATTTGGGTCGTTGTCCCATTAATGGGAAAGTCGTTTTTGGGTTTGCCTAAAGCACTTCACATATTTTCTTATATAAGATTTTACAATCTGCTTGCCCTTGAGAGACTAATATCGTTGTCTTATTTGGGAAAGAGTACCGTGAGAACCGGATTTTAGAGTTCGTTTGTGTTCATGATCAACGAGAAGTTCGGTGTAGTTGTGAAATTTGATTTTTTCAGTCTTCTCCCAACCCGGACAATTCCATCGTTGTCGATGGAAGGTGATAGTGATTTAAGTTCGCTCTTAGGGGGTACGTGGTTCTTGGTCTTCAAGTCATGAATTATAGATGTAATATTATGTCTTTGTGCTTTAGAATTAGGATAACTTTCATAGAATTTCCAGTTTCACACATAACGGTCAGTTATGTAAATGGACCAATCAAAATGATAGAAATAATAGGTCGATTTTCTAGCTATTATATTTGGTAGGATGTTTTAACTGTTTTTGACGACTGTCCATGCATGGCAATCTAGTTTTGTCTGTATATCACGTACAGGGTGTTGTACAAAATACGTACCTGTAGAAATGTACGGATTTTTGCTATTTTGCAAAAGAAAAGGATATAAAACGTATTCCAACTGGTTCATCACCTTTTGTTACCACAAAAACAATTTTTGCTAATTTATGATCTAGAAATCCACACCAAATGTAAACAAACTAAACAAACAGCACATTCTGCATTTCTGGGTCCGAAAACATCGATATTTGTAAAAGTATCCGCATCCACCTATTATTCATCGTCTAGATATTATAAGTCAGAATCAAAAATACCTATTTATGAAAACATATTTCCAAACATTGTTTTATTTTCTTATTTCTATTATATTATAACACGTCTGGGACACAAAACATATACACTGAAGAAGGTTTAATTCCATGCTATTCAACATGGTGACTTGTATGGTTGTCAGCGGCCATTTTTTGAGGGTGCGACATTGGTGCCAGATTGCGCATTTATATCCCGCAGCGTTGCCAACTCTACATACAAATCCGAGATTGCTATACTATTATATACCTATATATATATACAATTAATTGTTAATTGGGAAATTGGCATGCCAATTGTATTTTGTACCCAACTGGCCGTTGGTTTTGGCAATGAGTACTGCTCATATATATATATATATATATATATTTATAAAAATTTGGTGGGATATGGGAGATCTTATAACAACATGTGTTATTTTATTTATCTTGACGAATAAAAGCTGTTATAAGATCACTCATATCTACTTACAGTACTTACTAATCTGAAAAGGTTCAGAAGAAAAACATATACTGCAAATACCTAAATATATATTTGTTATATAAATCTCATACATTTTTCTACAAACAACTCAATATTAACATCATTATGGTCCAGATGTTTGCATTCCCCAGCCTTTGTTGGCACCTGCATAAATCAAAAATTTGAAAAAATTGAATTGTGTTGATATGTTTCTACAATTCACAGATTTCTTTTTTTATTAGAACAATAACATGATTGTCCACGGCTACCCACAGGAATTTTTCTCAGATATGCAGATCATCATCAAGAGATAACTGTTAGCACAGCCCCCTGAGGGCACCCATGTTATTGTTCTATAACAATACCTGGCTTTTGTTTCATTAAAATTATAGTGAGCTTTTCATAACAACAATAGCTGATTTAAAACAAAGTATGAAAACTAACTTGGACAAAAAGCAGTACAAATCATCATTACGTTAGTTATTGAGTCATATAAAAACTTATAAATGTTGTGTTCTGCAAATATCCTTCAGAGCTGAGCCTTTTGGTTAGATCAGAAGTAATCACTGAGCTTCTGATAATTCTCAGGACCTCAGGGGTTGACAACGGCAGCTACTGAACTTTTTGTGGGGCTCCACTGTTCAAAGAGTGATGTAGAGATACAAACAGGTAGGATCTTCAAATATTACATTCCTAAAATGAGTAATCGCTGCATCTCTTCTCTTCCTCAGGTTCTGCCAGAAGCCTGGCTAATGTCTTGGATCACCTTAAAAGAGAAAGTTTTGATGTGGAGTTTGTCTTAATAGTATTTACAAACATAGGTATTACAGCTTTTTTTACTTACAATGTTATACTTCACAACTCCGAACAAAATGCATATGGCTCAAATAACATAATAGGGACCTTATTTAATTAAAATGAAATGTTAAGAAAATGACATGTTGAAAAAGTAAAGTTATTTTTGCTTACAAAGCACAGGAAGAAACCCGCCGGAAATTTAACTCTCGCCAATAGACAACGTCAGTTGTGAATAAGTCGGCATTTTTTGAGGGTGCGACATGGTTGTCATATTATGCACCAGCAACACTGCTTTGTTTCCCATTCGTCAATATGATTTTCACCCCCCTTTTCTGTGATATCAATTGCTTTCAATTAAAGTGAAATGCACATCTGCAGTGTTGCCGAACCGGCAAAAAAACGGAATCGGCAAATAGTGTCGTTGAATTCGGTATAAGGTAAATGCTGACCCAAGATCAGTGGTAGATCAAGGACCTTTGAGTCATAAAAAACGTCTGCTATTGTATTGGGCGTGCACACAACATGTTTTTTGAGGGCATAGTTCTATATTACAACTTCTACAATGTGCAGACTGGTCGTTCTTTCAAAGCACTTTGCAACCATTCTGAAAACTCCTATTTCGATTCTTGCTTATAGTATTGTATATATTTTTCTGTTTTACTCTTGAACTCATGAACTCACCTCTCATTTTAATTGAATATTTATTTTGAAAACAGGCAGGATTCGGTTTGTTGATTGCTTGTCCGGTGATGAGGTAATGACGGTAATCTACCAGTCTGTACCTTTTGTATGCACAAAAATCAAGTCAGGGCAAGTGGGTTAAGGGATGAGGATGTGCGTTTGTTAATCATAGGCAACCCAAATCTACCCCTCTCATGGGCCCGACTACCTGAGTGTGTAAGCATATGTATGTTTGATATGGGACATAAAACTATGAAGACTACATAAAATTAACTTTTAGCTTTATTTTTGGTTTCAGCTCTTTTTCGGCAAGTATAGAAATATTTAAATTATTTTGAAAAATCGTGGAGAATGATGTATCGGTAAATATTCTCTTTTCGGTAAAAATACCGAAAAATCCGGTTCAAGTCCATGCATAGACAATCTGAAATTTGCAATATGAATTTATATTCTAAATTCTATGCATATCCGTTCATAATCGTCAATATTTCATTTGAAACCTTTATTTGTCATAAGATTTTAGCAAAATGCAAGATAGTAAAGGCAACACCGCACCCTGCAGCCCAGTTGACAAGAACCACAAGCTGTCAAGATTTGGGATGTTTAGATCCACGAAAAGTATCGTTATGTATCGATTTCTATCGTTTTAGGAAGTATCGATACTCTAAAATATTGGAATAAAATTATCGATATCCAGCGGAAGGAAACAAAGAAGAAAAGTAATCTGAAGTTAGTGACTCTTTCTGACACAGCCCGGATCGAAAGATGACGATACTCGTGAAATGTATTGATACTTCTAAATATAGGATCGTATCGAATATCCCTACTGTCAAGATATATAACCCGAGGTTGAACAACGAAGAATATTCAACTTTATGGATGTATGGATGTCAAAAGACCTGAATGGTTTTGTGGGAATATCAATCTAAGGTGCCATAATGGTTCTGATGAACGGCAAGTAAACGAATGAATGTTTGGAAACGAGCAATATCTATGAACTTTTTGGCGGAGCCTGTCATCAAGTAGGTGCGTAATGGCTATCTGCAAGAGGTTTATAGGAAAAAACACCCAGTAGGTGATGTTGAATCAGTAAAATCGCATATCAATTGAAGAAAATAATATAAACATGAATAAAAAATCAACAATAGTAATTAAAACATGAATTTAATTCAAAAATCAAACATTTCTTTAAATTTTGGCTAAATTATCTGTAATTTCTTAATATTCAATAAGCTGGTGATGTTTCAATGACAAGCTGTCGTCTCTTAATTTGACAGTATTTTGTTTTCAACATTTCATAGATATTGGTTGCTAAGATTTGTTGATTTGAACTTAAGCTCATTCGTTGTATTTCACGGACTGTTACCCTATAGGTGGAGAATAACGGACTGTTGATTTGACAACCTTCGTGAAACCCACCCTAAGTCAGTAATCGCGCAAGTAACAACGCTCTCAATAGTAGCTCCAATCGGGGCAAAGATACTGATTTTAATGGACTAACTCGTTCTATCAATCGAACGTAGGTATATCCAGCATGGGGAAGCTTTCTCGCTGGCATATGAAAAGCCGTGAATCTATACGGATTTTGCATTTTTTACGAGAACGTGCCGAGGAATGCGCATGTGTTCAACTTGAGAGATGTCATTCCCAAACGCCGTTCATTCTGAATGTAGCTAATTCGGAGTTGCATCATGCCAATCGATATTTAGTTGCAAAGTTTATGAATGAGAAGTTTACCTCTTATCAACAAAGGAATTAGCAGTCCGAAAGGATCGAAAATGTTCACTATGAATGATAAAATACTTCTTTTAGTCACGTTAGAGTCCATTGCTAGACCTTCAGAATCATATTGGAAAGTATCTAAATTTGGTATCCAGGAGACTGAGTGTTTTAACGCATGAATCATTCGATAGATGTATTTGTCGAGATCGTAATCATTTTCGTGAATACCCTTAAGTACTTCGGGATCATTTGATTGAAGCTTTCTAAGTTCGAATCCATATTCATATACCTTTTGCCAGTCCTGTGAGTGATTCCAGATCCGAGGCGCCGGTAAGTAAATCGTCGACGTAAAAGCCTGACGAAATGTCATCGATTTCTACCGGTCATGCCGCGGAGGTATCATGTGCGCAGTTTCGTAGGTAACGGTATTCAGCTGGAAATGCTTCACTTCGTCGTAAGGAGAAGTTTTCCAAATTATCCTCTGAAGATCTCTTTCTTCTTCGTTTACTGAAGTTTGGCGATACATTTCGCTCCGTAGGACCCACCTTCTAAACGTTATTTAACGAGATGCTCGTGCTACTCGTACACGCCGCATCGAACACCACCCTAAGTTTCGTGGTTGTACTGTCGGGCTTTTCTACGCTATGGTGAGGAGTGTAATAGAGAATATAGGCACGACTGAATTGTGAATTTCGCGTGGTATTTCTGACATGTGTCCGAGGTCCTGATATTCTTGCATAAATGCTTTATACGAGTTCTCAAGTTCGGAGTTTTTGCGAGACGTTTTTCTATCGAGTACAATCTTTTATGCGCACTTTGCTTCGGTTCGCCTAAGTCTGTGTAATTTTGCTTTAATGGTAATTTCACTACAAATCTATCGTCTTCGTTTCGCGACGTCGTTTATAATAATCTTCAGATTCAATTTCCTCCTGTGACATTTTGGCTCGTGAAATTTGATTGATCTCTTTAATGAGCCAAAATTTTTCCAAATCCATATGAAGTGAATCCTTAGTGAAAAAACAAATCGATACCATAACATCTGCCCTTCCTTGCTTGCCGCGACCGGTTGGCACGGGACTACTGACAATCCATCCGAGATGAGTTTTTTGTAAGATGGGCAGAATCTATCATAATCGTATTTGACTCGAGCAGAGCAAACTATAAAGTACTTCGCATCTCAAAAGCATATCAACTTCCTCGGGATAGTTGAAGTTGGGATCCGCTACTGCTGGGTCCGCAGGAATTTTCAGTTTCAAGATATCGATCTGATTCTGAGGCAACTTTGGTTTTGTTTCATACAATGCATGAAGAAATATTCGTTTTTATTTGGTTTATGCCAATAACTTATACTTATACTTTTCAGGAGCAGATTCAGTGTTTCGCCATGGTTTCGGAGATAAAATTCGACTGCGATGCGGGCTTAAGTAGCACGCTTACTATAAACGTGAATAGCAATATGAATGCATCAGAAGCGCCATGAGAAGCATTTGCCATTGTGAAGCTGGCTGACTGATACATACATACAGGCCAAGCTTAAAAAAATAAAAAAAAGGTATACCACAATCTGCCTCCTGTAAGGATTGAACTCACGACCACTGTATGACAAGACCAGTGCTCTGCTACTGAGCTACAGAGGCTTGTAGTTTAAGTATTCGTAAAGCGGCATTTGAAATCCTTGGCTTTTTATTAACATATCTGCTTTTTACAGAATTTTACTTATGAATAAGGATAATGGAAAACTGTTATCAAATTATTGCATTGTCATTGGTCCTTGACACGTGTGCCAAGTTTCAAATTAATCAAACATCTGGAAATTGGTGAAAATCATGCTCAAAGATTCCGTTACATACATACATACAGGCTAAGCTAATAAAAGCGTGTTATCTCAAGCGTGTTCGGTATTGTACTTGCAGAATACTGTGGAAACACGGAATATGCTTAAAAGTAAGCTACAACGCGAATGTCAGAGGAGTATTTGTAACAATGTAACTCTTCCGCAAATGTCCCACGTTAAAACAAATATGGATACCGCTTACGAAAATGCCGTTTCTGCAGTGGGAAATAAATTTTCAGAAAATAAGCAAATAGATGGTAAAAATGTTGATTCTGTAATGACGACCGATGTAAACCGTCAGTTATCAGCGCAAGACTATTATTTGAGAATTGAGGACGGAATGCCTGATGTGAACAGTGAAATGCCTGATACTAAAAACTCAGAGGTAACAATTTTGGAATATTTGTCCACTGTAACTGTTTCTCGTCTTACTGTAACCGGACAAGACTTATGTAAGGATTCCAAAGCAAGACGCATATTTTGGAGATCAAAACTTCCCGATATAGGTATTTTCTGCGTGACTGTCTTTAAGGGATATCGGCACAATAAATTTAGAGAGCATATTTGTTGAATATGCCCTATGTAAGCATACGAATTGCTGCGACTATAAGTTTGAGTACAAAATCATAGACTCTGACTTTGTTGTACGTATCAGACACAGAGGCGCTCAACATGTGAGCCATACTGAAGAACAAGGTTATCAACTAAGAGGGATCGAAAGGGCGCAGATCAAACAAAAACTAAAAATGATAAGAACAAATGTTCAGCGGATGGCAGATATCAAGTCGGTAGACCCTGACTTCATACAAGAAGGTAACTGGTATCATTTGAGGTCGCTAGTAGAATACCAGAAGGCGAAGTCAGCAGTCAACGCTGAGGGGGACTACCGTACCGAAGCTTTTCTGGATATGATTTTGGCAAGCATCAAACAAAAAGCCGAAAAGTATACCCAAGTGCCTGATGGGAATACAAGTATCCACATATATTCGAAAAATCAGATTGAAGTCGTCTGAAGATCAGGCGAAGTCGATGGCTTGTTTGACGCAACGGGGTCTGTTGTATATATTACGCTATAGGTGTTAACATAGAAGAAAAGATCCTTCCTGAGGCCGAGCTCATTTCATCTAATCACGATTCGGCAACAATAACTTGTTTTTTAATAAAACTCAAGCACTTCTTGCGGTCACACTGCAAAAAGACCTGGCAGATATTTAATGTTATTGTTACTGACTGGAGTTTCACTCTTATGATGGCAACTTGCCAGGGTCTGAATGATTTGACTCTATATACATACTTACAGGTATCCTATAAATACGTAACGAATACCGTATGCAATGACGGGAGAGTCATTTCGCTAATAGTGTTGAAGTCTTGTCGCTCATTTTATCAAAATGATATGTAACCGGCTATCGTCCTTATGATTAACAGAACCCATGCGTAATGTCATTTTCGATTCGATGGTGGTTCTTGTGCATTGTAATACGCTGGAGGAATTGAGCTCGCAGTTCAAAAATATTATAATAATTCTGCTTCATCCAAAATTGGATGCAAATGTTATATCGGCCTTGAAAAACCTGAGCGCTGAGCCTTATGTATCAGCAGATGCACTGCAAGGTTCAGATACCGGCGACATAGCTAACCTTGACGTCGATATGGGTGAAGAGAATGCCAGAGGAGAATATTCCATTTTTCCTTTATTACTCTAAAATTACTCTATAGTCAGGTGTTCCGAGCAGTTCTGATGAGATTAAAATCGATAGCAAAATGAATCCATATAGATCGGAAGACTTTTGTCAATATGTCATAAAGCGCGTGATGCCATTTGCACCTCTTTGTACCAATATTTTATTATTCGGGCGTTTCAATAATGCTAACGTAGAATGTTGGTTCAAGACCATGAAAAGTGAAATTTTGGGAAATAGAAAAGTCCTGAAAGCTGGACGCTTTGCTTCGTTAGTACGAGACTATGTCAACACTGTTATGAGAGCTATCGAATTGAACATTGCGAAGGGACCAAGAAGAAATAAAAAGGGAAAAATGAAATCGAATGAAAATTAGCTCAAAAAAAATATCAAAAATCGACGACCTAACGATTGAAGAAAAGTGGAAGAGGATAAAGTCTGGGAAACGATTCTTCCATCGCATGCATCTAAAACGTCTCGAAGATCGGAATAAAACTTGTAACGGTCAAGATAGGAAGGAAACTCAAGACGACAATCAGATGATTGTAGTTGAAGAAGCGGACGTTAGAGCTCTTCAAAACGGCATTTTTTTCAATGCCTTCTATTATATGAAGCCTGCTGTGATACACACGGTGGGAATATTTCCATACGATGGTAACGAGTTTAAGCTGCCGAGCAGAGAACTCAGATCGCTTGTTTCCCTGCAAAATAGCTTGGTTAACATACCTGGTGGTAATACTGAGAGGTGGATCAGCGACAACTATGTCGACGCTTTTGTCTTTGCTATTTTGAAAAATCGTGACGATATATATCATATAGACGCTACTTCTTCTCGTCCCATCTTAGACGGTGATAACAAAATTATACAAAATTCGAGCCACCCAACAGATCAATGAAGAATATTAAAATCGTAATATTATCATGGTGTCACGCTCGAGTCTACTGGATTCTGATTGTGCTTGATGTCCTGAATAGCAAAATTTACATTTTACATCCCAAAATAGGGTATTTCCCAGAGCGATGTGTTCCGCCATTGAAATACAAGACGGAGTCGTCTTGAATGCAAGAAGTTGGTCATTCGCCTATACAGGGTGACTTTGAAGTTGAGTCATTAATTTTCAGATAATGATTGTAGAAGGAAGATAAACCAAAATATGTGTGTAAAAATAAAAAAAAATAAAAAAATTTTTACCTTGTTTTATAAAGTATCCTCCCGACGAGTATTTCAGTGCGGACCTGTATTTGATCGTGAGGTCCCCTCTGAGGTCTTAAGTCACCTGATTCACGAGCCCGTTGTACTACATTAACAAAGGCACGAGGGGTTGGTTGCACTCGATTGGGAAACCGATCCGCATAAACATGTGCCATTTTTTATTTCGTTTGAGCCACGCAACATATACCACCATTCACTGACACTGATTGTATACAAATGAATGAGATACTTGTAAAAACATCGTTCCAAATTCTTTCGCTTTTTTGTTTCCGATGCGATGAACCTGTACGGCGGATTATATCCGTTGTCGCCAAACACGACCACATAATATTGTTATTGAGACAGGGCGGTACTCAAACTTCCAAAGGGCTATAACTTTGTTACTTTAATTTTACCAGGAAAATGGTAAAGGAAAAAAACATTTCTTTTGATCAGATCTACTCACTGTTAAAATAAATGACTCAACTTCGAAGTCACCCTGTATAGATAACTATCCTCAGCAGTCAACATCTGATAACGAGAACTGCGGTGTATACGTGATGTACTACATTTCAAATCTATCAGGAATTAACGATATGTCAGACTTTGGTTTGACATTCGGCAGTTCCTCGATAAGTCCAGAAATCTACAGGCTTACCATACAAAATATATTGTAGCTTTCTTCCAAAACGCTGTATGACTTGTGCCTTGTTTGTGGCGAATGAGGTGGCAATGAAAAATAAATACAATGCCGTGTATGCAGTAGATGGATCCACTTGCAGAGGTGTTCAAGCATAGATTCTACTAAAACATCTGTGGATGACATAGAATCGCCGCAATTTGTGTATAGTTGTTCTCTGTGTACCGCACATGCAAACGACGATCCCTTCGCGCAAGTTCAAGCTCACATGACGATATTCATGGTCGATAATGAAATAGAGTAAGTACTTCGTCACTATCTAATTGATTTGTACCAGAATAGGGCAACAAACGAGGAATGCGCAAGATGCGGAAATGCTAATGCTCCTGAAAATCAATTGAAGTGGGACTACTCTACTGTTTTCCTCGATCTGCAAACAAGCATAGAGGTTTATGAGAATATCATTCAACATGCGGGTATAAATGATTATGAATTTGTTTTATACGTACTACTTGGTATAATAAACAATATAACATAAAATAATTACCACATATTACGGCACAACGTTAGATTTGTATGAAAAATACAAAAATATACACAACATACAAGACTTTCCGTCTAAATATACGCTTGACGCAGTACTCAACTGTCTCAAGGAGGAATCTTCAAATGTATGAATAATAGGTTCGCAATGAACGCTGATTTATCAAACAAACCTTTTATTCTTGGAGTCTCTCCCAGCCAAATATTTACTACATGCAGGGTGTCCCAAAAGTCATGGATAAAACGAAAGGGGGTAGGTGATCATTTCTACTTAGAAGAACAATATTTGTGGAGACTATATTTTTTTCTGAACTGTGTTTTGTATGCGCAGTATCACCCTGTAGTCCCCTGATTTTTCACAAAACTATGTTATAAAAATGTGCCACTATAAGGTATCTATAACATATACATGAGTCTGTGTTGGTGGCAAAATTCTTCGTTTGGCTTCTGCAAACTTTTTCTGTTTAAAGGGGTCAACACTTGTAAGCGCAGAATCACCTTGTAGTCCTCTGATTTTTCGCACAGCTATCTCATAAAGATGTACTCCTATGAGGTCTCTAGAACATATATGTGTCTGTTAGTGGCACAATTCTTCGGTTGGGTTCTGCTATTTTTTCTGTTTTGAGGAATCAACATCTGTATGCCCAGATTCAGCCTGAAGTACCCTGATTTCCCGCAAAGCTATGCCATAAAGATGTACGCCTATGAGGTTACGAGGTCTCTACAACATATATGAGTTTGTTGGAAGGCACAATTCTTCGTTTGGGTTCTGCGACTTTTTTCTGTTTTAGGCAGTGAAGCCTGAGTTGAGAAATATTACCCAGGATATGGATAAGGACATTGTAAAAGAAATCATACAAGATAAAGAACTTATAGATATGCTGGTTGTTAAACTGGTTACTAAAGTTTACGAAAAGATCGGGAGTGCGAAAATAGATGAGCTGGAACAGACTTCTATACTAAATCAACTTAGAGTTTATGGCATTCCTGAATGTATTCCTGATTTATGGGAACGTGAGTAACATGATATTTTTTAAATAATCTGGGAATACAAACGAACATTGCGATTTCCCTTTGTTATCGTGCTGGTACGGCAAGAAGTTCGAAATGTAGACCCGATATAGTTGCCTTGCATAGAAGCTTAGTATATTTTAACAAGCAAAAACTTAAAGGCAGAGAAATGATTATCACTGAAGAACTAGTAAGCATGTGATAAGTTGTCAAGCAAAATGTTATGGACAATTGATAGGATCTTCACTAAAGTGGATGGGAAAAAACTTATAAAATGAAGATGATGTATAGAAGGTTGCTGGACCTGCTCAACATGTTCACAATATAAAACCTTTTACTTTTGCAATTCTAATTTCTGTAGAATCTTATTCTAAAATTTATTCTTCATATTCTCACTGAATGGAAAAACTTTCAGTCGCTTTTTTGAATGTAAGATATCTTGTGCCTCATTTCTCAGATCTTAAAAATCTTATACAACAACAAAAATTTGACATCGTTTGGATTTCTGAAACTTGGCTTCATTCAGGTATACCAAATAATTCAGTATCCATAGAAAATTATTGTTCTATTCGTCAAGATAGAAATTGTAGAGGAGGGGGGGGGAGTAGGGATTGGTATGTATATTAATAATAGTTTGAAGTCTTCAATTGTCTCTTTCTATTCAAGTTTAATTTATGAGATTTGGATTTCATTGAACATGTAAGCTATGCTGTTGGATGTATTTACAGACCACCTAAAACTAATATCATCGATTTCATTGAACACTAACACAATTCATAGATATGAGGACAATTTGTGGCGGTGATTTCAATGTTGATGTTCTTGACTCTGCAACTCATTATTGTACTATGAAGTATGATTATATTGGATGTTTTAATCTGGTACAGGTAATCAGTGAACCTTCTAGAGTTGCAATAAACACCCTAACCTTGCTGGATGTAATTTTTTTACCTGCTGATGAAACTGATTCCATTGCTTGTACAAAAATACGTCACATATTTATTTATTAACTTTTTGTATACTAAATAAATCTGTTTCAAATTATTCTAAAAAATGAAATCTGGATAAAGACTTGCTCAATGACTTTTGGAGATTTCTCCTTTCGAACAATTGATCTATTTACCAAAAGTTGAGGAAAAGGTTTTATTTTTGAATGAAATACTGTTGAATATCTTCGATGTAGTAGCTCCTGTAAACGAAATTCAAATTGAATCCCCATGGTTAACGTTTTCTATTCAACGCATATTAAACTAAAAAACGAAAAATCCGGAAATTTAAGAAAAACAAAACTGTTGCTAATTGGGAAAATTATAAGCAAATGAAAAATCTAACGAATATTGCTATATACAGGGTTATCCAAATTAAGTGTCCACCATTAGTAACTTTGTTATTAGTGAAAATACAAAGTTGTTTGAATTAGCAAACTAGTAGCATTTTTAACGCTGGTAAAAATGAGAAATAAAAAAAAAACAATTGAGAGTCGTTATTTTTCAGTAAAATAACATTTTTTTAAATGGAAACCCCTGTATATTGTATTTTTTTCTGTTAAAGCATCAAATTTTAAACAAAAAAGCTTACAATAACTTTTCTCCTAGGTTACAAATTGTTGAAGTTATGGCCTCCAATCTGAAACAATTAAATTGTATCGACAAACTTTATTTTCAACATCAACTTATAATCTTACAAAATACAATAACAATTTTTTTTAAAGAAGATGCTCGAAAACACCACCTTGTTCTTCAATACATTTTTGGGCACGTTTTTCAACTGCTCGAACTGTCTTAAGTATGGTCCTACCATCTATCTGGGTTATCTTTTCCCTAACTGCAGTCTTTAACGCGTCAAGGTTATCGTACCTTCGCTTGTAAATTTGGTTCTTTAAGTAACCCCACAAGAAGTAATCAAGTGGGTTTAGATCTGGTGATCTGGGAGGCCACTGTATTGGGCCATTTGTTCCTATCCACTGATCATTAAAAGTAGTACTTAGAAAATGATAAGTACCTCTGGAGTTGTGGGCAGGTGCGCCATCTTGCTGAAAATGCAGATGATGTCTACTTATAAGATCCAATTCGTCTAAGAAATTAGTCAGAATTTCTGACATAAATTCCACATATCTTTCACCAGTTAGGGTTCCCTCATAAAAGAACGGGCCAACAATTTTTGAACCAATTATACCGCACCAAACGTTGAAACTGAAACGGACTTGTGGGCCTCTTGGATGTACTAACAAAAGATTTTCTCTTGACCAATAATGGTGGTTTTTTCTATTAAACATTCCAGAATTTGAAAAATTTGATTCATCTGTCCATAAAAGGTAACGAAAGTTGTTTACATTTTGGCGACAGAAGCTAAGATACCAATGGCAAAAAACAAGTCATCTCTCTGGATCCCCTGCCAAAAGCGTTTGAACTGGTCGGTACTTATACGGAATAAATTTGTATTTTTTTAAAATCCTTTGAACAGTACCATAACTGAAATTAGAGTCCTTGAGAATATCTGCTATTGAATTCTCACGATAAGCTTCAAAATATCCAATAACTGCAATTTCCGTGGCCTCGCTTATTATGAATTCTTTTTTTGCCCTTGTTTTAGCAAAAACATTTTCGCTGCCCCTAAATTTTCGATAAAGTCTCAGAAAATATCGTTCATACGGTTGAATGCGAGCGGGATATAATTCACTGTAGTATTCTCTTGCTCTCAAGGAGGATTTTCTGCACACTAAATAGCATTCTAACATATCACACTTTTCTTCATGGGAGAACATTTTTCTTTAAATTAATGACACAATAAAGCTTATAAACAAGTATTTACACTAATGTTTGACATTATTTGATTTTATCATTGTTTTCCAAAGCCTTCTAGTTGCGAGTATGTCCAGTTTAACAATTTGTCGCTTATCTTAATGCTGTCAAATCGCGAACGCCATGTTGTTTTCATAGCCGTCTTAATATCATAATACTGCAAATAATTAAAAATATTTATCGTTATTTTGACTTTATTTTTGACTTTAGCGGAAAAGTCATTATGAACTTTTTTGTTTAAAATTTGATGCTTTAACAGAAAAAAATATAATATACAGGGGTTTCCATTTAAAAAAATGTTATTTTACTGAAAAAAATCAAAATAACGACTCTCAATGGTTTTTATTTATTTCTCATTTTTACCAGCGTTAAAAATGCTACTAGTTTGCTAATTCAAACAACTTTGTATTTTCACTAATAACAAAGTTACTAATGGTGGACACTTAATTTGGATAACCCTGTATAATGAAAAGAAATGTTATTTAAAGTACTGTGTCGTGAAAATATCAATAAAACTTTGGTGCTTTGGAAAAAATAATTAAATTTAAATAATAAAAATAACCATTTTCTTCAGATCTATCGAGAAAGCTCATCTATAGACTATGACTCTTTGGATTACTATTATGAGTATAGCTACAGGAGTACTAATGTCAAAACTTTTTCTGAATTCCAGACAGTTTCTAAGGAGGTCGTTAAAAATTCGCTTTTCAGAATTAAATCGCGTGCCATGGGTGCTGAAACATCTTGAAATAATCTTATTGTGTTTCCATAAAATCATCCCTTACATTACTAATATAATAAACTTGTGTATAGAGAATTTCCAGACTTTATATAAATATAACTGACGACATCTTCAAAGCGACATGGGTAGAATTGAGCGTATACAGAAGTCCTGCCTTCGATTTATTTAAGGTCTACGTAAGTTTGAAAGAGTCTGGTTGAATAAGCGATGTCGATGTGAGTTGCTTGCATGTAATTCAGGAATTTTGTTTTTTAAGCAAACACCATATTTATTCAATAGAATAACTTACTTTTCGCTATATACCACTCCTCCTCATTTAACCTCTCTTTTTTGTAGATATTTCTCATACAACATTTATCGGCTTTATAATCAAATGCCTAATGTCTTGAAAATTCTGCATCCAAACCAGTTTAGAATCAAATATAAAAAAATTTATTTTTTAAAAACACTTCACTACACACTAATTTAAATGAGGCACACATGATCAAACTAATGAAAAAAAATGTTGTACCATAGCTCACATTTATTTTTCTTTTGGGGCTTTCTGGAGTAGACCTTATATATATATATATATATATATATATATATATATAACTTGAGACGTGGTCATTGTCGTCTAACAACCAGTTAGGTGAAAAAATAAAGCTTCCGCCTTTAGTTGGGTACTCCGACAAGATTAAAGCGATGAGGACTCTTTATACTTTATTAGTCTCTAGCTTTCGATGGGCTATGCGATCATCTTCAGGAGCTACAATAACATTAGGAAGAAATAGCAACTGTTGTGCAAAATAATTTTAAATTACTTACATAAGTATGTGAGATTGTTGCTAAATGTTATTAAAGGTTCAGTTGAGGAAATATTTAGTAATCTGAAGAAAGCTAGATCCATGCTAGATTCGTTTAAATTTTCTAAGAAACGCACACAGCTGTATCTTAGGAACGCATCACAACGGATTAGAAATATTTGGAATGAAAGTTAAAATTATTGTCATATTAGATGTTACATCGTGAACCAACCACTTGAAGCTGCACAAAATGGTGTAGGACAGGATCATAAGTAGAATTGAACATTTGACAAATGACAGAAGACTGGTAGTGTCAGTGTCGATGGATGGACCGAAAGTTTGTAAATTATGTGCTATGTTGCCAAATCACTTGAGGAGGTGTGATTTTTCAAGATATGCTAAATAAAGACTTGTCAACAAACCAGAGGCAGTTGAAAAAAATATATTATTAATGAGATGGACAATTATATTAACAATTATTTTATTGTGAGGGAAACATCAATCACTAAAATTTTGAATGGGATGGAATTTTGGAGGAAAAGGATGGAATAGACAAAAAACAGATTCCATTTGCTAAAAATAATACTGTAATAATTTGAATTGTGTTGTGAAGAAACAAAATTTGGAGGGATGTGTAAGTGCTCCAGCTATTCGCAGCTTAGCAAATATGAGTAAATGACGCTCAGTTGCTCTACATCCGCCTTTTTATTCATACAGTTGTTATTCATGAACATGTGGGTCATTTCCAGTAATAAACGTTCGGATAGGTGTTTTTCTCTATCAAGAACTTTGATACTTGTGTAGTTCATCGAGTGCCCTGTTGTATTGACATGACATCAAAGAACTAACACCTAAACTAATCAAACTATGTAGCTCGTCGAACTGTCGATTTGCTTGCAAGTCCGTCCTCACTATAAACTGTATCTTTTCAAAGATGAAAGACAAAGTCCCGTTGCTTGGCTTAGCCAACACAGTGTACTCCATCAATTGTAATAATTGTAATCAAATATACATAAGTCAGACTTCCAGATCTCTAAAAGGAACGATTGCATCACACAAAAGTGATTCTAGACTTCCTCCCGAGAGATGTGCTCTGGCATCACATGTCAATACAACAGGACACTTGATGAACTACACAAGTATCAAAGTTTTTGATAGAGAAAAACACCTATCCAAACGTTTATTCCTGGAAATGAGCCACATTTTCATGAATAACAACTTTAAGAATAAAAAGGCAGATGTGAAGCAACTGAGCGTCATTTACTCATATTTGCTAAACTGCGAAAAGTTGGAGCACTTGCACATCTCTCCAAATTTTGATTCTCCACAACCATAAATGGAATCTGTTTTTTTGTCTATTCCATCCTTTTCCTCCAAAATTCCATCCCATTCAAAATTTTAATAATTAATGTTTTTCACAAAATAAAATAATTGTTAACTTAACTGTCCATCTAATTAATAATGTAGTTTGTTCAACTGCCTCTGGTCTGTTGACAAGTCTTTATCTAACACATTTGAAAAATCACACCTTCTCAAGTGATTTGGCAACATACTACCAGCCTTCTGTCATTTATCAAATGTTTCATTCTACTTATGATCCTGTCCTACACCATTTTGTGCAGCATCAAGTGGTTGGTTCACGATGTAACATGTAATATGATAATAATTTTAACTTTCATTCCAAATATTTTTAATCCGTTGTGATGTGTTCCTGACATACAGCTGTGTGCGTTTTATAGAACATTTAAACGAATGCACCATGGATCCAGATTCCATCAGGTTACTAAATGTTTCCCTCAACTTAATCTTTAATAACATTTAGCAACAATCTCACATACTATTGTAAGTAATTTAAAATCATTGTGGACGATAGTTGCTATTTATTCCTAATGTTATTGTAGCTCCTGAAGATAATGGCTTAGCTCGTCGAAAGCTAGAGACTAATAAAGTATAAAGAGTTCTCATCACTTTAATCTTGTCGAAGTACTCAACTAAAGGCGGAACCCTTATTTTATCACCTAACTGGTTGTTAGGCGACAATGACCACGTCTCAAGTTATATTCACAGATTTGGGGTTTTTCAACACCATCGAAGATCGTCATGGGACCCAGGCAGTAAGACTGATGAAGGATTGGATCAAGGGTAGAAAACGGGTAGCATAGGAGATCACTCGGCGGATTTTCTTATTAAAATGCAGGAGACATGGCATCACACCATCTCATATCACCCACCACTTAACATCAATTGCACACATTCTATACAACCATTCAGTAGAAGACGGGATGAAAAACCCTCTACCTAGGTTAGGTGATAAAATCCTCACACTTTAGATATCTTCTTGCAACAGACAGTTCCATTCTATACGCAACTCACTCAGAATTGAATAATTTCTTCCACTTTTCCCTTAATTTTTAATAATTTCAAATCTAGACAACTCATACATTAACATACAATTTTTAAAATTTCTTTTCCTGGGGCCTAAGTTCAGTGTGGAGCCGATTGTTAACAATGACATTCCAATCAGATCCATCCTAGCTGATGTAGACCTAATAGCTGCCTCCATAAGTGATGACACTGAAAGAAACATTTTCACAACTCGTTCCACCAACCTCATCACTAACTACTACCACAGCAACCATCTTAATAAAAAACATTCCTTCTATTACAACCTGTTAAACAAAACTAGGAAGTTTCTAAAATAACATCCTGAACTTAATGTCACAAGATCTGACAAAGGTAATTTTACAGTGATAATGTTAAGAGAACACTATTTGGATCTTTGCAACAATTTTATCAATGATGATCCATCATATCATGAAATTAATAGAGATCATACAGCAAAGGTTGAAAAGAAGAGTAATGACATTGTTAAGAAGCTCCTCAGCACTAGACAAATAACCCAACAACAAAAAAGAACTTTGGCTACTAATAACTCAGCCCCTCCTAAATTCTATGAACTTCCAAAAATACATAAACCTGTACTCTCAGTAAGACCTATAGTAGCATCAATTGGTTCAGCCACCCAGGCTGTGTCCTCACTAATATCGGAAATATTAAAATCGGCACACACCTGATCACATTATCGCCAGCCTTGATGTGGTGTCGTTATTAAGTAATATCAATCTGGATGCATGTACTAGAACTATAAACAAACATTGGCATGAGATAAGTCAACACTGCAACTTAACTCTCGAATCTTTCACCAACATTTCTCTTTCATAACAACTACTTATCTTTCAACAGCAAAATATATTCTCAGACACATGGGATCTGTTCTATCACCAATTTTAGCAGAATATGTTATAGACGATCTGCTTCGTACTGTTATTTAGACACTACTCTATAACTTATTCTTCATAAAACAATACGTAGATGACCCCATTATGTGATTTCCCTCCAGAGGTGTATATAGTATTGTCGAAGATTTCAACAGCTATGACCACTACATCCATTGAAAAAGAGGATAAGAACATGTCTGTCCCGTTTCTAGACACAAGGCTCATCCGCACCAACAAAAACAGTTTATTGGTACACTGGTACCAGAATCCCATGTCTTCCGGCCGTTTCCTCAATGGTCATACCATGAACTGAGGATTAAGATCAACTTGATGAAGCAGATGAAAACAAGGGGAATTAGCATCTCTGACAATACTTTCCATACTTCATACTTACGGAAGTTATCAAAACTGTTCATCAACAACGGTTATCCGAAGTATTTGATTAACAAGATCTTGTTCAGCTCTCCCTCCGGTATTTTGCCAAATACTAATAATCCAAACAATATTCTCACAACACCTAATAATAGAACTAATAAAATTCCCAACAACAACACTAATTCCAATGATAATATGACCACCATCCCAAATTACAGATCTGGTTTTGCTGTTCTACCCTACATCAAAGAACTGACCCCTAAACTAATCAGACTATGTAGCTTGTTGAACTGTCGAATTGCTTGCAAAACCGCCCTCATTTTAAACTGTATTTTTTCAAAGATGAAAGACAAATTCCCGTTGCTTTGCTTAGCCAACACAGCGTAATGCATCAGTTGTAATAATTGCAACCAATTGTACATAGGTCAGACTTCCTGATCTCGAAAAGGAAGGATTACATCACACAAAAGTGATTCTAGACAAAGTTCTTGATAAAGAAAAACACCTATCCAAACGTTTATTCCTGGAAATGACCCACATTTTCATGAATAACAACTGTATGAAGCGTCATTTACTCATATTTGCTAAACTGCGAAAAGTTGGAGCACTTACACATCTTTCCAAATTTTGATTCTCCACAACCATTAATGAAATCTGGTTTATTGTCTATTATAGATATCAAATTTCAATTATTAGTGTTTTTCAAAGAATAAAACAATTGTTAATTTAATTGTCCATCTCTCAATAATATAGTTTGTTCAACTGCCTCTGGTCTGTTGACAAGTCTTTATTTAACATATCTTGAAAAATTACACCTTCTCAAGTGATTTGGCAACATCGCACATAATTTACAAACTTTTGATCCATCCATCGACACTGACACTACCAGCCTTCAGCCATTTGTCAAATGTTTCATTCTTCTTACGATCCTGTCCTACACCATTTTGTGCATCATCAAGTGGTTGGTTCACGATGTAACTGACATACAGCTATGTGCGTGTTTTATCAATTTTAATGAATGTACATGGATGCAGCTTTCACCAGGTTACTAAATGTTTCCCTCAACTTAACCTTTAATAACAATTAGCAACAATCTCACATACTATTGTAAGTGATTTAAAATCGTTTTGCACAATAGTTGCTCTTTCGTCCTAATGTTATTGTAGCTCCTCAAGATAATGGCGTAGCCCGTCGAAAACTAGAGACTAATAAAGTATAAAGAGTCCTCATCGCTTTAATCTTGTCGAAGCACCCAACGAAAGGCGGCCGCTTTATTTTTTCACCTAACTATACAATATATACAGGGTGACTTTGAAGTTGAGTCATTAATTTTCAGATAATGATTGTAGAAGGAAGATAAACCAAAATATGTGTGTAAAAATAAAAAAAAATTTTACCTTGTTTTATAAAGTATCCTCCCGACAAGTATTTCAGTGCGGACCTGAATGTGATCGTGAGGTCCCCTGTGAGGTCTTAAGTCACCTTATTCACGAGTCCGTTGTACTACATTAACAAAGGCACGAGGGGTTGGTTGCACTCGATTGGGAAACCGATCCGCATAAACATGTGCCATTTTTTATTTCGTTTGAGCCACGCAACAGACACCACTATTCACACGCGTTACCGACTGACACTGACTGTATGTATACAACTGCATAAAATAATTGTAAAAACATCTTTCCAAATTCTTTCACTTTTTTGTTTCCGATGCGATGAACCGATAAGGCGGATTATATCCGTTGTTGCCAAACACGAGCACATGATATTATTATTGAGACAGGGCGGTACTCAAACTTCCAAATAGCTATAACTTTGTTACTTTAATTTTACCAGAAAAATGGTAAAGGAAAAAAACACATCTTTTGATCAGATCTACTCACTGTTAAAATAAATGACTCAACTTCGAAGTCACCCTGTATAGTATTCATAGTTAGTCGCCTTAACTGTTAGGAGAAAATATCCTTGAATTTTTTTGGTAGAAGGTAAATTCTTGCATAAGCACACTCTTACAACTTGAACTCGAGCTTTCGATAGCCCATGCCATCATCGTCTGGAGCAAAAAAACAATTTTTGAAAAAATAGCAACAATAAGCAATTTGTTCGTCGACTATGTGCTCCCTTTCACCGTCATTTAAGAGCAATTTCAGCAATAATCTCACCGACTTAGTAAGTAATTATATTTTCTCCTCCTAACTGCTTATTGTTGCTATTTTTTCAAATATTGTTTTTTAGCTCCAGACGATGATGGCGTAGACCATCGAAAGCTCGAGTTCAAGTTGTACAAGTGTACTTATGCAAAACTTTGCCTTCTTTCCAAAGAAATTCAAGGATATACAGGGTGGCCCATCCATGTGTGGACGGAATATTACTCATAAACAAACACATTTTGAGAAAATCTATTTATGGTATGTTATACATGACATTTGAGGGCATTTCTAAAATATTGGCCATCAGGGCCAGGGCGTCCCAGTTTGGACCTATATATCGGAGTTGAGATTTTTTGAATATAATGCCTCAAATTTTATTGCATATTTGGATAAACCAATTCAATAGAAGACCTCAGTCCGCTATTTTGAAATTTTGTATCAAAAAAAAAACGTACACACCTCAGCTCTTATCTTATTTGTTACTTTTACGAATTTTAATTTTTGCTCATACGAAAAACGCAAATTGTAGTACTTATCAAAAATTTCAAGTGCATCACCCTGTATATTTGTATAAGTTTGGATTCAATTTCTTATAAGCTTTTTTTAATACTAGACTCATAAGGTTTTTTTGGGTTATTAGCACGTCTTTTAATTCTCTAAAATATCGCATCATCCTTGGAAACAAATAAATTGTTGATTAGTTACAAACTGTCAAAATTAGCTTTGTGAGCATTATAATGAAGACGTGTTTGAAAATGAATTTTTCTAAAGAAGAAATGGTGAATATGGTGTTAGTTTTGGGCGAAGCCCAAAGAAATAGTTTCCCAGCATCTCGCAATTATAAGCAACGGTACCCTAATATGCGACATCCAAGGCCGGAAACATTTTCCACACTACGAGAACGTTTTGAATCAAGTGAAGTACTGGAATATAGTAAAAAATGTATAAATATTCCAAGTGTCACCAATGAGGTGAATCAGTTGGAGGTTCTATTAAAGTTGCAGGAAAATCCCCATTTAAGTGCACGGCAAATTGAAGCAGAGACTGATATATGCACAACTTCTGTCCAAACGATTATTCACAAGCATAATATGTACCATGCATATCACCTATGCTTGCATCAAGGCCTTCGTCCTCAGGACTTCGCAGCTCGAATGGAGTTTAGTAGAATAATGCTGAATAAAGTGAGTGCAGACACTATTTTCCTGTATAAGGTTCTTTTCAGTGATGAGGCAACTTTTAACAGCATAGGTGTTGTCAACAGGCATAGCATGCACTATTATGTGACGGAAAACCCATACTGGGTTAGGCAAATAGATTTCCAAAATAAAGCTTGAATGTTTGGGGAGGAGTTATTGGCAGACAAGTTATCGGACCTTTCTTTTTCGACAACAGATTAGCAGGTACAGAATACTTGGATTGTTTGATCGAGCATTTGCCTTTGCTTTTGGAGGATGTCAACCTGCAAACTCGGATGCAGATGTACATACTTCCAACATGACCTGCGCATTATCATAATCGTGTGCGTAACTATTTGGACACCTGCAGTAACAATCGTCGAATCGGTCGTGATGGGCCTATATCTTGGCCTCCTAGATCACCAGATATGACACCGATGGACTTCTTTCTATTGGGCTACATTAAGCAAGAGGTTTATAGATATCTACCATCTACCCCGAAAAATATGAAGGAAAAGATTAAGGATGCTTTTCTAAACATAAGGGAACACATGCTGAGGGTTGTGTAACGGTCATTTTTCCAAAGACTACGGCTGTGTATTCAACATGGTGGAGATATTTTGGAGCAGTTTTTGTAGATTAGGTCTTGAGTAGTGATAGTAGTTTGCTTATCTCGTTGTTATAGTTGTTTTTCTCTATTACGCTTGAAACTGATTTATACTGTTCTGAATGTTATTAGTTTTTACATCAAATCTGTACTCTTAGGGCCGTAACGTCAGTCGTTCCAACAATTGTAGGACGCCTTTATGGCCTCCTTGATTTTCATAATTTTCCTCTCCTTCAGACAGATTGGGATATTTCTAGATTTCTACTGTTCCGTATCACCGTCAGCGCCCTTCTATTGTCAGGCTATGTTTTCTTCTAGAATTATAGGAAATTTCAGGCTATATAACAGATGATAATAAATAAAAAGCATGGACAATTTGATGGAAATAGGTATTTGTAACATAACCTCAAAATGGAGCGCTGACACGGAAGAATAGAAAGTTATTAAAATCAAGGAGGTCATAAAGGAGTCCTACCATTGTAAGGTGCTTATATGTACTGCTTTAGACTTCTAGTCTGCTGTGAATAAGAAGTCTATTGTGAGGTTAGGTTGTGTTTCTTTTTTGACGTTTAATGAATCAAATGCCTACAATTGTAGGACGCCTTTATGGCCTCCTTGATTTTCATAATAGTATGTCATCATCAGTAAGGTACTTGTATGTACTGCTTTAGATTTCTAGTCTGCTGTCAATCAGAAGTCAATTGTGATTTTAGGTTATGTTTCTTTTTTAACGTTTAAGAAATTTGAAGATGAATCAAATACCGAAGGATATTTTCTTGCAAATAATGTTGATCATTCAATAATAATTTCCTACATTGCACAAATTCGTCAGGCTGTGGTATCTTCAAGTCCCATATCTGATATTAATGATCTAAAATCAACAATTTAATGCGAATGGATGTGTACTTATATATATATATATATATATATATATATGTATATTTGCCTAACAGCTTACAACCGAGCTGTTCCTTGATGAAGGTAGGTAAGTTACAAAATTAAACATTGCATATTCATATTTATATACTTATCGCATTTTTTTCATATGTGGTTCGTTCTCACAGACTTTATGAGATGTTGGATAAGAAACATTGTATTCCAAGTGCAACTGCATTGTTTATGTCGGAGATGGCTGTTCTCAAATCATTGTTAGACTTTGTATTGCGTAGTGTCAGGCTACAAGTATGTATAATGTGTAAATGCTCTGAAATTGAGTTTAAACATGCCCTGCCCTATCTGGTATTTTTTTTATATTAGCGGGAACCTGAACCTAAAGATTTCAGACTATAACTCTTAAAAATATCATTATAAGTTTGTAGCCCACACCAAGGTGTACAATTTTTAATGTCTTGAATCTATGCATCTTTTTTGCAGATATAAATCATCGTGATATTGCTTACAAAACTCCATAGCTATTTTGGAAGGATAAAGAGGCGAATGATCTTCCTAAGAATGGATTCATGCATCCAGGCACTTGAAAGCAAGGAGCCAACCTTACTGAAAAAAGTGAGTTTGATTTTTGTGTTACACTGCAATTTGTAAATTGAAGGTAGCCATAAGCCTGTATATTCATAAAAGTTAAAAGCTATCGAGTTCAAGAGGAGCTTTGTTATGCCTGAGCAGGGGATTTTCAAATGTCTAATGGTTAATGTTGCATGTGAGAGCTAAAATGTCACACAAAACTGGATAAAGTGGCTTTTTGAATATTGTAATCAACATTTCTATTTGACAAAATCTCACAAAGCTGGCGTCATAGGTTAAATAAAAATCCAGTGATTTAGCAAAAATGCTATATGAAATACATATTTTAACACTTACAGTTATATCGGTACTCGGGACCTAAATATAAGAAAGCACCATTACTTATAATACTATTTTTCCAGCTTAAAGAACATCCAATCCTTATAAGCCCAGGGTACAAGATATTGTTCCAAGACAATAACTCCAGTGTAAGGGACGTTATTAAAGGGGAAAAAAGAAGAGTCAATATATTTAAATTGGATATTTCAAGAGTTTGGTACCTAGAGTTTACCTTTCCAAAATGATCTAATGTACCCCCAAACTAGAAAGATTTCTTTGTAATTGATTAGATATCCTTTTAGCCCTCTTTACATAACTTGTAATTTAGAAAATAGCATATAATCTAGATAACGTCATGCTAGAGAAAAAACATTTGTTTTAAGAGAAAAGAGGGATTACAAATCAATGAAATCTATATTTCTAAAATATTTGTTCTACCAAGTATTCTTTTATTTATATTCTACAAGTACCAACTGAAAAATATGATACATGAAATTGTTAAGGAATTCATAGATAGTATGTCAAAATACATAAGTATCAGTAATCAAATGAAGTCTTTATATCTAAAAGGTACAAATAATTACAGGAAATATGAACAAATATATAGTCAAAAAACATATCCAAAATGAAAAACTACAATAGTGAATTATAATAACCTTTAATAAATTCAAATTTACTTACATAAAATATATAAGGTGTCAATATTTAAGAGGGCGACTTTTGGTTCCATTTTAAGGAGAAAGCTTTATATGATTGTATGTCCTAAACATCTTGACTTTTGAGAAACAAGGTGGTAAACTTTTTAAAAATATTTGAAGTTTTCAACTTAAATTGGACCTGAATTCACCGCCCTTGATATTGACATTCAATTAGGAAACAAACTAAATTGCAGCTACCAATACTACAAGAGATAAATGCAGATTTTCGAGCCAACGATTTCATTTTTCTTTTTACTGTGACTATCATAACTAGCAAAATCTGCTCTTCATATGAGTGTTTTAAATATCAAACCTGTTCAGTTTTTGATATTTCTTTCTCAAACAGAAAATGTTTTTATTTTCTATGCCACAGTTTTAATAGATTTTCCCTTTTGTGTTAAGATTACAAGTCAGTGAACGAATTAGAAAAGAAACTGTATTTAGGTTTCCTCACTTTTTCTTCATATACCATATTCTACAACATTAATATATGGTGCAACATATTTGATAAATACAACATATTGTTCTTTGAGGCTCAGTGCATTGATCTCCTTGTTATTGATGATGCCACTGAAGTATGCTCAGTAGCTGAAGGCTCCATTACTGATAGCACTTTAAATCCAAAATGTATAACCAGCAGTTTAAACACAAATCAAAATCTGTACCTCAGAGCCAGATTAGTTTAAGTTCATTTTTGCCTAAAATGAGTCTTACATTTCAAGTTCATGATAAAGTTGGGAGTGTTAATTTGATACTTGCAACATTTATCCACCTGTAATGATAAGTGAATTATGAATGCAATGAAATTATCTTAAAACTGCTTATTAGGGCTTAACCTAGTCTGACTTTTAGGGAACTTCAATTTTCAACATAATGGGTCTTTTCCGCTTATCTAGTTGTTTGAATTGCTTGGAGATTGTTTAACAGGAAAATAATTCCCTTGATGAGTCACAATTTTCTTTTATTTTCCCATTCGTAATTAATTATGGAATTTTATGTCATAAAGTTTTTCTGACTTTACTTCAAGCTGCAACTCTCTTTTTCTGTTTACTCTCTGTAGCACTTTTGGTAATCCTACATGACCATGGCATTTTGAGCACCCTGGTATAGCGATGGTCATTAATAGTAATCATTATCTTCACATACAGACATTAAACATATTTGTGCCTGACACTCTACACAATGATTTTTGAAAAAGCATCTTTGACATGGACAATTCTATAATTGCACTTGCCATACTATGTTTCTTTTCCATGGAGGAATCATCTCACAAAGTCTGTGAGAATGAACCATACCCAAAAATAATGCGATAAGTATATAACATGAATATGCAATGATTTGTTTTGGTTGAACTTACCTACCTTCATCAAGAGGACAGCTTCGTTGCAAGCTTCTGGACTTATATACATACAAATATAATATTATAATATAATATATCTATGTGCATTAATTTTCCAAACCCAACAATTTTTTGAAGATACCACAGATTATGGAATTTGTTCAATCTAGCGAAGTATTATTGACTGATCGACATTATTTGCGAGAAAATCTATATATATATATATATATAAACTATGGTTCTGCCTTCGATTCATGTGTATAAAATTTTGTAAACGTCAAAACATCATAACTTCTAGCCAGAACTGTCGGCATGCCGGAAATCTAAGGCAGAACATACAAGTACCATATCGAAGAGGATATTATCGATATCAAGTAGGCCATAAACGCGTCCTACAATTGTAGGAACGACTGACGATACGGGCCTTAGTGGCAATATGGAACTAGCCTTTTGTTTCAATGGATGATGTGATTTTTTTTCATTTTGGTGTGTTGTTCTATTAAAAGCTTAATAACTCAAAATATATTGATTTTGTCTAAATCAAACCTTATACCAAAAAAGAGCTTATCAAAAATTGAATCCAAACTTGCACAAATATATAGGGTGATGCATTTGAAATTTTTGAGAAAAAGTACAATTCGCGTTTCTGACCACCCTGTATGAGCAAAAATCAAAATTCGAAAAAGTAACAAATAAGATAAAAGCTGAGGTGTGTAAGTTTTTTCTTGATACAAAATACAGCACTTCAAATTTCGAAATGGCGGATTGAGGTATTGCCGAAGTGGACGGTTTTTCTCGACAGAATACCTTACATCTCAGTAGCTAATTACCAAAACCCCATAGTATGTTATATCAATCTTCTTCTTTTGTATTGGTTTATCCAGATGTGTAATAAAATTTGAGGCATTATATTAAAAAAATCACAACTTTGATATGTATGTCGAAATTGGGACACCCTGTATAATTGCCAATATTTTAGAAATGTGCCCTGAAATGTCATGTATAACCCATAAATAGATTTACCCAAAATGTATTTGTTTATGAGTAATATTCCGTCCACACATGGATGGGCCATGAGACGTGGTCATTGTCGTCTAGATCAGTTAGGTGAAAAATAAAGCTTCCGTCTTTGGTTGGGTACTTCGACAAAATTCAAGCAATAAGGACTCATTATACTTTATTAGTCTCTAGCTCTCTGTCATATGTTTCATCCTACTTATGATCCTGTGGCATACCATTCTGTGCAGCATGAGGTGGTTGACCATGTAATTTTAACTTTCCTTCTAAATATTTTTAATATGTTTTGATGTATTCCTGACATACAGCTGTGTGTGTTTTATATTAATTTGAACGAATGTACCATGTATCCAGCTTTCACCAGGCTGCTAAATGTTTCCCTCAACCTAACCGTTAATAACATTTAGCAACAATCTCACATACTAATGTAAGTAATTTAAAATCATTTTGTACAATAGTTGCTATTTCTTCTCAATGTTATTGCAGCTCCTGATGAAGATGGCAAAGTCCATTGAAAGCTAGAGACTAATAAAGTATAAAGAGTCCTCATTGCTTGAATTTTGTCGAAGTACTCAACTAAAGGCGGAAGCTTTATTTATATATATATATATATATATATATATAAATATAATCAACAATTCGTATTGTTAATTTTATCGGTTAGTCTTTTTTCTGTTTAGATGGATGTTTCATATTCAAACACTCCTTGTAAACTGTTGCTCACATAATAGATATACACGACTTCCAACAACCTTAATTATTATGTGAGACTTGTTTTTTATTCTCAGTCGTCAAAAGATTTTTAATAAATAATACGTACTTTGATAACGATTGCCAGAAGTTCTTTTTTCGGAAGAACGGTCTTCTTTTTTAGTATCGCGGACGAAAGCCAAGCGGAAAACGAAGAGAAGAAAAAGCACACAAACTTTTGGGACCAAATCGACCTTGAGCTAAACGTTACTCCGGAGTTCAAAATCCAGTTGCAACAGATATTGACGTACTGGATGGATATAAAAGTGATAAAATTCAAAAAGTAATGGATTTGAATGGAAGTTTGTAGTTAATTTACATTTGCAGTTTAGTATTGTTTTAAATTCTTCAGTAGCCTCGTTGGGCGACATGTTGTAAAAAAGGTAACTAATTTTTACTTTTTCAGCCTTTGTAACTAGCAACATTTGTTGTTAACTTTTTCAATAACTTTATTAATTTCTCATGTTCGATATCCTTGAACCAAGCCATGATCTAATCCAGGCATCTGGTTATTACTCCTACTTCTGCTTATTACATTATATTACATTGGGATGAACGGATGAACTTGTAGTGTTGAATAATCACAAGCTTATGATAAGAAGCAGTGTATTATTGACAACTTGCGTATGTCTACTTTTTATCGGAAGTTTTGTTTGATGGATCGCCGAAAAATAAAGCATTTCTTGTTTACAGAATTGCGATTTGTTAATGTGGAGCTTTTCCCCAATGAATGAAGGAACACAATTTCACTTGAAGGGTACTATAAATCTTCTGGTGACGATCACACTGTATCTGATGGTTAAGCCACAAAAACACTCCTTTTGCACGAAAGTAAGGATATGGTAAGTCATCAAACAGCTAGCATGAGAAAGTTAACGCGCACTTCGAAAATGTTTTACCGAAGTTCTCGAAGCGGGTCATAAAGCTCAACCTACAATATAGAATAAAATAGGAAGGGATTTATTCAGCTTTGAGCTACTTCATACAATAATAAATGTTATCTACAAAAAATGAGTGTATGTGGTCCCAGACGTCACGAACGCAGCGGTAATTTAACTCTAGTCGACGAGGAACGTCTAGAGTTCAGAGTTGAAAGAATTAGCTCAGCTGACGGGTATTGCGCATCTCGAAAAGTCGTATTAGGTCGGTTATTTGACATAACATAGGTTTTTTGACATAACGTAGGTTTTTCTACAATATGTTAACTTTAGCTGATGGACCTTTGTTGTGAACTCGTTTTGTAGTTGGACGTGTTGCCTGACCGTCATGATGCTTCAGTTATCAATGTTTGGTTTTGGTGTGATGTAATATCTGCTTCAGAGATTATTGTAGGTCTAAGATGTAAGTTGTATTCTATAGCTGGAAGGAAACGGCAGTGCATAGGTGCATGCATAGTGAGGATTAGTGTGTTAATAATGTGTTGATGCGCAGCCACTTTTTCTCATTTGTTCTGGAAAGTAGATATGCAAATTTGCTGAATTTCAAAAATGAGGAAGATAAAAGAAATCCCACGTTGTTGAAGTAGCATGTGAGAAAATATTCTATCGACAGGAATATTTATGAAGTGAAAAGGTTATTACATTATTTTCTATATTCAGTCATTTAAATTTTATAGAAATTTATTTTGCGATGTCAATGGAAAATACAAACTACCACCTTGATGTGAGGCACTGCGAAAATATTTGATGTGTGATCCGTCATTCCCAATTTTTCGGTGATGTGGCTTAATTGCACACAACGTGGGCATGGTGGCGATTTCCTGTAATGCTCCTCAAAGTTTTTGAAAACACACGAAGAACGGGAGAGATCGTTACTCATAACTATGAACATAACCTGTCTCCAGAAAAGACAACATATAAATAACCCGTCGGGCACAGCTAATAGATATTTTTGGCGGCATATTCAGTAATAACTTTCCCACATAGCAAATATCACTGATTTCATACACATGCAGACCAATGCACATAATCATCCAGATGCGATCTTGCTACTAAACCAACTTTCTTTCTTTCACACCTTCTCAGAGATAAACACTACAGACTACTCGGCTTCACAAAACATATACTTGCTTTCGGCAGTGCGTGTCGTTGAGTCATTCATCCATAGATGGACGCTCACAGCGATCATAGCGAGCAAACGTGGAATGAACTATTTGCACCCTAAAAACAACCTAGTCTGCAAGATGACATTTTGTCGTTTTTTTGACGTTTTTTACGTTTGTTACACAATACCTGTGCCGGTCTTCTGACTTCAGTTCTGTTCTATCGAAATGTCGATTTTAATGCGAGATCCACCAAAATTTTTCTCAAATTTGTCAAATACAATGTTTTTGGTATTCTTCAACGAAACACAAGAATAGAGCAATGCGCTCCTTCCCCGCTCTTCAACTAATTAGTAACCCAACTCATCTCCGGGTTAAACGTCATCAACTCAACGATGGTATGAACATGGAAGATAAACTTGTCAAAATTACATTGCAAAACCAAAAAATATAAATGACCAGTATATTCGACATAACGGTGTTGCCAGGCATTATCATTTTGCTGTCATATGCTACGACAATAATTTTAAGCATTTCGTACATTGGGTTTTGGCACGGGCCTAAAATCCAAACCCAACTACTAACATTATTAATGTCAAATCAAATGTCAATTTCTTGTTAGAACAAGAACATTTATATGGAAAATAGTGTAAAAATCTAGCAGATAGTGCGACTGGTTACACACAGTGAATGAAAACCAAAAAGTTATCAACTGAAATTGCATGCATGCATGTTGAAAATTATGAATAGTTTCGGAACAGTACCAATCCCAGGTCTCAAAATATCGATGAAGAACTGGAAAGAAGTGTATGAATTTGTTGAAATGCAAGATCTTACAAAAAATTGGGTGGAAAGGCTTTTTCATGTAAGAGTTTGGAAGTGCAAGTTTGCAAATGTCCTATAGGATAAACTATAAACATAAGGTAGGTGATGTTAAATTAGTATAATCACATATGGTTTACAAAAATTAAAATAAACATGGAAAAAATCGTTTCTTTAATTTTGTCTGAATTTTATATAATTTCATAATACTCAATAAACTGGTGACATTTCAATGACAAGCTGTCATCTCACATTTTAACAGTGTTTTGTTTTCAATACTTCAATTCTATTAGTTGCCAGAAATCTGACCCCGAGATCTCAAGGCCCATTCGCTATATTTAACGGGCTCTTTTATGCAGCTACCCTATTGGTGCAAAATTCTGGCTACTCTTTTGGTGATTTCAACCCTAAATTGATTATTGAGGACAAGAGACCAAACGTCATATTAGTGTACTTTTCATTTTTAAATCTATAAACTTTCGATGCGCCTTTTTCTTAGCTACGTGAATGCACAACTTTGCCCCTATTTAATTGACTTTGTATCTCTTACTGTTTCTGAGATCCCAATGGTGAGAGTCGAATTTGAAACAATCGGTATTTTCCGAGATACATAGAAAATAAGAAGCTATATTTTTTATTCAAAATGTTGTATTTTTAAGACTTCAGTGGTTTCATGTGGGTGAGGATTGATTTGTATTGGTTGTACAATACACTACCATTATGTAAAACTTCAGCTTCAAGTTCTTTTTTCCAAAACTACCCGCAGTGAATCAACGATTTTCAATCAGATTTGAAGAGCATCCAATAACTTACTATTAAGATCTTTTTGTATACATACTAACACACATAGTCTAGTATACTGCGGATATGTTTGATTCATTATTCATTTTTTCTGATCAGACATACTTATCAGGACGCGTTATATTCAAAAGCCTTAACTTTTTTATATGTAGGGTCAACATTAGTAGCTGACAAATGTATTTCTGCTTGTGAAAAGGCGACAATCCCGGGACCCGAGAAGCAATATGATTGATTATATCACAGGATACTCACCCTTTTGTCAAGACTTCCTCATAAACTCATCAAGAAAAAATCGTAACAAATCTAGTTTACGATACGATCTACCTACAGCAACCGGCAGATATTTCTATTTATTGTCCATGATGGCAATAAAAGTCTCGAAAAGGGCCTTTGGCAGAATGCTGACCTTCAGGGCTCTACTCCTAGGCACAATGCGGTGGTATAAACCACATTTCTGGTCAGTTGTGGGTAACACAACCCACTATGGAACTAATTACTTTAGATAGGGGGTGTTCAGTTTACGTATTTAGCACAATGTTGATATATTGTTCAGTTTTCGGAAAGGGATCAATTCAGCAGACTGTCTCTGTTGTGGTGGTCAAATTCTGGTTTTGAGTAGTGCGGAAATGCCTGTGCGCATGAAATCGACCCTCTACAAGATTTTGTCATTTGTCTTCATTTCTGTAAATATTGGACATATTTATTTACCAAAAAAGTTCGATTAGTTTCAGAACCTGTTCCATCTTTGGTGTTGGAAATATTGATGTGTTACAATCTCTGCCTTTTATTGAAACTAATTTAACATGTATTGACAGAATCTTCTTTAGTGTGAACGTAGGTGATCTTATTCAGTGCTATGACAATATATTTTATTGATCTGCCTTCCAGGTGACGGTTCGTTTGTTTTTTCTTTCAATTATCACATTCCTATACAGTGTGTTACTACAATAGCCTGAAAGCCCTGTAACCTGCTAATACGGCGCGAAGTCATCATTCCGAATTTTGAGATGGCACCATCCAAAACCAACAAAGTCCCGGTCTACCTATGGTAAGCATTCCCGTTCCTAAAAAAGGACGGCCAGCCCTCCAACGCAACAAGCGAGCCTATCTGTTGCTTTTTTTTCGGTGTACCAGATACGTCATCCCCATCCATAGACCTGAAAATGCTAAAAGCCCTCAAAAAAAAAACCGCAAACACCCACCCAGAACTGTTGTCGTAACACACCGGTTAGTTGTTATTCAATTTTCGACTAACATGCTGCAAGTGCATTGTTTCGGATTCTAAGAGTACTTCTAATTCTACTTCGACATCTAAAGGAAACCATGTTGTTTGTTCTGTAAGAAAATAATAAGACATTGCAGTTTGGTTTTGAGATGGCAAAACAGAACATCTGCGCGTTTCCAATAACAAATAAGAGCAACCGCGGTGCTTTGATATTTTGGTTTCTGAATAAGCAGCTGCATCAGTATAAAAAAATGGATAGATATGGTCAAATATAGCTACAGTGTAACAATGTATTGTATTGTTGCGCCTACCTAAAACATATAAATCACTGACATATGTTATACCGCAAGTTTAATGTGGAGTATCCAATGAGGGCGGAGTGGGACTCTGGAAGCCGGAAGGTCTCCGAAGGTCTGCTACACGGACGGCTCGGTCACTGAAGAGAGCTCTGACGCTGGAGTCTTTGGGCCTAAAACTGGGCTATCTCTGCCTCTTGGTGGATTCACCACTATTTTCCAGGCGGAAATCTTTGCGATTTTGGCTTGCGTATCCCGCATTTTGGTGGGGAAAGGGTCTAGGAGAAAAATAACAACCTTCTCCTACATCCTGGCTGCAATGATGGCACTAAGTAGTCTGCGCGATTACTCGATAGTCTAGCAGCGAGGCATCCGGTATCTTTAGTGTGGGTACCGGGCCATGCTGGGATAAAGGGCAATAGTATGACGGACCCTCTTGCAAAAGCTGGATCAGCGAGCAAGCTCGTTGGTCCTGAGCCAGCCTTAGGGGTGCCCGCGCAAAGAGTCAGGAGAAGAGGATTGCAAGACAGCATTCTGAGAAATGGAGAAACGGTACAGGAAGAGACCTTGGCGCATGTTCTGTGTCGCTATGAGCTACTGCAGACAGACTATATTGGATCCCCAGAACGTTAAGAAGCTGGTACTTAAGTCTGTACTCAACTTTGCTAGAAGGGCGGGTCTGAGGCTTAGGGAATGTAGAGGTGCATAAAGGCCCGTTTAAGTGCTCTATGCGTCGGCTCCTCACGGTGGCCGGTATACCCCTAATTTCATAATTCATTCATTAATTCAAGTACAGTTCTTCTCTCTACAAAGCTAATAAACAAATTTGGTAAAACACAATAAGTATTAGATAGTTACATCATCTCCACTTAATTCAATTATTACCAACGAGAAATGTGAAAGTAAACAAAGTTACCTGCATAAATGCTGCTAATTTACGTGATCGTAAAATCATTATGACATCGATGGAGATGGACATAAGGTTAACTATTATGTAAGATGGAATATTTATAAAGCGAATAATTTGCCTAAATAATGATTAGCATAAGAACTGTGAAGTTTTAACGACAGTGCTACCTTTCCTGATACTAAGGCCCGTATCGTCAGTCGTCCCTACAATTGTAGGGCGCGTTTATGGCCTCCTTGATTGTCATACTCCTTTCTCTCCTTCAAAAATTTCTAGATTACACTTGTCCCATGTCAGCGTCAGCGCTCTCCTATTGTGAAGATATGTTTTCTTTTTAAATTGTAGGAAATTTCAGGCTGATAAAACATGATATAATTCAAAAGCAAGCACAATTTGATGCAAATAGATGTTTGTGACATAACCTCAAAATAGAGCGCTGACACGGAGAAGTAGAAAACTATGACAATCAAGGAGGCCATAAAGGCGCCCTACAATTGTAGGGACGACTGACGATACGGGCCTAAAATAATACTAAATTACTAAGTGAAATTAGTTAACAAACCAAACAACAGCGTTTATGGAAATAAACCCTTATTTACGAGTATCTATCACGTTTTTACGTCTACTGAGGTGAACAGCGGATCAGCAAGTGACATCTTTGTAATAGTCTGTAACGTTGACAATAATGAATCGGGTGTAAATACTAATATAAGTATTAAAACTGGCTTGTAGCATTTTTCTTGTAAATAAATGAATTTTTCTAAATAAAAGAGTTGTTAGCAACTACAAAATGAATATGTCGTACAAAAAAACAAAAAAAAACTATGTCTACCTGTGGTTGACGGATCCGTCAGAATTTGTCGATATGGGGAATTTTGAAATATTTTAGCTGTTATTTTACTGCAGTGGACACTCGTGAAAAATACTTAATAAGCCTCTCTCCGCTACGTTGAGACACTGGCTTGTTTACAGCGTGGGGGCCAAGCGCTTATGGCGGTTTTCCACTACACGGACAAAACAGAAACAATACTCAAACTCGTGTTGAATGAAACTGAAAAATCTAACTTTTCGCAAACTTCACGAAGGCTGGCTTGTTTTGCGACAGTTAGAGTCCTTTTTTCGTATGCCGCTCGGGAGCGATCACGTCAAAAGGTTTCCACGTGATTTGAAACTCGAGACTGTTTGGTAGAAACGGTAGTGTTGTGTTTTTTATTTTCGCCTTGGTAGTCTGAATACGATTTTTGTACCAAATTAGTAGTCCCCAGGAGCAGGGAATATCAGTGTTTAATAGAAATTTAATCTATACAGTTCGTGTTTAACTTTGCATCTTCTCTTCCAATCAATGTAATTAGCTGTTCCAAATCAGAGGAAGACATCAAAAAATTATGAAATGATGTTCGATATTCCCCGTGAAATACAATTTCATCATTTTGGATAGCATTCATCAATAATGCAGCAAAACTGTTTATTTTTCTAGATAAATGTGATCAAACTCAATATCGGTGTTGGCGTTTTCTTCTTCTAAAAAATAGTATCTACTACTACGATCTTAATCATTAATGAATATATATGTACGGTTAAAGTGTTTACTTGGCTAATTTACCAGATACCCAGATATTTTCTAATAGACACCGTACATATACATACTTATCTTTTTCTAAGGACTTCAGTATCAACCAGCCTTAACTAATAATAACAAAGCTTACTCTCAAAACAGGGTGGATGGTTATTGAAGAAAAACTGTGAGTTGACTTCCTCGCGACAACCTGTGGGTTTGTTTCAAATTTGTTTTTGTTTTTTCAGTTAAAATACAAACACAACATAAACTCAACTGTCCGTTTAGTGAAACCATTAGTCTGATGAAATTAAGGAAATCAGATGGAATAATTCGTGTAGTTAAGAAGGTTGGTACACCTACTTGTTGAGGTGTGCAGATGAGCTTAGTTAAAGTTACATTAAATTTACAACAAACTACATCATATACATTTTCTACTACTACTTTTGGAGTTTCAGAGTATCTTAGTTGATAAAAATAAAAAAAATTGAAATAGACAGAAAACATACAGAGGCCAATAGACGAACTCCCATTATTCAAAAAAAAAGAAAAACATTCGTTACGATGCATATTTTGAAATCATTATCATAGGAAATACTCACGCATTAAAGTTTCACTGCACTGCCAGGAAACCAAATATACATATGGCCAAAATAAATAATGCTGAAATATAATAAAACACAGTGTATAGTTATGACATAGAAAAACGTTCTAATAGATTTATCCTGTATTTTTTCAACTGCAAATCGATACTACAATACAATTCAAATGAGATAACCTCATCACTAAATTATCTCCAAAACGGCCCTTATAATGAAAACAGTCACTGCCCATTTATTCACGACAATTGTTGAAATTACCCGGCAGCACGCGCTTCACCCCCGACCGCAATAAATTAGCCGATAACCGAATTCCCGTCAAAGAGAATTAATAGGGCGTAAGTAACATAACCTCACGGGCAGGCTGCACATGCTCGCTCATATAATGGACCAATTTAGCGCATTCAGTAGCGTGGGTGCCTATAGATGCCAAACCAGGCATCTGTCAACGCAGATCGTAACGCAGGTTTATTGATACGCACCTATAGTGGACAGTGGCCAGCTAATTAGGAGACTCATAGGGGGAGGAACTCCGTAGGGTCGATTCCGTGTAATGGGCCAATTGAATACAGTTGAGAAATCCGATTGATACACTCTATATGCAATTTGTATACGCAGGACATTCCGAAAGTTAGGATATTTTTTTCAGAAATAACTACTTATAGAATAATAAATACGGTGGGTGGTGATACAACAGCGAAAAAATAAAAACTACAAAGTACTCATTTGATAAAAAATGTAAAGTACTGCCCTGTCATATGTGCTTATAATTACTGTTCGCAGTTGTCGCCGTACGATTCAGAAAAACAAGCTTGTCATCTTCTTCCTCAGTTTGCGACATTCGGAGCTCCTACTACACTTAATGTGGATCAGATCAAATTGGCAAGTTTGTTATTGCTATAAGGCTGTCTCATTTTCGGTTTATTCAAAACCGATTTATTAGCATTTAGAAGGCACGCAGTGCCTGAGATGGAGACTGGTGGAGGTCGTATCATTGCTCGTATTTTTTCTTCCTGGAAGCAGGCTCGGATTTGATATTGCGTTACTTGAAACTTAATAACTGAGCCGGTTTTCTCACTTAGAATTGCAGCTATTGATTTTATAGCTTGACTGATGGGAGCAATTCGGCTAAAATATTTCCAAAATGTAGCATTTCCGGTTGTAGCGGAAGTAGATACCAATTTGCTTATTCTAAGAAGATGACCCTGTCTATTACTTAATTTTTGAAATTTACGCGAAATTATAAATACATACAATTAATGAATCATTTGTATTGTATCTTTGCCTCTACTATGCGATTTGTAATGAGCTTCTTATCATATCATGACTATATATGTAGGTATGTATGTGGACAACGCACTCGATCTCAGGGGTTACAGTCCAAACGACTAGTTGCATTTTGACATATGATGTATTGTATAATTAGTCTTAGCAGAGCCAGTGATACTGGGTATATTACAATTTTATACGTATATAATCAAAATGATAATCGGAAATTTCAACTTTGATGTTTCTATTCCATGGCCTACAGCTTAAATGGCTGGCTAGGTTTTGGCGTACGTGGTGCGGTGTCTATAGATTTGTCTTGAGATTCGAGTAACGTTGGTTATATAAAAAAATACAAAATAAAAATTTAACGCGAAGGTCAGTTTCGATATTTCCATTTGACGGGCTACAGAGCTGAAACGGCTTAATGGTTTTGGACATTTCAGACGTTCGGCGCGAAAGTTTTCAGTGCCTTCTCAGACCAAAACAACAAAAGCTTCACCCTTTCCAGTTAGTCGGATTTTTTATGTATCGGTACTTGTTCTTCTTCCGCTTAAATACGCACTAAGTTAGGTTTCTTACTATCATAAACCCGTTACATATCATTTGGCAAAAGTAAAGATATGAGAACAAAATTATAATTCATTGGACTGCATCTGTCATTTTTACGCAAAATTGAGATATCTTAAACATTGTTTAATTTAGCTTAGGATAAAAAACATGAATCTTATGTATTTACTTCCGGTATAACCGGAAGTGTAATTATCCTGAAAACATTTTAGCCAAATCGCCTCCATTATGAAACAAATTCTCATAACTGCCTTATATCAACTTTTTGAATAATCAATCGCTGTAGTTCCACGTGATATATTCTGTATGTATGTGTGGTTGGGAAAACTTGCCTATCTTTACAAGAATGTCGTACTTACATAAAAGGCAGTAAAGTTAATTTAGTTCCTTTTTTAATTTTGACGTCAATACATTTTTTTTATAACAACTACAAAATACATTATTGGTCACGTGGTTTAACAAAGGTAGCTGTTTTTTTC
This sequence comes from Acanthoscelides obtectus, assembly GCA_963669975.1. Classification (NCBI taxonomy): domain Eukaryota; kingdom Metazoa; phylum Arthropoda; class Insecta; order Coleoptera; family Chrysomelidae; genus Acanthoscelides; species Acanthoscelides obtectus. The sequence continues at coordinate 30,668,492 of CAVLJG010000009.1, forward strand.
ACTTTGTCAAATATTTCATGTTATTTACTTTTCCTAAGCATGAAAGGAGTCAATCTTATCAAATCAACGGAGCAGTAGTTTTCAGACGATACTGCCTTTATTTTCTGTGTAATTCAAGTACTGCCTTTTTACCCTTTATGACCTATTATTATGTTTACTTATTTGAAATACTCGTATATTCTACGTCCAACATTTTCGTTCATTTATATAATTATTAAATTGAATTGTTAGATACCAAAAACATTTACTTTTGTGTTATTTATATGAATTTCAATATGAATAAATTATATTAGAGTAAAATAAAATTCTGCAGTAGGTACTGCGTTTTTTCTTTGGAAAAATAATGTAAATAGATTATGAAAGCTACGAAAGAAGGTAGTAAATTTGTTATTGCAGAGTATAAAAGCAGTAATTCACAATCATGTTACTGCTTTTTGATTCACGAAAATCAAAGACGAAATTTCATTTATGTTAGACCTCGACAACAATTTTTATGATCGGAAATCACATTTAGTTGATTCTCTGAGTCACGCAACTTTGCAATATTCATTCACTTTTGTTCTGTTGTAATTCTACTATTTATTCAGTTTGAAATAATCCAAAGCCGTGAACCCAATTTTCTCACACTTCGATTTTTACACTTTACTGAATTGTACCTTAATACGACAGTATACTCTGTTTCCAGTGGTTTTTGGTTTGAGAGTGATACGCTCCAGAGCTGCTCCAGAGACAATGTATGAGAATACAACGTGCAGTGGAACGGTATTGACGCTGAGCACTACAAGTACTACAGTTACTCCGAGTTACTCAAAGTAAGTCAACAGGGCCACTGGAAAGTAGCTCTGGTGTCTTTGCTACACACCATTTCTAATGACTAAAAATTTCTGTCAGATTTTGACATCTGTTTTGACGTAAATTATATATAAGTTATTATGAATTTATCCATTTTCGCCTAAAACAATACTTACCCAGGTTCTCCATATCGTTAAGTGAGATTGATGGACAACGGCGGGATTTTCGCATATTGACCCGGGGAGAGCTTTTTATATCAGTGATAAAGAATGCAGCTCCCAAAGGGTAATAGAACCATGCCAATTTTCTATCAATTGTTCTATTCTCTTGCAATATGCACATATTCCACCTTACCTCCTAGTGGACCTCAGCGGCACTTCGATGGAGAGAACATATGTCTTCTACAGAGACAGTCTTAACAACATCCATACATATGTACATCCTACCACACATACAAAGCGGCTAAATCCAGTTAGTATCTTTCAGAAAACGTTTCATTGGAAATAAATCCACCGTTTTAAAAGCCGCTTAAGTCATATTTGACGCGAATGATAGTCAATATGATATTCATTTTGTATATTTCTGACATGCCAGTCAAGCAGCTGCTAAATATAGCAATATCCAATTCTTTGTTGACGATTCTCAGATCAACAGTCATTTCCATAATCACAACATTCAACGTGCTGAATCTGAGGTACATGAAGATAACTATTAGTGTATGCAGAGTCATAAATTTCATTTAGGTTATAATTGAAAGTCATTATTCTTACCACTAAAACTTAAATGGTGAAGCCATAAAAGTCAGTGAATCAGCCAAAAGCTTAGGGGTAATTTTAGGTGAATGTCTACGTTTTATACCACATGTAAATAATATTGGTAAAAATGGTTTGAACAATTTCTTGACTTTACAACTAAAAAAGAAAATGTGTGAATCTTTGATGATGTCCAAAATTAGTTATTGTGACTTAGTTTATCTTCTATTTCTCGACTCAATATCGTTCACACGTCTCCAGAATGTCTAAAATTGATGTTGTAGGTTGATCAATAACTTGAAAAAATACGACCATATCAGCTGTTTTTCCAAAGACACGGAGGGGCCGAGAGTGAAATAACTGTGTGAGCTGCACTTAGTTACTTACACCCACTTTTAAAAAAATAAATTGATAGCTAGAAGCAACATTTAGTCTAGGGACATTCGATTCACGGAAACACTCACAATGTCCCTTCGCAGGACATCATTCTTTCGTAAATGCTTCACCTACAATGCACTTACTTTTTACAATGATATACCTCAAGCCGCAAAATTAGTATCATATGACGAATGTAAAAGACATATGAGGAAATTTGTTTTGAATATAAATACATAAATCAGTTGGTAAAATGTATCTGTGACCTCACACGAATATTTAAATATAACATAACATTCTTCTGTTCGTATAACTGTTACACTGCATACTCTTGAGATCTGAATTATTGAATATCTTACTTTAATTTTATATACATCATATTCTTATACACCTAATTGAGGATATAGTAACTTTTCCACTGTAAAGCATGCCAGCTCTCCTTGACTACTCATTATGAATTCAAACGTGTATTCTATATATATATATATATATATTCCTTGATAATAGAGTTGGGTATGTTACTAGAATACCAGCTATTGTGTTTTTGTATGGTATAGTACCCGATTTGCTGTGCGCCTAGAAAAGTATATAAAAGTATATCTGTTCAACGTTTCAGAAATATAGATCTTCCCTTTGTACTGGGCGAAATGTAACGCTTATTTCTTCGTTAGGCCGTAACTCTTTGCAAAGTTGTGTCGTCTCTCCAACATAAATACTGAAAACAATGAATTATTTATCCTCACTGTCCTTCTTTAACAAGAGCGAGTCAGAAAATTGTACTTTACGAACAGTGGGGAAACACGTTATTTCAATAAAATACATTGGCTCTGCACCCATAGGCGTTCCCCAACAATTTTCAAATAACTCATTACATGTGCATGTACATTTGTAAGGATGAACTGAAAAAAATAATTGGTTATTAAACTACGAATGAATGTCAGGTAGGAAATAACATTGCGTATACATCAGGGAAGATAACTAGTCTGACGCGGATTTTTCGAATTTTAGATAACATTTTTTGATATTTCGTAAGCTCATCTAATTCATATCCTTTGGTTTGTATGTCTGTTGGAATGTCTATCGACTTAAATGTTATTCAGAGTGGCATATACTGAGGATTATAGTAGTTAATGCTGCTTCAGTCGTGTAAATCGGTGCAGTGACGGCAGAGTTATGAGCAAAAACAAAAAAGTTTCATATCGTTTCAAAGCTTTGTTTTTGGCGTTTTACCACATTTTAAATATTTTTGGCTATACATTTGTTGGGGTCAATAACCGAAATAAGGTTACATTGCTCTGTGTACAAGGACATGAAGGGCACAAATGAAATGAAAAGGCGGATGAGCTAGCCCGACAGGGTACGGCTAATCGCCTCATAGGACCAGAGCCTCTCTGTGACGTAACGAGGATACGCACCAAACAGTCCATAAGAAATTGGACCAAGAAGAGGTCCCTAGAATGGTGGAACAGCCAATTGGGGCAAAGGCAGGCAAAAGAGTTCACCAAAGAACGAAGGCCCGCTTTTACAGAGGACCTGGTCGGACTTAATAGGAAGGCCATAAGGGCCATACTGTGTCTCCTGGCAGAAAATTGTCGTCTAAATCGACATATGAGACTTTTGGGTCTGGCAGAAGAGGCCTTATGTCGTTTGTGCAGAGAGCATGCGGAAACCCCAGTAAATCTTCTGTGTCACTGTGAATGCCTGGTAAGGCTACGGTTTCAGATAGTAGGAGCCATAGGTCCAACAGCGGAAAGCTACGTGCAATGCCTTGTGTCAAGGCTATGGAATCTGATCAAAGGATCAAGGCTAGACACAGTGCTTTAGATATTATATATGGGGGTCACAATAGATGCACTTGGGTCGCAGTGACGTTAAGGCTGGCAAGCTAACCCCTCACTTCTGTAATCTGGGGTCAATATTTTCAAAAAATATTTTTGATTTTGTCATTTTTTAAGCTTTCGATCACTTTAGAGCGTAGTTAGAAGCACTCATTTGTGTACAGAGGATTTCTAATTTGTACATCCTTGTCAGAATGCGTGGGTACGTGAGTGCAAAACTGACACCTCCTTTTTGATGGACTCAGAAATATGTGTCTTCAAAAGTTTGATGATCAAATTCTCAGATTCGAACTGAACATTTTTAAAATACGGTATCTATGTTTTTAGGCGAAGAGTTAACGATGTTGGATATGATCACGACCCGATGTTTTCAACGTACAAACTTCGGGTAGTAGATTGTAATCCCATTGTAGATATTAAGAATGATCGCCACCCATGAATCCAAGTGAAAAATCTCATGCATGCATCTACCGTTTAGAGGTGTGTGACACGTCCCCAATACGTGAGCCTGGCTAAATCGAAGTTTATCCAGCCTTTGGGAAATCACCCGGAGCCTCGCTGACAGCGGGCCTCCAGACATTCTCGGAAATCACGGCAACTCTGATTCTTATTCGCCAGCGACCTGCACCAAAATATTTACGCCGGTGACAAAGAGCTTGCTGGTATTATTATTATTTATTCAGAATCTCCACAAAACTGGACTAGCTTTTTTCAAGACATTGTCGGAATGCTTCACCATCAATTCGCAGTTAATATCCTTGGCTCCTGATTACATTCTGACGATACCACAATAACAACTGGTTGTCCACGATTTAAATTCTTTGTTAGCAATGAAATGATAGCTAACAAAATAGCTCGACATGGGATTTGAGAAGAACAGGTATGGATACACCCACCTTAGGGAAATGCACAGAAACCTGTGACGTGGGAGGTTATGTTACTCAAGTCCAACAAATAATAGGACAATTCAGCTGCTCACTCATTTTTAAGCTACTAGCTCAAAAATATTATTAAGCTCCATTTTTATACAGTGAAAACTAAATTTCTCTGACGGCTTGAGCTCAATGTATGTATCAAGACATGTATAGAAAAAGATAGAAGAGCGGAAGTGATCACCTTTTTGCCTAGCAACGGTGACGCAGAAGCTTGTGCAATCTGCCGCGTTGCCAATATGTTATACCAAAAACTTATCACAAAGGCTGCTACGATAGTTTAGGCTACTGTGTGACTTAGTGTTTTAATTTATTTCAAAATGAGCTTTGATTTACACCGATGGTGATAAAATCAACACATCCTGAGTTATTTTTACATTTTGCGACAACGAGCGGTTAGACAATGTAACAAATACCATTACGCAATACAAATTACCACTGCCTGCGTGTACGTAGGAAAACCATTTCGTAGCAGAACGACACTCCCCAATCAGCGATAGATAGGTACTGATGAAAATCGTTCATTTATGATCATGGAGGTGGAAGCCATGCCTTGGAATGTACGAGATGTGGTGTTGCCAAGCGAACCAATGATGCAATGCTGCAGAGTTTGTGATGATCATGACCTTTCATTTCGACCTAAAATGAAGCGCCAGTAGGACCAACCCGGAATCGATCCTAAACAGATTCGACACAATTCACAATAAAAAAAATTTGTACACTTAAAATAAAACCATTATTTAGGCGCAGAGAAAAAACTTTCGCACATTTTCAACATGCATTTCAAGGAACTTGTGCAACACATTGGTAACGCAACAGATTGCCGCGTCACGTTGCTAGGAGATGCGCTGATGAGCTTCGCTATCCAATTGGCTTCTATCTCGTTCTTACATAACATGTAACACATATTATGTGTCTATACACACTTCGCTCTCGTACACATTGAACTCAAGCCGTCAGACAATTTTGGTTTTCGATGTATAGATTGGTATACCGTAAGTGCTCAATAGTATTCTGGAAACCATATACAGGGTGCTCATTTGAAAACTTACCACCACGGATTTATTGAAAACCACCAATTAAAAGAAAAAGCGCCGACACCCGTCAAGAGATTTGTCAGGGGGGACAACTTTTTAACCAAAAACTACTTCACACCCTTCCACCCTCTGCTCCCCAGGGTCATTCCCTTAAAAAATTTTAATTACAAAGGTCTTTCAAAGTTCTTTAATTTGACGTTCGATGTTTTAAAATCGATCGATTCGTTTACAAGAAAATTAGAAAAACGTTTACTTACCTTAATTTGTTCAGATAGAAAACAAAAACTCACGAAAGTATCACTTTTTATTTCAATAAGTGTTCAAAATGTTGCCTGTTATTGGTCAAACAATGATATAGGCCAGGGCTGTCCAACTTAATGTGGCCCAAGGGCCACTTAAAAAAAAATGCAGTTTGGAGGGCCGCATTATAAAATCATTCTATACAAAATTATTACTGAGTTTTCATAGGTATATACTATACTATATTTGAGAGTAACTTATACATGTGATGTATACATGACTCGTGAAGCGGGCCGCAAGAAAGGAGTATGTTGGACGGCCCTGATATAGGCGATGTTCAAATTCCTGACGGACATTTTCAAAACATGTGGGATACCATGGCAGCTTTCGATGATGCGTTGACGAAGTTCATCCAAACTTTCAGGTTGGGGAGTAAACACAATAGATTTCAAATGACCCCATAGAAAAAAGTCTAATGGCGTCAAATCAGGAGATCTAGCAGGCCATCCTATAGGCCCTCTTCGCCCTATCCCTTATCTGGAAACGTCTAGCCACTGCCGAACCGGAAGAATATAGTGAGGAGGAGCGCCGTCTTGCTGGAAATATATTACAAGTATAGTGTTTCTGTTATCTTCGATTTGGTTTTCAATGGTTTCAGTGATAAGCGGATTGATGGTATTTTCCTACAAATCCAAAATAAAAGTCTATATTCAAACTTCCATTAATAAAAAATGGCACAATCACTTTGTTTCCTAAATTGCCTGTTCATACATTAATTTTTTGATCGTACTGGATATGCCCTTCTAGAAAAGCATGAGAATTTTCATTGCTCCAATACCTGTAGTTATGCTTATTAGTAAACTCATTTCGATAAAATGTGTATTCATCACTGAAGCAGATATCCTTTACAAGAATGGTATTACCATTAACAGCTGCAGTCATTTGTTCACAAAACTCAACTCGCCCATCGAAATCATCTTCGGTTAACTCTTACAATATTTTTATTTTGAATGGATGAAATTTATGGATTTTAGTAACTATGTGTACAGAACCTAATGAAATACCAGTCGTAGCAACAGTTTTGCGTAATGAAGTATTAGGATTTATTCCAAAATGACTCAAAGCTTCAACATGAGCGGCTTCATCCAAAACTCTCCGATGATCACGTTTTTTATTTGCAACAGATCCAGTTTGAGTAAAAGTAACAAGGTCCAAAACATACTTATGCGAAGTTGTCTTTCCCGGATGTCTGGCCTTAAACGTGACGACAGCTTGTCGAGCACATTGATTTTGGACACCATAAATTAGAACCATTTCCACTCTTTCGGCTAGCATGTAAACCGTTTTGGAAGTAAAATCTGAATCAATAAATTAATTTTCACTATCCTAAGATTGTCACAAAGGTAACTGACAGCAAATTAAATTCTTTCTTTGCCTTGGCAACAAATAACTAAATAGGTATAACAATAAATACGGTGCGCCCAGAATATCTATGTTGATGAAAAGAACGCGCAAAAAAATTCGGGTGCTTATTTGGTTGTTGCCACGTCTAATCTTCCGAATTGCTGTGTACGTTCGTAGTTTCGGTTTTAAATTATAAACGAATTGTAGATTTGGCCAACCCTAACGGGCAACATTTTGAACACTTATTGAAATAAAAAGGTACATTTTCGTGTGTGTTTTCTATCTGAACAGATTATGATAAATAAAGATTTTTCTAATTTTCTCGAAAATGAATCGACTGATTTATAAAAATCAAACGTCAAAATGAAGGACTTTGAAAGACCTTTCAAACAAGCCTTGACTTGATACCTCTTGTCATTTAAAATTTTCAAGGGAATGACCCTGGGGGGCCGAAAGTGAAAGGAGGTGAAGTAGTTTTTGGTTAAAAAGTTGTCCTCCTTAACAAATCATTTGACGTGTCTCGGCGTTTTTTCTTTGAATCAGTGGTTTTTGATAAACCCGTAGTGGGAGGTTTTCAAATGAACGATGCTTATCAATAGTCTTCCAAACTTGTCTAGCCAAAAAAACCACATGCACTGACAGATCTTCTTTACTGCAGTAAACGTTTCAATCACAAAGGTGATCTTCAGAACACTGACATATAGATATTTGATTTATTTGTCTTCCAGTTGACAACTCGTTTGTTTTTTCTTTTCATTAACACAGTTCTATATAGCGTGTTACTTAAACAGTCTGAAGGTCCCGTACCATGATGAGATTATGCGAAGTCAGCATTCCGAATCTTAAGATGGCACCACGTGAAAGCGCAGGCCCGGCTGGGGTAGGCATTCCCGTTGCCAAAGAAGGGCGACCTACCCTCGAAAACGACAAACGAGTATCAAGTTATCTGTCGTTTTTCAATGTACCAGATACGTCACCCTCGTCCACCGTCCTAAAAACACCAAAGTCTCTCCAAAAAAACGCGAAAAACTCACCTAAAACTGCTGCCGCGAAACACCGGTTAATTGATATGCAATTTTCGACTAAAATGTTGCAAGTGCATTGCTTTGCACCTGAAACGCGTGCTTAACTACTTTAACAACTTAAAGGAACTATGTTGTTTGCCACATGAAAAATAATGTAAGACGCAACAGTTTAGCCTTGAGATTGCAAAGCAGAGTATCTGAGCGTTTTGAGATCCAAGAATAAACCATGAGAAAAAACCTGGATAAAAAACTCATGGTTAATTAGTTAGATTGGAGAATATCAATTAGATCTTTCCTTCAATGCTATTCAACCAAATACCAATACCAAGAACCTAATTTCATATAGGCTGATTACTTAGACTTCATTTTGTTATTGTTATCTCCTTTATGGAGTATTGAAACTTCCTCCCATTTTCCCTTATGTCCTGTTCCCATAAATGTTCGCTTAGTGATTTTGAAATACACAATATGTTACAATACGTATTACATAACTGGGGCATTATATGGGGTGTTGTAAATGGCAGAACCGACTAAAGTGTTACCTGGCGAGGATATCTTAATCAATGGTTCTTACCTGTCCAGATGCTGTTTTATTTGTGGGATTTGGCAACTTGGTGGATAGGGGGTCAGTCTAGAAATGGAATCTCTTCATTATGCAGACATCATCAAGCCAGTATTTATATACGTATTACTTATCTCTTGTCACAGAAATGCTTTGAACTAACATTTAGTTTTGGTACATGGTACATCCGTGCTGGAAATGTGTTGTCTCAAAAAGGTAGAATCAATTCCAGAGATTAGACAATCCCAATTTTAGAAGGCATACCGAAGAATACAGACGTTTTTTTTGGCTTTAGGACCAGGCCATGCAGCCAGAAACTAGGTTGAATATATATATATATATATATATATATATATATATATATATATTTCCCTAATTATGGACAAACACACGACGTCACAACATCCATGGCGAAGGCGAGATTCGAACTCGCGGCCCGGCCGGCCGGCTGATCAGTAGCACGACACTCTGACGAACGCGGCCAACCGAGGCCCCAAATACAGACGCTAATGATTAACAAACGTTTTTTTGGAATGCCTATCAGAGTCTTACCACAATCGGAATAAAAAAAATCATTTTTCATCAGTTTATGAGTGAAATCTTACTAGTAGCTATAGGTTAGTGTTGGTACTTTATTTACAAAGAAAAGACGTTGTTCGTGAAATGTCAAGTTTGTTAACAAAATAAAATAAACACGTTAGGTCACGAAATCTCGCTGTGTCCTTTCAATCAACTGCTAGCGAAAACACCCAACCATCGAATTGTTTTTTCACTCAGGGTCAACTTCACACGGATTTGGAAAAATGTTGGCTCATTGAAGAGATCATTCAAATGTCACGAGCCAAAATGTCGCAGGAGAAAATCGAATGTGAAGATCATTTCGAAAAAACGACGACGCGAAACGAAAATGGTAGATTTGTAGTTAGATTACCATTAAAGCAAAATTACCCGGAATTAGACGATTCGAAGTCGGCTACTTACGTCACGTAGTTTTGTTGGGTGCATAAGAGTACTTATAGGATGTTTCACATTTCAGCCACATCACTTTTACGTCAAAAATCTACATGCTTTAAAAGGGTGGCCTAAAGTTCACCCAAAATTTGATTTAAATAGAAAACACTGTTTTTCTTTTCTATATTATTTGTTTATTCAATCATGAAGCACACATGATAGCATTATGTATGTCAGCCAAATTGTCTTCTTGGCCTTTTTCATGACTATTTTACAAGCATGTGGCTGAATCTCTTTGAGGCAACGTTAAATTACCTCTTTCAATCCTTGAGTATCTGTGGCCTCATTGGAATAGACCTTTGAATTCAAATAAAACCCTATAACCGAATTGCCTAAGGTTAACAGAAGTGGAAAAAATTTCCTTCAGCATATTGTTCCCTAATCTCGACACCCTAGGCATGAAGGAGCGGTCGTGGAGGTTAGTTTTTGATGTACGTACTGAGTTCCACAGAGTTGAGATGGGAGGCAGAAGTAGGTCATTGATCAGTCGAACAGCCTTCCTCTGAACATCGACGAGTATGACTTTGTAGAGTGAGCTGCGCGAGTTCTAATCCCGTCCCAAGAGGATTTCTCCCTTAGCTATGGATGTTGTGTCTGTCCGTAGGTGGTAGAGCTGTTGCAACGAGATGTGTTCGTGCCAACCAGCTGACATCAATGGCTCTTTGGCAGAACTCAGTCATCGATTGAAACCGGATGAGCGTTAGGGCGCCTCTTGTTAGTCAAGGTGCAGTACAGTGTGTCCCCAAGCGGTGATAACTTCTCTCGTCAGAGAGGAAGCCACTACTAGTCTCGTTGTCTCCGGATCATTATCATTCCATTTATAGGATAATGTTTGTGTTAAAAGAGCGAAAAAAACTAACGTTAAATAGATACTAGATGAAAATTAACCTCCACCAAAAATATAACATGTATGAATAATTATCAACATTCATCAGTAAAAGAATTAGCTGTCTTAAGCAGGAAATTAAGGCTAATGCAATATATATCAGAGTAACACTCGATTCTGTTCAAATTAGTGCCCATAAAATGTAATGGTGACTTACGTAGAATATTTGTACTTACCCTAGGAGGCCTGAAGATCATATGATTGCGAGATGCAAATGTTGGAATATGAAATTTGATCTGTTGCAGTAATCGAGGACAATCATTTAAATTATGGAGCAGTTTCTAGCCAAACTGTAGTGAGGTACAGTATCTCCGTTCCTTTAAAGTTGCCATTTCTAATCTATTGCAATGTTACTCATGGCTCGGACCTCTAGGAGTAAAATAATACCACAATAATCTACATTTGATCTAACGTATGCATAATATATACAGGGTGTCGCAGAAGTCGACGTCAAGTCGAAACCGGGTGATAGGCAAATCAGAAAAATATTTAAAAAAAATTTATGTATGTGTTTTGAAAATTATAGGTCTTTGTATGTGGTATGGATGAAGCACATCACTTACTTGCTATTGCACACTTTGATACCGATCACTACTCCTTCGTTTACTGCGCATCTTTGCATGTTCGTGGTTGTTGATTTCGTACTGTTACTAATTTTGGATTCGTGAACTGGACTGTTGATCGCTTGTGATTTGGATTTGGACTGTTTAATTGCTCTTCAAAACAACATTTACTTTCCTTAGACTATCTTTGATAGTGTGATTGTGCAGTGCCGCTATGTCCGTGTACACCGTACAAGAATATGCTAACATGCACCTCATTTATGGGGAATGCAGATGCAACGCTAGTGCTGCAGCGAGACTTTACTGTGAGAGGTACCCGAATGTAGCTCGTCATCCAGATCATCGAGTGTTCACAAATGTGCACCGCTTACTGTTCCCAGAGGGCCAACTACCAAACCAATCACACGGTGAGGGAAGATCTTTCCTTCCTTACGAAGACGTGGTGCTAGGAGCTGTCGAAGAAGACCCAAGTACTTCAGTGCACGCAATAGAACTAGAAACAGGTGTGCCCAAAATTACAGCCCATATAATCTTGCAAAAAACGTGCTCCATCCATACCACGTACAGCGTGTTCAAGCTCTTCTGCCCCAGGATTATGAGCCCCGAGTTGATTTTTGTCGCACAATTTTAGAAAGACACAGGGAAGATCCACGGTTCTTTGAAAAAATTTGATGGTCAGATGAGACCACATTTAAGAAAGATGGGTACATGAACCTGCATAACTTACACGAGTGGCACGTAGCAAACCCACATTTGATGAGAGAAGATAAATCTCAATATCGCTTCAAGATAAACCATTGGACAGGAATTTTAAATGGTAAAATAATCGGTCCGTTTGAGTTCCCAGAGACTTTGACTGCTGAAGTTTATTTGGATTTTTTGAAAAAGTCATGTACAAAATTTATTGGAGGACGTGCCACTGAGTATTTACAGGGACATGTGGTTTCAGCATGATGGCTGCCCAGCGCACTATGCACTCTCAGTGAGAGAGTATCTCGATCAAAACTTTCCAGGCAGATGGATAGGGCGGTCTGGTACAATACCGTGGCCAGCCCGGTCACCAGATTTGAATCCGTTAGATTTTTTTTACTGGGGAACTGTAAAAGAAAAAGTGTATTTCAAGCCAATTCAACATGTAGCTGAGCTACGGCAAAGACTATTGGAAGCAGCTGAGTTTGTTAATAACCGTTGATTCGCTCGTTTAATAACCCGATCTTTTTTAAGAAGATGTCGAGCGTGTATTGCGGCTGAAGGAAAACAGTTTGAGCATTTGCTGTAAAGGTAAATCATCATCAGCAGCATTTTGACGCCAACTGTTGTGCAAACAGTTATCCTTAAGGGTCCTTGTGCGTTTTCATAATCGCTGTTTTATTAGGAAATTTTGAAAAATTTTCATCAGTTTTTCTTCAAATAAAAATTGTGCATAAGCTAACGAGTAATCTTCTAAGTGTTATAACATTTTGAAATCCTTATTAAATGCGCCAACTTTTAAGGTTACTTGCCAAACTCTCGTAGTACATTTTTTTCCAGTAAGCCAGTTAAAGTTGAGCAAAGTTTTACTTTGGAATACTTGGTTGGGAAATAAGTGGCAATTTTTCCTGAACGAGAAAAGTTGGCAGTAAGGTTGAGACACCAGTTTGAAGATGCATTATTCATCATTACATTGTAAAAATAAAATCCAAAAAAAGTTAATATTTGTAGTCACAGGAGTTGACAGACTGCCGTAGGGTGTGAAATTTCTATATTTTTTTCAAAGACCTATAATTTTCAAAACACATACATAAAATTTTTTTAAATATTTTCCTGATAGCTGTTATGACTTTGCCTATCACCCGGTTTCGGCTTGACGTCGACTTCTGGGACACCCTGTATAGCAGCCTAATGGACTATATGTTATTAAAATTTCTACAGTTCCTTACCATGAAGCCATATGCCATCAATGCCTACGACGTTCTTTTAGTTATACGCGCACTAAAGGTGACCTTTGGATCATATATTATCCTAGGTCAAGTACATTAGAGCATCTTTTTAGCGCTGACCCATCAATAGAATACAGATACCCACAAACAACCCTTCTCCTGAAGTGACTGACTATTTTAGACTGTTTTACATTAAGCGGAAACTTGTTATTAATTCACCAAGGCTGTACAAGTCATCTGCAAAGCACATGTGTTCACAGTCTACTGACTCACAAAGGTCGTTAATAAAAATCAGAAACAAGGTTAGGGCCCTGAGGGCTAGAGAAGGTGTTTGAGAAACCAAACCTGCCTAGCTTATTTATAATGGGCAATGCAATGTTGTGATGTTGATATTGCAGGACACAGAGCAGAAAGCGTACTATGGATACCTTGCGGGCGGAAAGGAAGTTCACTACTCATCTGGAAGGTCATAGGATGGCTAATTTCTTAGCCTATAAATTTTAGCGGACTAACTTGAAGCAACTCGTTAGTCGGTATCTTCTTGTTTGTTTTTTTTATGTTCATTCAATAGCCCATAGGAGGGCGTAAAATAAACGCAGAAACAATGGCAATTTGATTAAGGACATTCTTAAACCCTTTTGATTTATCCCAGGAATCCTAAGAAATTGAAAGCGCATAACAGACTCTGCGTTGAGTTATTTCATTTGTAATCAAGATATTTTCAATTAGAAATTTTGCGTGGCGACAACACTTAGTAAGTAAAATTGCAACAAATGCAACATTTTAAATGGGGAATCTCACCATCACTGAAGCAGTACTTTTGCACAATCCATCTGAAGTAAAAAAAAACGCAATTATTCTTTGAGTTAGTAAGTCTAATAGAATGATACAATAGTGACCTATTATGGGTGATCCCATGCATTTAGACGGGACCTGAAAGTTGGTAACTACGATAAAACCTAACACTGAAACTTGTTTAACCATCAAACTTTGCTACTACCTTAACGTTAAACGCTCGTAATTTTGTTAGTGAACCTAATAATTGTGAATATTCTGCATTATGAGAAAGCAGTAAAGCAGATACCCGAAAATCTAGTAAATTCATAAAACTAGTTTAGCGAACGCGGCAAGCAGTAAACTTTATAGATTTATTGGTACAATAACTGAATTCTTGCATCTAAACAAGTTACAGCTACCGTGACATTTTAACTGGAATATTCACCAGCGGCGGAGCTTTGGCAATTCCTCACGAGTTATAAGATCGATGGCTCGACATCGCCTTTTAAAAGAAGTTTATTTTTCGAAAATACAAAACTCAAAAATGTACTTTCCCAAAATTATTACAATATTGTTCTGATGTGAACCGTACAAAGGTTTAAATCTGACTGACTGTAAGATGTGTTGAGAACAATAAATTGGCATGGTCAGCATTGTTCCTAGCATATCAGCAGGAACGGCTGATATAACACACGAGAAATAATGAATTAAGAATAACTTGAAGGCAATAGTAATTGTAAGTCAAACACAACTCAATAAAAGGAAATCCGTATCTGGATTAAAACATATTTCGTGAATGTTAGTTTTGCACTCGAAGTTCATATCATATGGGGTATTTCAAAAATATGGATCGAAAATTTAAGAGAAGTATGAGCTGTTGTTTTGGTGATACGAAGTACCGCTTCCTTATGATAATACATGATGAACAAAGTTTTTAAAAATATCATCTTTTAGCAAAAAATATACAAGTTAGCATATTAATTAATTAATTTAAAAACTATTCACATAAGATATGTTAATACTACAATATAAGATTCCAATCTCCTCGTCACAGATTGCCGAGACGTTTCAAATGTAGACACGTTGCTTACTATCTTACACCCAGCAACTTCAATATTGTTGCTCGTGAGTTTAACTCAGCATACCGTGACTGTTGAATTGACCGAGGAGGATTTTTCGTATGATCTGCTTGACCTTCGGACTGAAACCTTTTTCCCTACCTATCTACAGCTATAACTTTCCACAAGTCGAGTGAAAAACGTGAAAGGTCAGAGAAATCGGATAATTGCTGGATGCAACTGATGAATTAAAGGTGTCGCTGGTGTGCTTGTAAGAGTTTGCCACTCCATGAGCAGGAGAATTCTATACTCGAAGACATTTTGACGTGATTTCGTAGATTCTAAAATTTAACTTGTCCTTTTTGTTAATAAATAATGTGTTTATTGAGATTTTTAGAAGCTCGAATTCTCGGAACTGACTGGTACTTGAAAAATCGTCAAAGGGCAGTGTCATAATTGTACGATTCAAAGAATCTCCCGAATAATTTTTGTCTCATTCTTTGTCCTTTTTGTTCGTTTTGTTATAGTATAAAGGTCTAGTTCGTAAAAACGAGATACCAAAATAGCATAAGAAATGTGGTCTAAGAATTGAGTGGTATATGAGAAAGGTGTGGATTACATGCAATTGAATATTGAATTCCTCAGAATTCAAGTAAAAGCTTAACATCAAGAAGTAACAGACTAATTAAGTCGCAACCTCACAACATTACATCTACATGAGTTGAACCTATTTGTTTTTGTGTAGGTCCTAGTATTGCAGTCTATTGGGAAAGAAAATATTCTGGCCTATTATTGAGCACATCAATGGAAAATATGTCTGACCTTCATGAACGTTTTCAAATTTTCTGTGAAAAGTTGCTAAAAGCTCTTCCTACCAAATTATTTTCTTGATTCACTTGAAAATCTACATTCCAAACCATATTTACAAATTCCTTTTCTCATCTTGGACCTGCAAATTATTCTCTATGAAACATGTTATATTTTTCACAAGAAAGAAAAGTTAAAAGCGCGCCTCTCCATTACGCCCGTATCTTTTACGTTCCCAATTAAGTTAAGATACAACCATATGTATGCATGTTTACATAAGAGCAGATAGTGATAGCATAGAGTCTCAATTATGTTCATTTGATATCCTTCAGAAATAAAAGGGTTCTCCTGTCACTGGACGGAGTGGTCGACCACCTTTAGTGGGCCAATAATCTTTTATAATAGATTGTACCACGGTCGAAAAGTCGGCATCTAAAAGTAGGCATCCCTCAGCTTTTGGGAATCTTCTATTTTGACTACCGTATCTTCTAGCAAGAGGTTTAAGAAACATTAGCAATTGTCAGACCGGTTATCCTATTAGAGATAAATGTCATTACTTATTCCGATAATGTCGGTTTAACAAGATTTTCTTTGGAGAGGCGTGGAAACCAAGCACTTTGGAGGATGTGTCTACGACTTTATTATATTATGCATGTGGGTTTCGGTGATGGCTTTATAGACTATACAGGGTGTCACATCGGGAACTCCATCTATATATTTCTCGAAAAGTTAACGTATGATATTTTTGAAAATTTGGAAGTATACTAATGTCGATGGGGCAACGGCAGCTAAAATATTTTCAAGATCGCGGCACTTCCGGTTATACCGGAAGTTGATGCCAACTTGCTTATTTTAAATTGAACCCTCTGTATATTACTTAACATTCGGATTCTACATAAAATTCTAATTACGTTTGATGTAACTCTACTATAGGTACCCAAGTCTAACCGTTTGTGACATATTTCAAATTTCATGTCAAAAATGACCTTATTGTTTAATGTGGATTGATTTTCTGGTATACAGGGATATAATTTAATAGACTTTGTATGATATTACGATAATTATTTATACAGGGTGGTCAAACAATTAGTATAAAAATTGAATGTAAGAAATTGCCAAAAGTCGACCTTTTCAAATCAAAACTCCCTATTTTTATAAGATTATTGCATCAAGCATTACAAATTATCGTATCTTTATATAGGGTTATTTATCCCAAAATGTTTACTTTTCGAGTAATTTGCAATTTATTATTTTTCTATTGTAAAACTCCTATAAGTACAGATTTAGTTTTTAGTATGACGGCGGGATGCAGAAAATAAACAATTGAGCACTACTTTTAATAATAATGTAATTAATAATTTTTATGTATTCGTAATCAGAATAATATGAAGACTAATTATGATAAGTTAGATAAGTTAGCTAGTAGATTTCCAAACAAGCAAACATACAGTGGAATGAATAACAGGAAACAATAAGCTATTTGGATTTATATTTAACTTTCATACTATTATAAAACAAAACTAAAACATAACAAGAAACAACTTATTTTGGTAAATGTTCAAAATGACCACCCCTAACCTCCAAACATTTAAAACATCTACGTATTAACTCCTGATGAGTGGCAGTTCTTATGATTTCCGGACTCAAATTAGCAAATGCATTTCTTAAGTAGTCCAAGACTGTCAGATCTGGCGAACGGGGCGGCCCATTGAATGGTTCATTATTAGCAAACCATTGAACGTAAAACGTAGCTTCTAAGAAATTGTTTATTAAGTATCCGTTGTGGGGTGGGGCACCGTCATGTTTATAGAATACATTTTTATCATCAGCAAGTGGTAAATTATCCAAGTAATTGTTTTCTAAATTTCGAAAGATGTTCAAGATAATATTGGGTATTAATAATAATAATTTTTATAACTGAATAACGTTTTCTTTAATATCAAAATATTTTAAAATGAGATAAATTAGTACTAATATTGGCAATGCTGACCTTATGTGTTAAAAAACCTATACTACTGGTATTTGCATATTGCACATGCTCATCAGTTTCTTTTATAAAAAACTGTTAAATTTCCTTCTGAAAACTGTAGTGAGACAACTTGATTATCTCTGACAGCGCAGTATACATTGAATTGCCAATTGTCTTGAAAGTTTCTTTCTCTTATTACATGAAAGTTCTTAGCCCAGTAATGAGAATTGTGTTGATTGAAAAGGCCATTTTTGGCACATTTTGCTTCATCTAACCATATAATATTTTTCAGGAAAGAAATCATTTTCTTGATACTTTATTTTAATTGTTGGACTAATGATAGCTTGTATGGATAAAAATTGTATTTGTGCAAAATTCTGCTAATGGTATCTTTCGTAAAGCCTGACTGTCGTGCAGCTGGTCGTAAAGACATCATTGGAAAAGCATGAAAATACCCCAAAACTGCTATTTCATCGTTAACTAAAGGGTTATTCCTTTGAATCTTGACACAACCGAAATTTTTGAAATTTTCTATTGCTCGTTTAGCCGTAGATAGGTTCGTCCGGTTTTCTTTTTTCAGGATATCTATGAGCAAACACATCACATGTTCTTGATATCACTCTGTTGCATTCACCATAAATAATAAATAAATTGAAATACATAGTCTTCGTAAGTGAAATTTAAACGCGCGGGCATGATTATCGTTAATAATCTATAAATAAACTGTCAAATGCAGGACATTATTATAAAGTGACGTTTTTGAAGAGCGCAATTGTTTGTTATCCGCGTCCCACCGTCATAGCCAACTATTTAAAATACTAAATCTTGCAGGATTTTTACAATAGAAAAGTAATAAATTGCAAATTACTTGAAAAGAAAACATTTTTGGGATAGATAACCGTGTATAAAGTTACGCTAATTTTTAATACTTGATGCGATAAAGTTATAAAAATAGGGGGTTTTCATTTGAAAAAATCGACTTTTGGCAATTTTTTGCATTCAATCTTTATACTAATTTTTCGACCACCCTTTATAAATAATTATCGAAATATCATACAAAGTCTATTAAACTGAATCCCTGTTTACCAGAAAATCAATCCACATTAAACATTTAAGTGTTCTACATAGGGGAAATGAACAATTATTTTAGGGCTGCAAACATCATTTTTGATATAAAATTGGAAATATGTCAAAAACGGTTAGACTTGGGTATAGGAGATTATACATGAAATATGATTAGAATTTTATGAGAATCCAAATATCGAATAATATACCAATTTAAAATAAGCAAGTGGGCAAAAACTTCCGGTATTACCGGAAGTGCCACCATCTTGAAAATATTTTAGCTGCCGTTACCCCATCGACATTAGTATACACCCGGATTTTCAAAAATATCATATTCCTACTTTTCGAGAAATCTATCGATGGAGTTCCCGATGCGACACCCTGTATACTACAGTCTTGGGCAAATTAGAACAAAGAGTCTGTTTTTAACCAGGGGCTAAATATAGCCTACGAGTATGTCTGTTTATTCATTACTCCGTAATACGTGTCGCAATGACACTCTGAGAGCTAAAGTTAGCATAAAATGAATAATAAATAATGTTCGGGGTGTTTCCAAAAATCACCTATACAAAAGCCGCATAATAAAAGAAATAGTAAAAAATTAAACATCTAAAAAAATGGGAATATTATTAAAAAGATGTTACACATTGAGCAACACATTTTAGAAATGCTCGAAGACTACCCAATAATGAGTACTACAGCCATAGCAGCTCAAGTTGAAGTTTATCATAGTGAAGTATGGAAGACAATACGACCAGAACAGTATTATCCTTATCATTACCAACGGGTACAATCGTTACAACCTGAAGCTAATCCTAGAAGAGTTGCAATTTTCCAGTGGCTTTTAGAACAGTTAGGCAGAAATGAAGATTGTACGAAATTAATTTTGTGTACAGACGAGGCCTCATTCTCATGTTTAACTCATTTTCAATATAAATTTTCATTAAATGTTTGGGCTGGCGTGCATGCTTCTTGGACCCTTGCCACACTTATTAGAAGATTCTCCTCTAAATGTGAGACATAATATGTGGTTCCTAGATGATGGGGCTTCACCATATTTTAGACGAGAAGTTCATGAACATCTAAATAATGAGTTTCCGAATAGATGGATAGCGCCCAATGGCCTGCTCTCTCCCCGGATTTTGCGATTTTTTATGTGGGGCTATTTGAAAGAGTCGGTGTATCATGATGGAGCAGTATATATATATATATAAAATGTTTGAAACTTGATTCGTTGAAACCAGGATTTTATTTTCGAAGCTTGTAAAGAGTCGTGGATTCGCGTTATTCGAACAAATGGGGACAATTTTGAACAGTTTTTGTAAAAACGGTATTCATTTAACTTGAGACTGATTTTTTTTAAATTTATAATAATGTAACTAACTCTCTTATTATGCATTTTTTATATAGGTGATCTTTGGTATATCAACTTCTTTTGACGAGTTTACAAGCTGTTAAAGAAATTACTCAACTTTGAAAACACCCTGCATAATAAATGAATTAGGATCACAAATTTTTATCAATAATACAGTAGCTTAAAAATTAGAATTTGGGATTGGCAAATGATAGTCATGATACGCAGTACCACACTGAAGAGTTGCATAGCACTTCAATCGAATCTCCCGAGATCCCGCATTGCACACCAGCTGAACTTCAAGGTCATATTAAAGACCTCAAGGTGCGAAAAATACCTGGGGAGGATCAAATCACTAATAAGGCGCTGAAACTGCCTTCACAGAAATCTTTGTCTCGTGGCTATAATCAATGCCATGCTAAGGACCCACTACTTCCCAGCGGCGTAGAAGGCTGCTGATGTATAATGATTCCAATGAAGGTGGGTTTGATACTCCCCCAGGATTAACGTTCCATTAGGCTACTCACAGCTCCTTCTAGCCACTCTGGAAAGGTGATTTTTCGTCACTTTGAGAATTTCTCATCAGATCACCATGTGATTCCTGACGTGCAATTTGGTTTCCGGTTTGAGCATAATAAAAAGCTACAAGCGATTAGGCTTGCAGAGAGAGTAACTAACGGAAGTACTGGCATCTTGCTTTCTGGATGTCTCAGTCATTTGACAAGGTGTGGTACAAGGGCCTTCTCTATGAATTGATCCAAAATGGCTTCCCATTCTCGCTCCTAAAAGTCTTGAAGTCCTCACTGGAGGTAGGAAATTTCGGATAAAAATTAATAATATTCTGTTGACAATACGGCCCATCAGTGCCAGTGCCCTCCAGGTTCGGTTCATGGACGAATCCTTTATTCGCTTCTTGAAGTCTCTTTCCCCCACAACTGTGAAGTCGATCTCTATGCTGATGACACTGCCCTGGTGGACCAGTCGTGTTCTGGCAAACAGTGGCAAAAATCTGTCTATTTCGGACTGCTTGAAAATCTATTCCCCAGATTCAGCACTTTCTAGCTTTCATTTGTTTCCATGCTTTAAGAAGTTTCTAACGGCAAGTATTTTGCGTCCAATGAGGAAGTCATTGCAGCCACAGACGTGTGCCTTAAAAGGCCTCGAAAAAAGTATTTCAAGGAAGGTAAAAACGCCGGAAAAATATATTGGACTCAACGTATTGGACTTTTCTGGAAAATTTATTCGTAATGAATTTTTTAATTACTAGTGGCTAAATCATTTGGTTTAATTGAACTAAATTTTCTGGAACCAGTTAAATTGAAAGTAATATGCTATTAAAGTAATTTGGTTGAAAATAGCAAACCATGTACCTGTTTTATTAAACTGTTTAATTAGTTTAGGTAATTTGGTTTGTGTAGAGAAGGTACATTTAAAACAATTGAAAATTTTAATAAGAATAAATAGTTAAACTGTTTATTTGAATCGCGGGCTCGACAGGTCTGGGTTCTTTCGTGAATAATCGGAACATCGGAAGTATGTTGCGGTTCAGTGCCGGTGACGCGCTTTGAACTCCTCAGAATGATTTGGCATTTTCGCGGATATTGCCGTTGCTGGTCTCGTAGCTGCGATCAATTATTGAAAATATATAAATACAGCGATACTAAGGTCAATAAAGGGTTTTTATATCACACATGTTCTTAACATAGGCTCGATGCTCGAATATCAATTCTTTTCGAAACAATTTTAAGGGATGCATTTATTAATCTGGATATTGATACATATTTTGATATTCGTATACTGGTAATGCAACGATGGAAAACAGTTGCGTCAGTAATGGATCATAATTAATGCTCATATGTTCTGATGTATTCAGTGTGTATATTGTAGAATGTATACAGGGTGCTCCAAATTCGACCCTCACCATTTGGATCTCGGAAACTGTAAGAGATACGGAGTCGCCTAATGGGGGCGCAGTCATCGTAAATAATCAACAAAAAGTCGCTTAGAAAGTTCCGAAATTCAAAATAATTCCGGAGAAAGACTTTCCCAAAATCATTTTAATTTTCTCCTGACTTAATTTGTAGTGGCATTTCAAATTGAATTGCACATTAACATTTCCACTTTTTCTCCTCTACAAGTAGGCATGATTAGAACAATTGGACGCTTCGTCTCTTGTCCTTCAGCATCAATTTTATTTTTTCTCATGCACATCATATCAGATTTGAGCACACACAGCTGAATAGATTGATTATGATTCTAAAAATGTAATACGTCATACATTGATATTGCCAAACCTTAGCTATTTCAGAAAAAGCAGAATTTCCTAGGTACGCCTCAAAATTATCAGATAGACATTTGCTTCGCATACCAGATTTATCCCAAAATCACTTTTATTTTTTCCTGACCCTAATCGCGATATTTCAAAATAAATTGCATTTCGTCATTGTTCATCTACGAGATGGCATAGTCAAATTTTCAATTCGATATTTCTTCTTTCGACTTCCATCACCAACTTTGTTCTTCCATGTGGACACTATACTTGACTTTTGTATATTTAAATCGACTTTCCAGTCCTAATGTCAGTGATGCATTTCCTTAATTAAAAATGACAAAATGAATGTTTTATCGACTTTAATAACAATAATAATCATGAATAAGCAGAGGTAAATCATAGCGTATGCTCAAAACGTTGTCCGTTGTTTTGTAGGCAGAGCCTAACTCTTCTTCGTACATTGTTCGCTGATCAGTTGTTTCCATTCCTTTCGGTCTTCCAAACTAAAGCAGAAACAGTAATAATGTTAATGTGCAATTTATTGCGAAGTCCCGCTACAAATGAGGTCAGGAAAGAATTAAAACGATTTTGGGAAAATTTCGGTTTTTTCGTCTTCCTTCCGAAAGTACATTGGATTTCAAAACTTTCTAAGCGGCATTTTGTTAACTACCTAAATACGCAGCTTTGCCCCCATTCAATCGATTTCCTATCTCTTAGAGTTTCTGTGATCCCAATGGTGAAGGTCGAGTTTGAGGAAGTGGAATTTTGTTGTTGGCGTCTTTGTAGTATTTGAAAATAACCTACTTTGTGTAAAGCGATGTATGTAAATGCATTCAATGCATGTGAGTGCAATATTGTTTTATTATTAGAAATGAAACTGCAGTTTTTGTACACATGATCAAGGTTTGCCTTGCCGTACTTTCTGAATTTAAAACAAAGAATTGCTGCTATTGAATAGTTATATATTATAACTTGTTACTGTACAATCAGACAAATAATTGGTACAACTTGATCCTATGTATAATAATGAAAATAAAGGATATCGAATTTTGTTAAGACTACAAAATTTCGAAATTTTTGTTTTGATTCGAAAATATCAATAATCAATATCTAGTTTTCTGATCTTTTCGATATCCTAGATTTGTCAGAGCGCAGTTTTAATAACCATCATTCAGTAAAAGTTATTATCCAAATAAACTTTTAACTCTAAATAAAATGATTAATTAAAACTATTCAAACACTTTACGTAAACCATAAAATTAAATGGCTTTTGATAGTTCACTGATTTTAAATAAATTGGTGTACTTAATCTAAGTAAGCGGATTAATAAATTTAGCTAACGGATTGCGTTTTGATTTAATTAAATTGGTTTCATACATTCACGTTACCTGTTTTAGAAATCTGAGCTTAACTACACTCAGTGAATTGAAGAACAAACGTATTTTCAGAGTTCCTCTAATCTCTTTTCATGTGGAGTCCAAAAACATTGAAATTACCTAGTAAATGTGACTTAAGAAGCCATAATTCTCCATAAAAGCCTCAAGCTTGTTTTATCCCACTGCGTTCTAGATAAAATATCTCTTTTCAATGTTTGTCGGTCCCTGTATTCAGGTAGCGAGGACATGACGCGACATAGAGCTGTGCCCAGTAGCAGGGTGTCAATTGTTTTCAGAGAATAGTACGCCAGAAATGCACAAGAACAGGCTGCTTCCACTGTGCTTCCTTTTATAAAGTTGTCAGCAGTTCGGTCACGGAGCAAAACAAACGCTAGCGACGGTGACAAACGGCCTACTGGGTGTAGCTAAGCCGATTTTACACACTTCCCTTTTTACATCAAAATATTTAGTTGTTGTTGGTACTGAGTGGCACAAATACTTTGACTGGATGCAAGGATATGAATAATCTAGAATGGTATTGGAACAAATTGGGATGTTTCAGGCCGACGCATAGTCGTCTATCTATGCGAAAACCTGACAAAGATTGTAAAAACAAAGTATTTAAAGTTTGTGTCTTGAACAATAAGTTGGTCATGGAGTCAGAGCTTTGCTTATACTACCTTTACTATGACAGACTATGAAATTTAGATATTTGTGCTCCATTCGACACTATCTTTAACCGCAAAATTGGAGAGTTTCTGTATCATCCGTTGTATTGTGTGTTGAAAATATTTGAGTACCTGAATATGGATCATAATAAAGGTGGTATGAATCTTTATTTGATGTAAGAAAAATCTGTCATTATTTTTGTTCCCTGTACAGAATAAATTGAACGGATTACTATTTTAGCTTCGTTTTTTTTAGTATGATTCAGAAAGGTTTATTTGAGGTTCCGCCTTTTGTCCCAATTGGAATAAACGATGTATGTGAACCCTGCGGCACTGTCAGATAAAATCTAGTGCTGGTTTTTGCTAACTTTTGCAGACTATTGAAAAACATAACTCTATATACTTCACTGTTTTAACCGAACATTAGCCAGTCTTTCTAGCAATTTGAATGGAACGTACTAATATGCATCACATGAGCTAGCTCAATTGGAGCAGATATTCTAGGTAAAGGACATAACCACAGGGTGTTTCAAATTCGAATTTTACCGTTGGAATCTCAGAAACTGTAAGAGATCGACGTCGATTAATGGGGACAAAGTTGCGTATTCCGTTAATCAACAAAATGTCCCTTAGAAAGTTTCGAAATACAAAGTACTTCCGGGGAGAGACGAAAAAAACCGAATTTTCCCAAAATAGTTTGATTTTTCCAGACTCTATTTGTAACGGGATTTCATTAACATTGCAATTTTTTCTCCTCTACAAGATAGCATAATTAGAATTTCAATAGGACGTTTCATCTGTTTTCCTTCAGCATCACCATATTTTTTCTTATAGACGCCATATTATTTGCACAGATGAATAGAGTTTTTAATTCTGATTCCAAAAATTTGTAATACGTTGTACCAGATTTATCCCAAAATCACATTTATCTTTTTCTAACTTTCTTTTGAGGAGAGTTTCCAAAATAAATTGCATGCTAACATTACTACTGTTTATCCTCTACAAAATGGCATATTTAGAATATCAATACTACGTTTCGTCTCTTGTCCTCCAGTATATACCTTATTTTTTCTTTTGGACGCCATATTGGATTTTTACGCAGATCAATCAAATTTTTTAATTCCTATTTTAAAATGTACAATATGCCAAATTTATGTAGTTATTCCAGAAAAACAGAAGTCCCTCAGTACAGTTAACAGTTACTGTTATTACTATAAATAAAATGCTCATTTTGTGTTCAGGTTTCACCATACCTTTTTATTTTCCTATAATTTTCATCGAACAATAAACTCATTGCCAACTAAGGGAATACATCACTGAATTTAGCACTGGAAAGTCCATTTAAATGTAGAAAATTCCAATATGTCGTCCATACGAAAGAACAAAGTTGGTGATGGAAGTCGAAAGAAGAAATGCCGAATTGAAAATTTGAATACGTCATCTTGTAGAGGAGAAAGAGTAGCAATGATAACACGCAATTTATTATGGAATTCCGTCTCAAATAAGGTCAGGAAATAAAAGTAAACATAAAAATGACTATCTGATAATTTCAAGGCCTACCTAGGAAATTCTGCTTTTTTAAATTAACTAAGGTTTGGCAATGTCAATTTATGACGTATTTTTGGAATCAGAATTAAAAACTCTATTCATCTCTGCAAAAATACAGGAGACGAAACATCATATTGTAATTTTAATTATGCTTTCTTGTAGAGGTAAAAACGTGGCAATGATAATGTGCAATTTATTTTAAAATCCCACGACAAAATTAGGAAGAAATAATATTGAGAGAATTCGGTTTTTTCGTCTCCCTTCCGGAAGGACTTTGACTTTCGAAACTTACTAACCGGCATTTCGTTGATTATCTAAATACGTAACTTTGCCCCCATTTAAGCGACTTCGTATCCCTTACAGTTTCCGAGATCTCAATGGTGGGGTCGAACCTGAAACACCCTGTATGTAGCCTCCTTCCATAATTGAGGAGAATATCCTTTCTCTAAGCATTATTTTATAATGTGAGTCAACGGATTTAGTACCTCTGATATACAAAGCTTGAGGATACACAAAGTTATACCATTAGGACAACACGCATTTGATTTTATCTTCGATACATGCTCCATTACTACACTTTTGTCAACAACGCTGAATGTGAAGCTGGAGTCGCTCATTTTACTGTAGTAATATCTGATAAAAAGGGCAACGTGTTGATTTCGCTTAACGATAGTGGAGGTGGAAGATTGGTGGTGACTGTTTTGTGTACCGTTGTTATGATAGATTGAAAGCGCCATGCTAGTTGGAAAATTGGAGTATTTGAAAATGATGTGCCGACGTGCGCATAATGTTCTATCTACAAAATTAGTATATACTGACAACTAACCAAATTTTTCTGACGGCTTGAGGTCAATGTGTACGAGAGAGAAGTGTGTATAGATACATATAGTAGCGCTCAAAAGTATTTTGACAAGTGGAAACTTGTTATTAACTGACTCCTACGTGTTTGTAAATAGATACGCTTTTCGCTATTGCTACCTTACGTCGTAGCTACACGTATTGCGAGGAAAAAGTAGCGACTTGTTTGAATAGGCTGTCATAAGCATTTTGACAGCTATTTAGGTTACAATGGTCAACGGCATCACTTCTACTAGATAGAAAAATTGTTTAATTGCTTAACATGCCGAAGACAAAATAATATTCTTTCGACCTCGAAAATGCTGTAATAGCTGCCCTACAAGAATGATCAACACAATCAGAAGTTGCTAGAAGATTTAGGGTATCGCGGCCACTGGTCAGTACTTGGAATAAGGCTTTTATTAACGGTAAGATAGTGGAGACCATGCCTCGTACTGGACGCCCGAAAAAAACCACTCCCAGTGAAGATCGCATAATAAAAAAGTTGTCAACGAGTGATTTCCGAAAGTCGGCAGTGCAAATAAAAAACGAGCTCAGAGGAAATTATGATGTAAGCCTACACGTTTCAACTTTGAAACGTCGACTTGAAGATATCGGATTGCATGGACGACGTCTGACCAAAAGTACCCTGATATCCGCAAAGAATAGGAAGCTTCGACTTGCATTTGCAAAACGGCACAGATCGTGGACATGTTCCGAGTCTTCGAAAGTGTTGTGGAGTGATGACAGTAAATTCAATTTAGTGCCATCTGATGGAATACGCTGCAAACAAATAATTCGATGTTCGATACCAAATACCCACAGTGAAGGTGGCAGTATCATGGTGTGGGGGTGGTTTTCTTGCCATGGAGTTGGACCATTAGTTAGAATCGATGGATGGTTTTGTATATGCTGACATATTAAAAAAGCATATATTACCTGGGTGGCATTTTGAAGAAGATAATTACCCCAAATAAAAGCACGCGAGTGACTTGATGAAAACCATGAATATCAAAGTTTTGGAGTGGCCAAGCCAAACTGCTGATTTGAATCCTATAGAACACCTTTGGGAGGAGCTAGATAGCTATGTAAGATGTCGTAATTACTCTAATAACAATGCCTTGTATCAAGCACTAAGAAGTGAATGGAGTCGAATCCCAATTGATCGTTTGGAAAAACTAACTGACCCGATGCCGGCACGTTGTGAAGCTGTTATAAAAGCCAAAGGATACCAAATATTAATGATTACTCACAAAAACAAAAATGTCTGACTGTAATCAATGATTGCCCGGTTGTCAATATACTTATGATCTGCAATAATTAAAACTTTAATTAAGATTTACTTTTAGTTTGACACTTAATAATATGTTTTCCTTGTTAATTGTCAGGAATAATATATTACAAATAAATTTCAGCATTGTTTTCATTTTTGTCGTATTTAATAAATTAAACTTTGTCAAAATACTCTTGACCGCTACTGTATGTTATAAAGTGCTAGAAGCGGGGTGGATAGCTCATCTCGTATATTCCACTTGTTGTCGCAAAATGTAAAAATAACTCAGGATGTGTTGATTTTATCACCATCGGTCGAGATCAAAGATAATTCTGAAATAAATTAAAACACTAAGTCGCCTCAAAATTGAAATAAATAATTCTAATTAAAATGAAAACAAAATATTGAATTAAATGTTCGAACAGACATCCTTCTTGGATTTGACAGTAACCTAACCTATTGTAGAAGCCTATGCAAATATTTTTTGCTGTAACAAATTAGAAACGCGGCAGATTGCACGATTTTCTGCGTCACCGTCGCTAGACAATGTGGTGATGATCTTCGCCCTTCAGCCGGCTTCTATCTCTTTCTGATATGTGTTGATGCACCATTCTCGCGCTTTTTTCTCGTACAAATTGAACTCAAGCCAGCAGACAAAATAATTGTAGTAATAATAATAATGCGTTTATTGCCCAACATTGAATACCATTTACAGAGCAAAACGCAGCAGCATAGCTTACAAGGTAGTTACAGCACAAAGTGAAAATATCTTGCAAAAAACAAAAAACAAAAAACCGGACCATAAATAAAAGAGACATACAAGACTTCACCAAACTCCTTCAGAGATGGGCTCTAGATTTATTCCTTAATTCACAGATACTGCAGTGAAAACTATCACACGTACTTGGCATTTCGACAGATAAGATTAATCGGCACTGGTATCATGTAAAAAACCTACAAAATGTCAGAAAAAACCTATAAGATGTCTACTTGCATACTAGGTAGTTTTTAGGGTGCAAACAGTCGTTCCACGTTTGCTTACTTGGGTCGTTGTAAGCGCGATCCATCTATGAAGGAATATCTGAACGATACGAGATACTTTTCTCGTCCCAAATATGTATTATTGGTTGCAGAGATGGAGAGATCTGAGAGAGCCACTTAGTTCATAGACCTCAATGTTTAGGTTTAAAATGTGGAAAACAAAAGTTTGGTTGAGTAGCAAGACCGCATCTGGATGATTGTATGTGTATAAAAAAGTGACATCAGTGATACTGAAAATCAAATGTTATATTGTAAAAGTATTAGTAAAATTAAATAACGATATAGTTGTAAGTGCAAATTTACTGGCTGAATATGAAATCACTCTTTAATGCTTACATAATATTTGAATGGTTCATTTGCGAAAGAACTAGTTCTTATATATAAACAAACTAGTTAGCAGTATAAATGGCTGTATTCGAATGAATCAAAGATCAATGTCAACACATATACATACATATAATTTACCATGTAGTGTAAAGAATGTACATTTATGTTGAATTTAATATTGTGATATTCACACATTGCTGTTCTTCTCGGGGCCAGTGTTCTAAACGTAGATTAGAGACCTTTGTTAACTAGGTGTCAAGCATTCAAAATACTTGAGTTGAACATTATGTAATTTATTCAACAATTCATATGATAGCCTTTCATGATCACTAAATGTGATAGTATTGCATTATTGAATTTTCCAGAAATAAAACATCAGTACTGCAGATATGTAGTCAAAGGTTGCCAGGAAAGTATATGAAATGGATTCCCAAACACTAAGAAATTCATTTACATTTTTGTACAATGAATGAACAAGATTTGGAAGAAAGCTCTGACATCTATAGATCGTTTGACTTTTTTTGGTGGTTACAGACATGCACCCTTCACAAAGGAAAACAGCTCTATCAATTGAAGACACCATCAGTCAAGTTTCGCCAATATAAATATCTACCACAAGCGAATGATTAGTAAGTTTTACATCTTTCATCTCTAAACAATTACAATGTCATTATGTGCTTAAGTTGAGAAGTAAGCAATTACTAACCGAGCCTGAAGTATGTAGGGAGGGATGAATATAATTTTTATTTCATAATGTGCTTTTCAACTGTAGCTCGTATAAAATTGTTTCTTGCTAGTAAGATTAGTCAATTAGCCACTTGGAAGACCCAGTATCAATATTAAGTTGTTTTACCTATACTTCGTTCATAATCATAATTTTCATGCAGTTTGTTCTGTGAATTTTAAAGATGTTTAGTTTCATTTGAACATTCATTTTAATCAATTAACCCTATCAAATCACATAAGTTAATAATATTTATTCACAAATTAAACATATTATTGAGTGACATTGGCAAAAACAATCATCATCAGAACCCTTTTAAGCTTCAGTTTTTTCTGTAAATTTTTGAGCTTTCCAAAAGGATCAAACATTATTAGTGTGTTCAAACACTCATAAATTGAATGCATTCTTTTTCAAACTTTCTTGTTTCTTGCGAGACGAAAAGTATTGTCTGCAACACACATTTGTCATCGTTTTTTTAAATACAAACCTATTTTGGGAATTTTTATCAACGTTTTTAAAAGTTTGTTAAATTCTTTACGTTTGTGTGAAATTCTTACTAACTCGTGGGAAGTACAAGTCAAAGTGGTGTGAACTTGGATGAAAAAATATAGCAAACAATTTAGGAAAGATGCTCGAATTCTCGATTCACAAAATTTCAGGGTGAAAATGAACTGTAATTTATAATTTCTTATCTGCTCACTCTATGCGTTTTAGCATAATAATACCAATAATACCATATAATATACAATAATCTATAAGTGATTTGATTGGGAGAAATATTTTGGGATAGGTTTTAACCTTTCGAATTATTTAGTTAGGGTGAAAAATGATTCTCCCTATGAGTGTGCTTATCCTCGTCCATTGAATATTTCTTTATGGCTAATATGTATTTATTGCTGCAGGCCCTCAGCTCTGTATTTTTCTCAATCAGAGACTGTCGACCCCAGTAATCATTCGGGTACCTTCGGTAAACTGTCTGCAACATTTTGTCTGCCAACTGATATATTAAATTTGATTTTAGGTTTTCGCAAGACCTGCGTTTAGAATATTACATCACAGAGATGTATGCAAAGAGTTGCAGTCGACTCCAGCTGCCAGGAAGTTATATGGAATAGATCATTGCCACTCTAGGAATAATTCTAGACTAGTGCTAAAGTATGGTACCTACCTCAATAACCGCCCAATCATCATCATCTCTGTATTTGGCACTAAGTTAGTCGAAGACATTATTAGCGGATTCTACCGATACAATTAATTTTCTTACCTAAAAATTTCGTCACGTTTTCCTCTTGCTTACTTCTAACTATATACAAAATTCATTCACATAAGACCATATCCAATCGTCGCCCCTTTTTGTCAGAAAGAATGCTCAAAAACCATGTCTACAAAATTGAAAAATGTTTAGTCAATGACATGGTATCGTGTATGATCTAGTTATCACATTTGCTATACGTTTTTTCAGGAAACCCATTTTCTGTTTTGGAGAACATGAAGTTGTTAATGTTTTGACAGTCATGCCATTAAATAGGGAGATTATGTATAAGGAAATTTTACAGTTTGGGCGACGGTAACTTTTTAGTGATATAGTTACAATATTGCTTCCTAATAATAAGTTGAAATTGCATCATGACAGGGCTTGAGTATTTGCCGTCATTTTGATAAACGCGTTTAATTGAAAATATCGAAGACGATCCTATGTAGAAACGTAATACAGAAACGATTTTGGGGCTAATTAAATTGTCCATCATTTTGCTTTTATAAAAACTTGTATTGATCAACTTGTTACAAGAAAATTAAGGGTAAAGGTACATGTAATGATATTTTCGGTTATAATGGCCGAACTAAGAATCTGAGAGTATAAAACACTACTACGTTTTGCAGAAAATAAAATTTGGTACAAAAAAGATCTTTTACGTTTTTTGGGTATTTTATTGGTTCTTAAAGTATAAAAAATTCGTATCAAGCAGTCGCCCGACATAGTCCTGACGCTACATGTGTACGTGGTCCTCTTAGTCGGCATACAACATTATTTCGGGTGAACATAACTGCATAATCATTACCCACCACCACGTAAAAGCATGGAAAATTATTATTTTTTGATAATTTGTGATTTTTATTCATTATGAAGATCAAGTCACTCACTCCCTCCGTCTGTCTATTGGCGATTTTGTCACTGAGTAATTTCACAGATTCTAATGGAAAAGGAGATGTAGTAGATAATACTAGTTTATTGCATCACTCCCTTTCCACTAAAATCGTTGCAACGGTAGCTCATTGTACCCAGTGAGAAAATGGCCAATAGACAGACTGGTGAAAGTGAGCGACTTGCATTTACATCATGAAATATCCGAAAATATTAAATGTATACTGTGACACGTGCGCAACAGCGCTGAGTATGCCGCGCGACAGTTCCGTATAAATTTTTGACTTTCGCTCCATACACTTGAAGAATCATTCTATTTTCTACATAAAAGAATAAGAATCTTTAAAACACTTGTTAGTTTAGCCATTTTAAGCGAAAATGTCATTGGATTAAACTTTACCCTTAAATTTTCTTCTAACATATTTACTGTTTTATAAAAGAAAAGTGATGAATTCAATTCCCTAAAAACGCGTTTTTTTAAATGTCAGAAAATGCTCCAGCGCTATCATGACGCTAAATTGAACTTATCATTATTGCCATCAAATTGTAGGAAAAAAATATATATTTCCTAGCCTACACCTCACTTTCTAAAACCCACAAAAAATAATTTGGCATCCATACATTTATGTTAGAAAAAAAAACTACATCATTGCACCATGCAAAGTTTTTTATAACCAGAATATGATTTTTATTTGTTTCTTGCAGATTTATTTAGCATTAATGCTACAATATCAATTTTGTATAATTATCCGGTTACACATTTTTTGAATCCATTTTCTTTAATTTTATATTCTAGTCTATTAAGATTACATCACTCTGTATTTTGAAAGTTCATAACTTGATTTTTTAATTTCACCTTAAACATTTTTAAATTCGAAGAAGTTTAATATCATTATTCAATTTATTGAATTCAAATACTGCCTTTTGAAATACAGATTTGCTAGTTATGCTACTACTACAGTTTTGCAGATAAAAATTTTGTGAAGTTTTTTAAATGTAGTGGTAGTGGTAATGAATGGTTGTTCAATCTGAATATGAAAATGAAAACTAAATAGCATATGAAATTATTTACATTCAACCACTGTAGTTCTCCTAACATAGTCTAAATCCTAGCATATTTGTTTTTATTTAAAATGATTCCCATAGCTTTATGTTGTAAAATTTGTAATTCTGAAAATATTTTTGCATTTGCTGTGAACAAAATAGTTCAACAATATAAAATATGTGGAAGAATGATGGTGTTATACACACATTTTGTTGAATACATACTAAGATTATGGGAAACTCTATAGAAGTAATTTATTTTTTTTGACATTTTTGAAACAATGTATAATATTGCTCGTGAAACAGTAGTTTACTATCCACATACCTATATACCCACATAGTTAAATGATTGATTTTATTGATGGAAAGCAGAATGTGAGTTTATTATATATTAGGAAGTCTTATGAGAAATCCTATAGAATAAATAAAATGTATTCTATTAATGCTGTTGTTTTCTTATTTTTAAGCTGCCATAAATATGTAGTTTTATGTGAACTATTTTATAGTTTTCTCCACAATTCTTTTTATCTTGCCAGCTGCTTAATCAATCTTTTCATATTTTAATAACTCCCTGTTTCATGGAATTTCTTTACGCCGAACTATCCACACAGGCTACTATGAGAATCACAAAGACATTTTGCTAATCCGATTTTTGAACTGCCTGAGAAAAGTTTCTTCTTGCAGATTGTTCCACAATCTCGACACCATCGGGACCAAGGAGCAGTCGTATCGGTACTGAGGTATTCCTTAATGCGTGTACATATGGACGGCAGAAGTTATATACTGAATTCAACAACTTCCGGTACGGCTTCGCTCAGTAGGGGAGTATTGGAGAGTGTTGCCCCTTTTCCAAATAATTTCAAACCATCAGTCAACAGAGAGGATCCACCTGTCACATATATTAAATAAAATGCTGGTTAAATTATTTTATAATACAATATTTTATAGTAAATGTTTTCAGTATATCTAGATTATAACCATTCTAAAAATCTTCATTTCTGGCAATTCTTCCAACAACTAATTATTTTTGGAAGCTGTATTAATAAATAACACATCCCTATCATCAATATGTAGATCTTCCTGTACTTGATGATGAATTGTGATTCTTATGTATTTTCCACGAAAAAAATGTCTAATGAAATCATTTTTGTCTTTTATCAGCACATGCAATCCTCGATTTAAAAAACAAATTTTGATTTCTATCCAACACTATTCACTCAAATCCATCAGCAAAGTTTAAGGATATCAAAAATGCGGTAAATCAATTAAGTCAAATATGACCTACATAGATAATGACCTTCCAGGCCATTTTTGGATGCATATTCGTGTAGTTTACATAGATTGCATACACATTATATGTACTTATAACATTCCCCAACAATTTTATGGTAGGTTACAAGTTTGTAACATGATATTAATGGGATATTCTCATGCATAGAGAAGCATATTTTTAGCAGGAGCTCCCTCACACTTCCCAGATATGTTATTGATGTCCTTGAAATGTTCGATTCAGATTATGGGAATGAAAAATGTTTCAAAGAGTATTTATTTTATTTTAAAAAAATAAATTAAAAGTAAAAAGCATACATATTACATTATTTGATTTAGAAACAGATCCGTTTCATACGTAATTGACCACGTTTTTACAAAATAATTATACAACTTGTCAACCTTCATGAATACGCGACCTCTGTGATAGTTGATAAATTCTCGAGCCCTCTTGAAAATTGTCAGTGATTTTAAAGACTAGCTTTATCAATGTGTAACGAAATCACAAGAACTCTGCAAGTTGCAAGGAGGAGACAATCCATAGGATGCCTTTTTCACAAATAAACAATTCTGAGATCAAAATTCGAAGATCGACGCAGTGGGTATCTCTAAAGCCAGCTCTCAAACCATATAAATGGAACGGGCTTTGGCGTTACCCACTTATATTGGTATTTTCTTTCCTTCATTTGCTTGTAGACATTCCTCTAGGCATCAAAGCAGTAGTTTAATTAATAATGCATTTTAGATTTGAAAGTTAATGAGATTCTTTCGATGTAATGAATAAACATTTTTTAAGTTAGCCTCAAGAGCTGTCTAATTACACATGCAACATGCACACATTCTGGCTCCGCCTACGAGATCCGCCGGGTGGTACCTCCACGTTCGACAGTCAGAGACCGTCTACCACCTACGGACAATCACAACATCCATAGCCAAGTGAAAAATTTGTCCTGGGACGGGACTCGAACCCGCACAGCGCACGGCGACTGATCAGGAGACCGAAGAGTTTACTACTGCTGCCACCGCTGCTGCCCATCCACCGCTGCTGCCCAGGTGAGGTAACCATTTCGTATCACATAGTTGTACTGTTGGATGCCACTGGCGGAATTCAAACTAGAATGCCATGCTCGATGTTTGCAGTTGAAGTCCCCTGCCACAATAAGTGGACCCGAGCAGTCTAAAAGGACTTCCAGATCCGCCTCTTGCAGCCTGATACCATACCTGAAATACACCGATGTGATTTTTAACGGCACCTCCCGTCATATTGACAACCACGGAAGCACTGCCAAGCCGCCACCCGTCCAGTCAATCTATCAGCTCGGATAACATCGTAATTCGAGAAAGCAAGACGATCTCCCGGATTAAGTAATGTTTCCTGCAGCAAGGCCACATCTACACTTTCGTTCAGAGGAGTTTGATGAAATTCCCGTTTTTTGAGAATGTACCTAGCCATTTGCAGGAAAGATCGCCTGCAAAGCCTGTGTTGCGCTAATCAGAGGACTTATGCTCTGCTGTAAGGACCTTAGCGCGGTTGCCAGGTTCACATTTTGTATGTTCGCAGAAGATCCCACAGAGGGGGCAGTCCGGCTTGCATCCCTAGCTGCATCCGCGTAACTTACATTGCGCCTTTGCGCTATCACTTGCAGATTTTTCCTAGGGGCAAATCTGCATTTTCGGCTATTCGCTGGGTGCCCCGTCCACAGTTTGCGTACTTTCGTTCCTCTTGTTCTGTTTGAGGGCATAAGTGTGTCATGAGGTCAGAAGCACATTTTAGACACTTAGGTGGTGCAGTGCAGTAAGATTACGCATGCCCATATTTTTGGCAGCGGTGACACTGTCCGATGAATCTTTAGTTCTTTTGAACTTCGACTCGGATCGTTGAACAGCTGCTGAGATTTTTCTATCTTGGGCAGTATGACTACCACCAAAGGCATGGGCACGCCGCCACCGCGTTTCAGGCGAATTATGAGCAGGGGGGCATATCCCCTCTGTTGCAACTCTTCCTTGACCACCGTTTCCGAAAGTGTCGCAGGTACTCCTCTGATTACAGTATGAATGTTCCTCTCCGAGGGTAGAGGGAAAGAGAGGTGGGGCACCTCTACCTCCATGAAGAGACGAATAATCCTGCGGTAATCATCCTCGGACTTGGTAATTATCCTGATTCCTGCATCGACGGCAATCGCGCGTTCGAATTTGATGCCCAAAGGAATAAACCTGTATATACAGGGTGTCCGCAAGGTTGGGGTTTTCCTTTTCAGAAACAACTACCCTTGAAATAACAAAGGTAATGTGTAGTGAAACGAGGGCTACCAAGTAAAAAAAAATAAAGAAAAAAGTACTCACTCTCCAGTTGACGAGAAGGGCTAAGTACGTCTCTGCCCGAAATCATACCGCTCCAACAGAAAATGAAATCAGCTGATGCGCTACCGAGCAGACGCCGGCGGTGGCGCAGACCAGTAGACCACGAACAGAGGTAACAAATATGACCATCGTGCAGAAACCACATTGATTGTCTTACACTTAATGGCACATCTTCTAACAAGGAAGGCAAAATGTTGCGTAAAAGGTCTAGGTATTGCATCCCGTCCAATCGATTTGGGAGAATAAATGGTCCAATGAGCATACCGTCAGGTTGAAGGGCTTGTACACGTTGGACGTGAAACGGATACAGCCCCTCTTCACGCAGCGTTTGCCACACTTTAGTTTTTGATACTTGCACTTCTCTAGCCACGTCTCTAGTGCTTGTTGTTTTTTGAAACGCAATCGATTATATGGGTTCGTTTACCTCTACACACGTGACCGTAACCGTTGGTTGAAGGTTGCATACTGACCTGACACACTGACCCCGACCCCCGACCCAGTTCTGTCGTCGGGTTGAGCTAGTGTCCTAGTACCAGTTGGGGATGTCGCGAGTCGCGGCTACAGGACGGTATTCAGATATTTTTGATGTTGCAGAGCCCTTTATCTCGGTTCCCTTAAAACATTGGTGTATATGGTACTAAGAAAAATTGCTTATGTTTTCAAGATCTACACGTCGTGTAAAGGAAAACCCCAACTTTGCGGACACCCTGTATATACGGGTGGCCAAACACGTGACGTCATAAAAAAAAATTAGATTCCCCACATCGAGAGGAACCCAAATCACCCCCATATATATGGTCCGATTTTGTTTAGTTTAGGAGTTATGATTTTTTTTCGGATTTTTCGAGAATTTTTGAGTTCTGTGTTTATTTTTACCATAACTTCGTTAATAATTGTGATAAATGCCTGCTTTTTTCACGATTATGTAGCTAAGACCTAAGGCTTAACTATCATATAATCATTCAAGTCATGTAACTAATACTACTTTTTAATTTTTTTCAAAATCTTCGAACATAACAAAAAAGTAAAAAAGTGCAACAACTTTGAACGTTTATAAAAAATTGAAAAAACATGTTCTTACTATTCGTAAGTATCTTAAAAACTTCCTTACGGTATCAGCTATTTACCGTAAAAATTTCATCAACCTAGCTTTACTACATGCTACCGTAATTGTGGCTCAAATAGAACCGAACCCAAAATTGGATAACCCTCTGCTCAATAGAAATTGTTAGTTTCGGAAAAAAAATTTGCAAAAACCACAAAAACACGTTTGATTTTTACTGAACAGCAGATTATTATTCATTTATGTTATTTACAAGAGGTTTTCAAAATGTCTGCCTCTAACAGAAATGCACAGTGTACGTATGAAATTTTGTTTTAAATCTCTAAATGCTTGTGTGTTGTTTTTCAACACATGTGTCGCTTCTTGAATTTTGTTTCTCAATGAATTTTCATTTGCACATTCTTGGGCGAATGTTATGTCTTTAAAATATCCCCAAACAAAAAAATCAATGGGGTTGAGGTCAGGGGAGCGTGGAGGCCATCGTATCGGTCCGTTTCGTCCGATCCATCTGTCTGGGAACCTTTCGTTTAAGTAGTTTCGCACGATCGTTGCGTTGTGGCATGGTGCACCATCATTCTGGAACACCATGTTCCGTCTGGCTTCCAGGCTTGAATCTTCCAGCAATAATGGTAGGCTATTTTCAAGGAAGCTTTTGTAGGCTACCGAATCCAACCTTGACGGCAGTTCAAATGGACCGATAAATTCCATATTGAATATTCCTGACCACATGTTCACACTAAAACGGTGTTGAAATGTCGACGGCCTTGACTGGTGGGGGTTTTAGCAGCTCAGCTGTACCGGGAACAACTTATACGCCGAGGCGGACCACAACCTGAGCATTACCCAGACCACCGTGTTTTTATTAACACACATAACACTTTCATGGCAGGCCGCATTCCAGGACGAGGAAGCAATGAAGGATATCCTACAGCTGATCCGGATCGCAGAGAAGTAGTACTTGAAGAAATTAGCCGGAATCCCTCAACGAGTACGAGATCTATGGCACAAAACCTTAGAATACCACGAACATCGATACAAAATATTCTTCATGAAGAAGGTTATCATGCCTATCATGTTCAAAGAGTTCAAGCGTTGATGCCTTCAGATTACCAGTTAAGAGTGGATTTCTGCGAGACAATGCTGCGAAGATAACGAGAGGATCCCGATTTTTTTGATAAAATTTTATGGACTGACGAGTCACGTTTTGAAAGAACAGGGATATTCAAACAAAAGCTTCCTTGAAAATAGCCTACCATTATTGCTGGAAGATTCAAGCCTGGAAGCCAGACGGAACATGGTGTTCCAGAATGATGGTGCACCATGCCACAGCGCAACGATCGTGCGAAACTACTTAAACGAAAGGTTCCCAGACAGATGGATCGGACGAAACGGACCGATACGATGGCCTTCACGCTCCCCTGACCTAAACCCCATTGATTTTTTTGTTTGGGGATATTTTAAAGACATAACATTCGCCCAAGAATGTGCAAATGAAAATTCATTGAGGAACAAAATTCAAGAAGCGACACATGTGTTGAAAAACAACACACAAGCATTTAGAGATTTAAAACAAAATTTCATACGTAGGTGTACACTGTGCATTTCTGTTAGAGGCAGACATTTTGAAAACCTCTTGTAAATAACATAAATGAATAATAATCTGCTGTTCAGTAAAAATCAAACGTGTTTTTGTGGTTTTTGCAAATTTTTTTTCCGAAACTAACAATTTCTATTGAGCAGAGGGTTATCCAATTTTGGGTTCGGTTCTATTTGAGCCACAATTACGGTAGCATGTAGTAAAGCTAGGTTGATGAAATTTTTACGGTAAATAGCTGATACCGTAAGGAAGTTTTTAAGATACTTACGAATAGTAAGAACATGTTTTTTCAATTTTTTATAAACGTTCAAAGTTGTTGCACTTTTTTACTTTTTTGTTATGTTCGAAGATTTTGAAAAAAATTAAAAAGTAGTATTAGTTACATGACTTGAATGATTATATGATAGTTAAGCCTTAGGTCTTAGCTACATAATCATGAAAAAAGCAGGCATTTATCACAATTATTAACGAAGTTATGGTAAAAATAAACACAGAACTCAAAAATTCTCGAAAAATCCGAAAAAAAATCATAACTCCTAAACTAAACAAAATCGGACCATATATATGGGGGTGATTTCGGTTCCTCTCGATGTGGGGAATCTAATTTTTTTTTTATGACGTCACGTGTTTGGCCACCCTGTATATACAGGGTGTCCGCAAAGTTGGGGTTTTCCTTTACACGACGTGTAGATCTTGAAAACATAAGCAATTTTTCTTAGTACCATATACACCAATGTTTTAAGGGAACCGAGATAAAGGGCTCTGCAACATCAAAAATATCTGAATACCGTCCTGTAGCCGCGACTCGCGACATCCCCAACTGGTACTAGGACACTAGCTCAACCCGACGACAGAACTGGGTCGGGGGTCGGGGTCAGTGTGTCAGGTCAGTATGCAACCTTCAACCAACGGTTACGGTCACGTGTGTAGAGGTAAACGAACCCATATAATCGATTGCGTTTCAAAAAACAACAAGCACTAGAGACGTGGCTAGAGAAGTGCAAGTATCAAAAACTAAAGTGTGGCAAACGCTGCAAACCTTTCTCCGCATGATCATTTTCTCTATATATATATATATGAGCAGTAGTCATTGCCAAAGCCAACGACGAGTTGGGTACAAAATACATTTAATTGTTAATTTCGAAATTGGCAAATCTCTTAGGCTCGTCAAAAGAGATTTGCCAATTTCCCAATTAACAATTAATTGTATATAACGTATATACTTGTATTACCTTATCTTTATTACGATTTGAAGTAATATGTGTTGTGGGGCCGGAGACATTCCTCTGTGATTTAGCTGAGGAAACGGGTGGAGGTGATGTAGGGTATTGGGATTAGAAGGTTTCACGGTATGATTAATTGGCCTTGATTTTAATCTTGTTACGTATAGGATATTATTACTAGATGTAGCAGGTAGTTCAGGAAAATTATTCAAATTACTAAGTAATGAAAATCTAATATTTGTCTTTATTTTTGCATACGAGGGGTTATTGTATAATGTTTCAGCTTCTTTAATGGAGGAGATATTGTTTACTGTAGGCTGCACAGTCCCTTGAGATGGGAGAATGATCAAAGCTGTCACAATGAATGCAGAATGGTTTGACATCAGGACTACGTATATGATAATTTATGTATTCTTCGGAGCATTTGGGGCACCTTGATTTACCCTTACATTGTGTTTTCGTATGCCCGAAACGACGGCAGTTTAGACAATGTGTTACGGGATGTACGAGGCGTGATTTTAAAGTAAGTACCGTTTTTAAATGACGCCGCCGCAGCACTGCGCTGTTGGGAAGCCACAGACGCCATTAGGGAACCATCCGATCGAGTCTACATATGTTTGCCTGATTTTAAAATGCCTCCACGGATTGAGAATCCCGCCGACTGCCAAGTGCGTGCTGTAATACGGTTTCTCTGTGCTCAAGGCTTCAAATCAGTTGACATTCATCACCAAATCAGTGAAGTGTATGGTGAAAACATTATGAGTGATGGAATGGTGCGGAAATGGGCTAGGGCATTTAAAGATGGCCGCACAAACATTCATGATGAGGAACAAAGTGGGAGACCTTCAGTCATTACCGATGACCTGATTCAAAAAGTAGACTGTAAAGAGAACAGACGATTCACGATTTCGTCCTTAGCTGAAAAGTTTCCTGCTGTATCAAGAAGTTTTCTTTACCAAATTGTGTCCGAACGTTTAAATTATCGGAAATTGTGTTCACGCTGGGTGCCAAAAATGTTGACTGATGAGCACAAAATCAAAAGGTTGGGCAGTGCATTGAATTTTCTCGAACGATACAGTAACGAGGGGGATGATTTTCTAAGCCATATTATCACAGGCGATGAAACATGGGTGGCCTACGTTACACCAGAATCGAAGCTGCAATGAACGAAATGGCGGCATTCATCATCCCCTAGGACAGTGAAATTCAAAACAAACAATTTCTGCTCAGAAAATCATGTGCACTGTGTTTTGGGACGGAAAGGGTATGTTGCTGGTCAATTTTTTTGCTCCACGATAATGCCCATCAACACACAGCAAATCGAACACAATACCTTATCACTTCTTTTGGCTGGGAACAATTGGACCACCCTCCCTACAGTCCTGATCTAGCGCCGAGCGACTACCATTTGTTTATACACTTGAAGAAGCATATGGTGGGGCAGTGCCATTCCGATGACGAAGTGAAAACGACTGTGAAGCAGTGGTTGTCTACTCAGGCGGCAAGCTTCTTTGACGATGGCATACAAAAGCTGGTCCCATAATACGATAAACGCCTCAATCGCAATGGGACTTACGTAGAAAAGTAGAGCAAAGTATGGCCTTTCAAGTGAATAAGTTATTTTTGTTGTTTTTTTATGTCAAAACGGTACTTACATTAGGTTCCACGGGAAAATTTACCATGTTTATCTTAATACTGTCTGGAATTCTATTACCATCAAATGTTGCAACTATACTAAGTGACATATAAATCCGAACACCCAGTTTAAATGGTTTTATTTCAATAAAATTTTGTGTAAGTACTTAATGAAGCATAGTAAGTAAATGATAAAAATTTCAAAATGATTGCACTGCTTTAAAGCCCTTTGATCTTTAATAATGTGTGGATGCACCCTGATGTGCTACGCATTCTCCAACGCGCCTAGGCAAGCTTCTGATCAGGTGGTCAATGTCCTCCTGTGGTATCTCATTCCAGGCAACCACCAACTCCTCTCGCAGTGCTTCTAGAGTCTGAGGAGCTCGTTGCAAATTGAGCAATCTCCTACCCATCATATCCCACACGTGCTCAATTGAGGATAAGTCGGGAGATCTTGGTGGCCATGGTAACAATGTGACATCATTATGTTGAAAGAAGTCTATTGTGACTCTTGCAACATGTGGTCGGGCATTATCTTGTTGGAAAGTTGGATCTGCCAGGGTGTCAAGATAGGGTAAAAGATGGGGTTCTAGAACTTCGTGGATATAACGCTGCGCGTTCATGTTACCTCTGATGAAGATTAAAGGTGACCTGTAACCATAAGCTATAGCACCCCAAACCATAACTCCAACAGTGTGATGAACATGTCTTTCAACAAAAAACTGTGGATTCCTCCTTTCACCACGTCGCCTTCTAACCCTGGCACGACCATCGTGCATGCCTAAACAAAATCGAGACTCGTCACTAAAGACAATACTGTTCCATTCCTGATCCCAGAGTGACCGTTGTCTGCACCACTCAAGGCGATTACGTCGGTGTTCTCGAGTTAAAGGGAGGACCCAGTGTGGCCGGTACGAAAACAAGCCAAAACTTCTCATTCGTGGGTAAACACTGCGCATGCCAATAGGTCTTCCGTGTTCTGCAAACTATTCATTTGCAATGGACCTGGTAGTGGAGAAACGGTCCCTTAAGGCCAACAATCTTAGGCGGCGATCTTCACGGTCTACGGCGGCGTCCAGTGCCCCTTGCTTTTTGCGTACGGCCTTCTCGAAGCCATGCCTGATAACACCTAACCACAGTGTCTACAGTTCTTTGCACTCTGACTGCAATTGCCCGAAAAGAAAGACCAGCTTCCCGAAGTCCCACTATACGGCCCCTATCAAACTC
The DNA here is from genome assembly GCA_963669975.1 of Acanthoscelides obtectus. Taxonomy (NCBI): domain Eukaryota; kingdom Metazoa; phylum Arthropoda; class Insecta; order Coleoptera; family Chrysomelidae; genus Acanthoscelides; species Acanthoscelides obtectus. The sequence continues at coordinate 30,712,486 of CAVLJG010000009.1, forward strand.
ACTAAGACGAAATCATACAGGTCTCCGTACTCTAGGCATCGTAACCGATCGTAAAGGATGTCAAGAACCAAAATCCGCCAACGTTGATTCTTTACTGCGGTTGAAATATTCATTTTTAGAGCGTTAGTGAATTAAAAAAAAGCAGTATAAAAACCGGAATGTCCAACTGATAAGGCTGAACATTTTTTCACTTGTTATCTACAGTAAGATAAATACATTCACCAACTTTTATTAAAATAAAACCATTTAAACTGGGTGTTCGGATTTATATGTAACTTAGTATATTAACTGTCTATTCACATAACCAACTCGTTTTATCGTTTTCATCCACCACTTTTCTCTTTAAACGTTTAACCTCTGCTGCAGAAATATCAGATATAATTGCTTGTTTCAGATATTCTTCGGAAAAAATGTATGAACCAGCCGGAATAAGCCTTTTTTGTGATTGAAAATGTTGGGATGAATGCTACTAAATCATTCTGTTTGACAATTTTGTGTTCTACCAAAGAATTAGCAACATCGTAAGATTTATAAATTACCTTTACTCTTTTCAAACCTACAGATTTTATATGTAAAATATCTTTCTGGAATTCCTTCACTTGTTGTAAAAACAGTCCGATTTTCACCGAAAAAATCCTCCCCAGGTTTTTGTTCTTGTGCTCTAAAAAGACGTTATATAGTTCTATATCATGCACTCGATATTTATTATCAAAGTTATATCCAGCGGGTTTAATATCCATAATTTTATCGGTATTACTTATTTCAAAAGAGTCACCCCCATTGTTATCGATGGGCGGTCCGTGACCGCCCGTATCCGCTCCCATAACAGATAATCTGAGTTATAAGGTCCTTACCAAATACGCTGTAGTAAAATATATATCAAAATAAATATGAACACAGATATGGTAAAAAATACCTCGTTTTTACCCGACACTCGCACAGATAAGGAAACAACCTTCTTCTATCGATGCTCGAACAAGACTGCAAATCATTGATACAAAGTGAGAATAGAAGAGGTGCCAAATTGGATCCCTGCGGCACACCTCTAGTCGCAGTGTATACTTCCGATCTCACACTATTTACATGTTGTCTATTAGAAAAATATGATTTTAATACCAATAAATAATTATTCATAACTGATCTTGTCAAAAGCTTTGGAAAAGTCGGCATACATTACTTCAACCTGCCCTCTGCTGTTCACTGCGTCACATAGAAACTGGCTAAAGGTAGAAGTTGCTGATATTTGACCGAAACTTCGTGAAACCTTATTGATAAATATATATGCGATTTTTTGCAGACTGGTAGATAGGATCATATAATATCATTTCAAGAAGCTTAGCAAAATTGTTCAAAATGGGTATTCTCCTGTAGTTAGTGATGATATTGGAAGCTTGACTTTTGAATATTTGAACAGAAGACAAAAAAAAATAATCAAAGTCTTTAAGCGCAATATCAGGTGTTATATAAATAACTGCTACATAGAAGGTATGAAAGGAGATAAAACACATACAAGAAAGTCTATTTCCGGAAACTAAACTCCAAATCGAGAAGAGTAGACTACCCCAAACTTCATCCAGGGATCTATAGCTAACATCACACCGCCCCTAGTAGACAATCCAAGCTGATTGCAGTTCATATCATTTTGATTTACAACATAATGATTTGGAAATAATTCACTAGATTTCATCCAGGGATTTAACCACGTCTCACTAGTACACAATAATGCTGTAATCACACTCGCTTACACTAAAAAAACCATATCGATCTTGGTGTTAAGACCTCAGAAATTTTGGTAGTAGACACAGGTAGTAGCGCCTGGTTCACTGTCGGGTTGTTCTATCAGTTTAACGGAACAATTTTTGGCACATCATTTATGTACTTGATTTGACAATTAGTATCACCAGAATTATGTCGATTGACAAGTTCTTGTCTTATACTTTTGTAATATGCGATTTATCTTTTGGTGCGTTCAGAAGAACTAATGATGTTTTTGTGAACATTATTTTTTTGGCTTTCCTCACAATATTGCGAGCAGTATAAGTATTATCAAACACTACTTTGTTAGGTCGCATTCTGGAGTCGAGAAGCGACCAATTCTCATGAGTAAAATATGATGCAGATATCGCGTTTGCTTTATTTGGACAGTGTTGCTGGATGTTCATGAGAAATATCAAATATGTCGTATTTCCAAGTATAATTGAATTAAATGTTGTGATGAGTCTATATACTCCTCGGTGGAGAAAGCCATCATTGTGCCGTTACCCCTCACGAACAGACAGCCGACGCATCCGCGTCAGTGAAACAGACATCTTTCCAAGGAAAGCTAGAGAAGAAATCTCTGAGCCCTTCCCAGTCGGCATGTCCGTAATGCCAAGTTTTGCGGCCTGTACGAGTTTCTGCTGACACAGCGGGTTCTGACCGAAACCTAACCTCCATAACACCGTGGTCTGAGTTACCCAGGGGGGACAGAACAGTGCTGTAAGGGACAGGATGCGTGGTCAGAAAGAGATCCAGCAGGCTACTGGCGTGTGACGAGACGCGAGGGAAAAAAGTAGGGCTGGTCACCAGCTGAGTTAGCCCTTGGGTAAGAGCGAACGCTTCGACTGCACGACCTGCTGCGTTGATGTTCATTAAGTCGATCTGGACGGCGAGGTATTCGAGTAGGTCATCCCAGTTATGGTCTGAGCGAGAGCGATAAAGGCAGCAGATAAATTTGGGTGATGTTTTGGAATTGAGGCGAAGCCACAGAATGTCCTTCCGATCTGATTCCAAAGAAACATCTCTGGAGCAGGCAAGACTGCTGCAGACAGAGGCTTCAACTCCTCCGTTCTTTCTCAGATTGGAGTGCACCTCGTAGTTTGGGAAGTTAAGATGGGTAATCGGTGCAGACTCTGAAATTGTCTCCGCCAAGAAAAGCACGGCGGGACGATTGGATTGCAGGTAGTGATGAACAGCATCAATGCTGTTTATTCCGCAGATGTTCGGAAAACAAATTTTATCTTCGATGTTGTTCCCTCGAGCCCACCCTCCACCCGAACATATGTTCTATTATAAACGTAAACTACCAACTGTTATCACGTTAAAGTTAAATAATTCAGTTCTTGACAAAGTTCTTAGTGGTAATAGTAGATGAGAGACTCAGCTGGAGAGATCATCTACGTTATGTCATAAAAAAACTAAGATCAGCTTATTTTGCGTTGCGTAACTTGAAAAACATAATGTGTACAAAGGATTTACTAAATGTCTATTTTGCAACCGTATATCCTCATTTGAAGTACCTTGTTCTCTGCTGGGGCTGCTCTGTGGATGCTCAGCGCGCATAAATACTTCAAAAGAGGATTATACGGTTAATATTTTTGTTGGGCCCTCCACGGACTTGTAGTACGACATTTCTCAGTGTTTTTATACTTGAGGCTTGCGTATTCGTAAAAAATAATTATAATAAGTTTACATACATTGAGGAGCAGCAAAAATACAACCTTCGGAACAATAAAGGCATATGTATTGCTAATTACAATCTATCATCTTATCGTAAAAGCCCTGAGTATATGTGTGCCGCTATATACAATCATCTACCTAATGATATCAAAACCTTTCTGCGACAAGTCTTCTAAAAAACATGTGCAAGGATTTTTGGTAGAAAAATGCTATTATTCTGTTAATGACTTTGTATCGATTTTGTCGTAACTTTGTTTCATTGCGCGTAATATCAATCTTTAATAATTACTGTAACCTGTATTTTGACGTTTCATATCCGCGAAGCTGACATGAATAAAAGTTATTATTATTCTTGTTAATGATGTTTGTCAATGTCAATGTCAATGATATATGTGTATACTTTCTTATATTGATAAGTAAATGCTCTTGTGTACTTTTCTATCATAACAAAATCCTCCAAGACACCGATTTATTTCAAATACGCATATTGTTAGAGATAAGATTACTCTTTACTTTGCTGTACAACCTTCAACATCTCAATAAATAAATTTTGATGTGGTTCGTCGCCTATTTTATTTAATTTGGATATAATTCCATGAAGTCTGAAATCCATGAAATATCGCCCCATCTGACATGCCAGTGCACAGATAAGAAAAGGGATATATGGCATATTTTCCTGATAGCATTGATAAATCGGCAATACTTCGGACATCGCTTAATTGACATTGATTTTCTATTATCCAATATAATGGTGCAGGCAAGCGTCTGCGACTACATCCTATTAGCTTTTTGTTATGGAGTAAGAGCTGGAAGTGTATATTATTATGGCAATGTTAGATAAGTTTTTCAGAATTGGTTTTCTAAACAAGAGACAGCTGCTATAGCTCATATAGGGCAGACATATTTAGCGGAACTGCTCCAGCAGGCTGACCTGCTTGAACCTTGGATCCCAGAAAGTGGCATACTCACTAAATCCACTATGTGATCTGATTTATATCCCACCACAACAGCTTCTGCTATAATTTGTTGACAATTACTGATTTTCCTTCCCACCGCAATAGGTCGCATGTAATTGCTTTGTTTTCGCGTGCCAGCGTAATCCGATTTTTGAACTGCCTAAGGTTAGTGAAACTGGGAAGAGTTTCCTCATGAAGATTGTGCCACAATCTCGATACCCTAGGGACAAAGTAGCGGCCGAATCGGTCAGTTCTGGATGTACAAGTTCGGTACGGTCCGGATGGGAGGTCGAAGTCAGGCGGATCTTTCTGGCAGACTCATCGGGCGGCGGTCAAAATGGAGGAGAGCGATGAGGAGCAGAGCACGTTGGCGTAGCGGTAGAAGAGAGCTAAATTGCCGATGGCTCGCCGGTGCGGAAGGCTCCCAAGTCTGTACGTTAGAGGAGGGTCATCGATCAGTCGGACAGCTCTCCTCTGAACAGCATCAAGCGTGGATAATGTGGCCGAGGCAGCAGCACCCGAAACATGTTAGCAGTACTAGAGCCTAGGTCTTATCTGAGCCTGGTACAGAGTGAGTAGGTCATGTGGCGAAAAGTACTTTTTAGCTCTAAACAATAACCTGGCTTATCCCCAATAGCTGCCGCTTTGACGAGATGTATTCGTACCAGATCAAGTCTGCTGTGATCTGAACTCCGACTAGCCGGTTGATTGAATTCGGCTATTCATCGAAACCAGACTGCGGTCTTGCATTTGAAGACGTCGCACCAGTACCGATTTTGCCGGAACGATTTCCCTAGTTTTGTGCATTGACAATCTATAAAACTCTGGCTACGGTTTAGTGTTGCGAATTTCATTTAGTCATGAAAGAGTACGAATTAGAGATGATCTTAGCAGCGACTTGCAAGTCGCCGGGATATCGGCGACAGCGACCTTAAAGTCGCCGGTAGATTCAGCAGCGCTTTAGGTCGCTGCTTGTCTATGGTCGCTGCCAGCAGCCAGCGACTCCCTGGCGCTGATTAAATTACTCGATATTTGGCGGCGGTTATCCATTGATATTAACGAGATGCAGATGTTCAGGTTCCTGAAGATTTGAATTAAACTATATTTAAGGTTTTCGTTTTTAACAATATTGAGCACAAAACACATAAAATCATAAAAATACATAAAATATCTTTATATGAATCTTAAAAAGTAAAACAAAATACTAACGTACCAGTCAAAATAGAACTTTTAAAACATAACAAATGTAGTATAAAAAAGCTTCTTTTATATTTTAAACATTGCTTAATAAACGAAACATTTTTCTATGAAACAGGAATAGTTATACGAAACATAAGATTATTTTGCCCGTCAAAATAAAAGCATTGAAACAGAACAAATAAAACAAAATATAAAATCGTGATTATAATCATTACTAAATAAGTAAATTAAGTATTTTTGTATAGTTCAGAAAAAGTAAAACAACACATGAGATTATTCTACGAGTTGAAATAGAAGTTTTAAAACATAACAAATATAATACATGACAATAATGATTTTCTTATAATCTTAATCTTTGCTAACGTAATTTTTTGCGAAGTTCGCATTAGCGTTTAAAAAACCAACATTCGAGCTTTATGTGCCTTTAATCGACTCCGTCTTTCGCTGATGATCAAGCCTGCCTTCGAAAATAACCTCTCGCACGGCAATGAGGTAGCTAGAGCACAACATTTTTCACGGACCACCTCACTTAAAACTGGGAAGTAGTGGTTAAAATCTCTCCACCACTTACAAGGATCTTCATTACGGGGTAGTAAATCTTCTTCTAAATGTCGCTGGACCTCAATTATCGCTTGAGAGGAAGCCGTTGCTTTGGACTTAGTACTTGAAGAGACAGTTTTTTTAAAGGACCCCCAAACGGATAATTCATCTTCTGACTCACTATCACTACGTTGGTTATTATTTACAGTTTCCTCGCCTCTATTTCAAGTTTGTTTTTCCAAAAATTTTGCTGTAACCATGCCAATAATATTTTTTTTGACATTACTGCTTAGTTGTTCATTATCAAATACAAGCATTTTAAATCTGGGATCTAAAAATGTGCAAGCAGTAAGGGTGTTACTACGTTCCACAGATTCAAATCTGTCGAACAGACCAGAATTTAATTTTAAAACCACTTGGATTACATCTGGATGAAAGTCCTTTTTAGTCAGTTTTAGACAAACTGATTTTAAACCATTAACTAAAGGTATAACCAAAGAAGCAGTTGCATATTTCTCGCCACTAATTGTCTTAGTGGCACCTTCAAAAGGCTTTAGTATTCGACATAACTGGTCACATATCTCCCACTCTTCTTGCCTTAGCACTGGCAGGTCCTTGTCCAGCACTGCTATGGTACTTTTCAGGTCATCTTTTAGGTCAACAAATCTCTTAAACATATAATATGTCGAATTCCATCTAGTTTTAATATCCTGCAGCAAGTTAAGTGGTTCCTTTCCAGAATCTTTTGTTGAGTCATCAACTTTTCAGTTGATAACGCACTGTGCTTTAAATGTACTACAACAGCTTTTACTTTATTTATCAATTCCATTATATTATCATTTACGGCCAAGGCATTGGAAACTACTAAATTTAATGAGTGCGCAAAACATCCAAGCCTCCTTAGAAATGGCACCTTTGATGTTTGGAGCATTATCTGACACAGCTAGGATAATCTTGGACTGTAGATTCCAATCTGTAATAATTCCTTTCAGGGAACGAGCCAAATTTACACTTGTGTGTTGACTTTGTGACTCTTTGCAATCTAACAAGACAGATTGCATTTCAAAATTTTCACTGATAAAGTGCGCTGTGACGTCTAAAAAGCTGTCATTATTTTCTGACGTCCAATTGTCAGTCGTTATACATACATATTTCGCACCATCCATTATTTCTCTGCATCGATGAAGGCATTCTTCATATTTTGCTGGAATGAGCGATTTTCAAATGGTTTGCCTGTTCGGAATCTCGTATGCAGGATTCAAGGATTCTACAAAACTTCTGAAACCCTGATCCTCGATCATACTGAATGGCTGAAAGTCATTGTAAAACATTTCTAAAAGTTTTTCTGTTATAACTTTGTTTGCACTTACACCTAATTTGTTTGCAATAAAACTTGATATCTTTATTTGATTCGTGATACTTTTTTTCGCTAAAGCAGGTTTGCAAATATTTCTAGTCGAAGAACTAGAAGACGTCGACGTAGAAGGTGCAATATAATCGTGATCAGTTTGATCACTAACACAGTCCATCGTAGATTGCTCGGTTCCTTTCCTCGTGCTCAGAACCTGAACTGTTGGGTGGTTGGTTTTTAAATGTTTCCTCATGTTTGAGTCTGTCGTTTTGAAGGAAATTCTTTTTTTACATACATTACATTCTGCATAGTTATTTACTTTATCACTTACTGAAAAAATTCCAAATATCACTAATCTTTTGACGCTTTGACATATTTATAAGGTGCTTGCAACTCACAACAATAACAATAAAAACTAACAAAATAGGTTAGGCTACGCTTTAGCGACCCTGTACTTTCCGCGCGATGATCGTGATGTATATATGCTTCCTGGCAGCGACCGCGACCGAAACAGCATTACAGCTACCGATCAGTGGTTACCGATATCGATACTTCCAAACAGCGATCTGGGTCGCTGCTTCATGGAGAAGCAGGTCGCCGGGACTAACGGCTACCATTCAAGTCACCGGGAAAGGTCGCCGGTACCGATATATCGATCATCTCTAGTACGAATTTCTTGACTATAGGTACGTAACTGGAAAAGATAAGTGCGATACAAATGCTGCAAATTTACAAAATATTATCTTCACTTTAAGATTAAAAATTTGAGATTTAAAATGTAAACCATGAAACAATGATGCAATCCAGTAGGCATAAGCGCAAACAAAAATATATTTTTGAAGTAGCTAATTAGATCTGCACAAGCACAAAAAAGGCTGTAACAACGAACATCAAGAAAATAAATAGGAGCATGGACTACTGGAATGAATCTGTTGAAATGCGCATGCGTGATTAGTTTTAAATGGTTCCTATGCCTGTGCTGGAACAATGCTACTATAGCTCTGAGAGTACCATTCAGATTTAATGAGGCAAGGTTTCCACGATGCTTAGGACAAAACATCAATGGCAGACTAGTGATCTTCTCCGTCAGCTAGACATATACAGGGTGTCATGAGAGTTGGGACTTTCATTTTCATAGTAATCTACGTAGGCAATACCAAAGCTAATTTGCGACAAAGCAACACCGCAAATATAAAAAAGAAATTGAAGAAAAATACTCACTATTCATTTGGTATGGAATTTCAAGTACTGCCTTGTCACATGGTTTGTTCTAAACGCTGCATGAAGTTGTCGCTACCCTATTGAAAAATACGAGTTATTTTACCTCTTCCTAAATTTGCAACATCTGGATCTGTCTAGGTCTGTCAACTGTGTGCACCCAGGTGGCCTTTCACGATATAAGAAATCATATGCATCATCTTAAAGATGCCCATATCAAACGTTATTGCGCTATGCATGTACTGATTTCGGTTTTTCAAGTGAGGTTTGTCTATAAACTAGGTTAACCTAGTCACCACGCGACGCATGGTTTGGATACTGGCTTACATAGTCTTAGTAGGAGAGGAGAGTATGATGGCAGAGTTGTATTGGTATATGTATTACATTTCGGAACCTAATATATCGAGTATGTTAAACTTTTGGTATACATGTTGCTAAAAAAACATGGTTATTATTGCTCTGTAAACTCTCAACTTTGATATTAAGCCGGGCTCTGAAATAAAATAGACTATTTCTCCATGATATAGTCAGATTGATTTCAGCACCGCATTGCGTGGTAGGTTAGGACGACCTGGGATAGTTCTCTGCAGAAACCCGAATGGGGCGAATATTCCACACATATTTTCTAGACACTTGCAGCTGCTTTGATTGAATTTATCATACCCGTTTGAAAGCACAAAAACAACTTATCGTAATCTTTCAAAGAACACTCTGGTCCGATAGCGCTTTGGAGGACATGAAAACAACTAGCATTGACCATTCCACACACTCACACAGACAGGATTCTTCATGACTTATAGGTAGATCTAATTTCAGTGATTTTCTGGCCTCAAGATTAGATATGTAAAAATTTAGCCACCTGCTTTTGGACCATAATTGTAACTGGGTTTGGCTTGGTAATCCTGTGTAATTTTCTATCTATTACGTTGTTGACTGGCAGGATTAATACGACAGGGAATACAAACAATTTGTCACGCTTGCTAGTATTGTTAGAACTTGGGGCGCCTTTGCTTCATCTCCTCTATACACCCTCTAGCTTATATCGCATTTATCTCTAAACGTTTTGCCGACGGATGCTCGCTTTTGTATGTTCTGGGGTGGGATGCATGTATCAATCGTTTAGAAGATAACAGAAAATAGTTTCATCAAATTTGCCGAGGATATCGATTTTCCAAAAATTGTATGCAACTTTTGTAGTCTGGTAATACGAGTACACATGTTTCAAAAAGATTTTATCAAATTACACCGAAACGGCATTTTCATTATAGGTATAAGGTTTGAGGCCGGCTTGACATACGTCAGGTCATATGTCCAAATAATAGGTCCTACGGAAAAAATCCGATTGTCTTATATTTCTTACTACTGTAACAAATAAGAGCGTAGGCAAGATATTGAACGGATGCTCATTTGGACATCTTGCATATGTGCGCATATCATCTCTATAGTCAACGCCAAACAAAGTGGCGTGCACGTCATCACGATAAAAATTCCCCGACCTAATGCCTAGGTTTCTATCACAAACAATTGCTCTATTGCAGTTTCATATTAATGTGATATATAAATTGTAAAATGGTCATTACTCTCTTATTATGGTTAATAGTCATATAAACATTGTTATTAAAATATCACATAAGTTGCTTTCTGATAAATTTAGACGCATTATGCGAAATAAAATGTTTTGCAAACGCTCCAATCACTTATCGACATGTAAACGCACTAAACCGATTTCGCAGCGTTGACACATTGTCACCTTGAAACTTATTTAAACTGGGAACTGACATTTGTATTAATTTTGACACTGAATCAATTTGTGGCATTTCAAATCTTTATAAATCCTTTGGCCCCGCATACTGTAAATCAACAACTGTTTGTTTCAAAACAAAATTATTCATTTTACGAGTAGATAAAGGCAATTTTGGTATATAAAGATGCCCAAACAGTTAAATAGTCGGTGTAAGGAACTCGTGGCCTCGTTAATGCACTACTTTGAGCAAGAAAGGGACAACAACGGGCCTTTGTTGCCTTTAAATGCCGTTCAAGAGGTAGGTTACTAATAATTATATGTAATGTATATTAATAATAGTGAAATTTTATTTCATTTTTTGTAGCGTGTTGCTGCTGCTTTAAAAATTAGTTTAAGGACAGTTAGTCGTATTTCCGAGGGTGTGAAAAGTGATGCAAATTTAGAATCGCCCAAGAAAAAGCGGAGTTATATTAAACGTGTAACCAACACAGCGACATTGGATACAAGTGCCATTCGAGAAGTGATCTATAATATGTATCACAAAAGTAAGATTATATTATAATAACTTATCAGAAATTTGCATTAATTTGTTAACTAAATTATAATGTCATATTACACATGGTTTCAGAAGAACAAGTTACGATACAAACTTTATGGTCTCGATTAAGAGATAGGGCATTATTTGATGGTAGTGCCACGTCTTTAAGGCGGTTGCTTAGAGATCTTGGATTTAAGTGGCTTAAGGACAATCCGCGACGAGGGCTCATGGAACTACCAAGTATAGCTTTGAAAAGGGTGGAATTTCTAAGGCAATACAATCAAGCCAAGGTTGAGGCCTTATACCAGTTTGTCTTCCTCGATGAAACTTGGATATTTCAAAATGGGACCATAGGTCGCTCTTGGCAAAATGGAAACCAAAAAAGCGTGAAAGCTATTAAAACAGATGGTAAAAGGTATGTACTTTTACACAATTTGCACTATAAAATTTAAAACTAATATATTTTAGATACATTATATTACATGCTGGAAATGAAAATGGGTTTATTGAGGGTAGTGAAGCGATATTTTCTTCGAAAACAAAATTGAGCGATTACCATGGAGAGATGAACCAGGACAATTTTTTGAAATGGTTTCAACATCAGTTATTAGAAAAATTGGAGAGTCCATCTATGATTATACTGGATAACGCCCCTTATCACAGCATGATAGTGAACAAAGTGCCCAACAATGCATGGACAAAAAAAAATATCCAAGACTGGTTGACAAATCAAAACATACCATTTTTAAACACAATGTTTAAAACAGAGCTATTGAGTATTGTTGCTCGGTACATAATGCTTCTTAATTATATATATTTTGGTCGACAGTTTATATTTCTTTTGTTTATTCCTATTCTTAAAATAACTGCTTTTTTAGAAACAAACCACCTAAAATATACGTGATTGATGAATTGGCGGAATAACATGGGCACAAAGTTCTTCGTCTGCCTCCTTACCATTGTATATTTAACCCTATTGAGTTAATTTGGGGCATAGCAAAAGGTTACTATAACAGACATATTGGTAGAGATGGTAACAGTGAAAAAGACTGTTTGGATATGTGGAACGAGGCTCTACAAACGGTTACCCCAGACATGTGGAAAAATAGTGTTCGACATACTGAGCAAGAAATTTTTAAATGGTATGAAAGAGAACGAATTTTTGATCGACCAGACATCGAACCTTTAATAATCAACTTTGAGAGTGATGAAGATTCAGATTCAGACAGCGCTGAAGAAAGAAACTCCGACTAACTTTATTGTACAGAAAAAGCTTACACCAGTAGCTTACCTAATTTTAGAATGCATTTTTCTGTATAAATTCTGTAAAATAAATACCATGCATAAAATTTGGAGGACCCCATTTGGATTTTTATTCAGTACCTTTAAGCTATCAATTAAATATGGTAGTTTCATAGTGTCATCTGATCAATAATTGTCATACTTAATGATTATGCAAGTACAGATCTATAATTTTATTATACTATTATTTTTGTTCTCATTTGAGGTTAATATTGCTTATAAACCTAGATATGTAAATAATAAATTTTATTATTTTACAAAAAGTTTGGCAACAATGTAAATTTTTCAACACACCCACCTTGATGATAAAAGGCTAGCGTGAAAACGTTCCAGTGAACCATTTGGTTGTTCGTGCCCTACGCTTGAAAACGATAATTCATTATCATCCAATGAACAAAGATCTCTAAGTAAAATGTTATCGAATTCTTGACCACAATGACAATGTATTCTCAAATGTGCTCCATATTGTTCGAAATACAGTGTGTTTACAACAGATTTTGCTGACTTATTACTAATGTTATTAAGCTCCTTTAGGTTTATTCGCAATGACGCGATGCAACGACAACCTTCATACTATGAACCCTACCTTGCGAGTGACACTACTGACAGTATCGTCGGCAGGGATGTCATAGAATCATGGCTGGCGCTTATGACGTGTTTTACTCATATTGCCCAGCAACGTTGCCAGATGGTCAATACTTAGGGAGGCAAGAAACTTGCGATAATGTTATCAAATGAATGGATACCATGGAGTATGTACTAATTTTATATCGGCTGACTTGACCCATTTAATTTTTGCACATTTTGTAGCTCGCTCGAAGGACTAACTTGGGCCGAGTATAATCCTTTATGAACTGATGATAGCATTGTCGGAGAAGTGCAGAGTCAACCTGGAATAAGTGTCTCTAAGTGGAAGTTCAACATTATGAGCAGCTTTTTCAATGATATTGTAATGGACGTAAATTGTCACACGATATTCTCAGTAGTGCGTTCTGGTGAAGAGACTATCGTGCCATTTGAATATCTTTCTGAATAGTGTTGAAACACCATTTCGCCATACCTACTGTCCATGTCTAAAATAGTAACATAAAATCCTTCGAAAAAATTATCCTTTTTGTCTATACTAATTTAATTTTAAAATATATTTGACAATTCGAGGCCTAGTGTAAACACGTGACTCACTGTAAGTTTCACTAACTTGTACTTTGTTTACCAAAGTAGCCAAAATATAATGGGAATAAACTAGCTATTTTTATGTTGAGAGCATAAAATGATATATTTTCTGCAGCCAGCTTAAAAAAAGAGCTCAGGTTTCGGTTGCATGTTCATTCAAAAAGTACATCACTTAAGTCTGTTCAAATCTCATTGACTTCGCCTCAAAACAAACATATGCTCTCCGATTGCGCTTCTATTTACTTGTTGATGTCCTATTTATCAGGATGGAAACAATACCGAGTACATAACGGGTTCAAGTCCAAATCCTACTCACCACCATCCGGTGTTCCCCAGTGGTCTAACTTGGGACCCCTTTTATTTATATTGTTTTTTTATGACCGCTGTGAAAATTATGTTTTGCTGACGACATCAAAATATATTTGTCTATAAGGAATATTCATGTTTAGATTTACAGATAGAGTTGAACAGTATTGGTGCGATATCAAGATCTTAGAATTTCAGTATGTTTCGTCTCCTCTCATCCAGCATCCACCTTATTTTTTTCTAACGGACGCCATTTTAGATTTTTGTACAGATGAATAGAGTTTTTAAGTCTGATCCCAAAAATGTTTACTACGTCATACATTGAGATTGCTAAACCTTAGTTATTTAAAAAAAACAGAATTTCCTAGGTAGGCTTTGAAATTATCCGATAGTCATTTGTTTCGCATACCAGATTTATCCCCTATTTTCTCCTTATGTTATTCGAGATGGGATTTCAAAGTAAATTGCATGTTGTCATTGTTACTTACTCTCCTCTACAAGATGGCACAGTCAAATTTTCAATTCGACATTTCTTCTTTCGTCTTCCATCATCAATTTTGTTTTTTCATGTGAACGCTATATTGAATTTTTGTACATTAAAGGGGCCTTTTCAGTCCCAAAATTAAAACGATCTTGTGAAAATTCAGTCTCTCTCCGAAAGTACTTGGGATTTAGAAACTTTCCAAGCGGCATTTTGTTGATTACCTAAATACGCATCTTTACCCCCATTTAAGCGACTTCGTGTCTGTTACAGTTTTGGAGATTCGAGAGATGAGGGTCGAATTTGAAGCACTCTGTATATGCGTAGCAACCTTGGTTAAGCGAGTATTACTCGTATATGGAGCCCGTATTACCAAATTTATATAAACGAAATTGAAAAGCTTCAAAGGAGGTTCCTTATACATATATATATTATGTATATTCTGATGGAGTTGATCCTGATGAAGGTTTTAGGTTATGCAGAGCTGTGTGGGCATTCTGAAATTCAGAGTTCAAAAGAAAGGTATCATCACGCAATTATGTCAGTTTTAAGCCATCTACAGCAAGGACCAACGTTTTGGTCAAGTCACCAGTGCATGTTATGTGTAAGAGTCTTACTAGTACTTAAATTGATTATGTTCTTTTCAAACTCTGTCGTAGACTATTAGTATATTCTGTTCATGTAATTGCCCTGTTAATAGGTACTTGTTGGATAATAAATGCTATTATTATTCAGACGACCAGGGGCAGTATTCAATATAACTAAATTCCTGACTAAATTACATATATTGTACTGTAGTAAGAAACATGCGTACCTATACTAAGTAAATACTGAAGTGCGGCGGAGTAATTCCGTCACAGTATGTTAAATAGTACAGAGTTAACAACTTCACTGAAGGAGTCTGTAATTTTCCGGCAGCCAGAATATGTCTCTCTCTTTGAATTGACGCGTTGGTCTCTTTCTAGAAACTAGCGGCCTCGCCATCATGGCCGATTATGTAGCCGGGGCATTTTTATCGCGGCATCGCCAAAGCGGATTGGTTGGGGAAATCGGCGTGCTGCTACTCGATTGGTCGAGGAAAACCTGGTGGTGGAGGGGTAAGGGAGCGCCTGGAGCAGGGAAAACTCTGCAGGGGTAACCGGAGGAAGATGATGTGAATATGCGGTGCGGCAGGATGGAGGAGAGATACAGGGTTGGCCGAAAGCAAGCTGAATGCAGATAACTGGGGATTCACTACTTGCCTTGATTTCCAAGCTACTTTAATTGACTTGAAACCAATTTAAGTTCAAATCAAGTATTTGATATTAGCAATCTGATATCAAGTCAAGTCGTATTTACGACTGCTGTGTAAGCTTGATATTACAAGATAAGTTTTGTAATATAAATACAAATAGATTATGAATACAGAACGGAAGTTTATTTGTCACAAGTTTCAGAGAAAACTACAGACATTGAATAAAATAATATGTATATCGTATCACAAACAATAAAACGATAACACTGCAAACTCGAAGAGACAACACTCTTCATCAGCTGATACAAAAAACATTTAAATTAGCTTTTCATTCGCTAATCACGAGTTAAGACTAACGGATTCATAATGGTGGTAAAATTAAAAATAATGTGACAACTGCCCGGATTTTGAGCTACACTCCTATATCATAATAATTAATTTTAAGCTGGGCATTATATTTTGTCTTTGTAAAAAACATTAAAATTAGCTGTTAAGTTGCTTTTCTTGAAGAAGTTTAATTTTACTTCGTTTGTATGTTTATTGGAAACTTGTGTACTTGTGTTGTGTGGCCGGGATAATATACTTTTCGTACATGGTCCTGCGTGGCCCAAAAGCCCTTGCTTCGCCGCTGATCTTACGTCAGCCCCGATTTTTTCTACCTACCGATTCTGTCCTCGAGTCTACCAAATTTGCTTGACGCTTTTTACAGATTTTGAGATGACAGCTACGATTTCTGTTTTTCTACTAGCATTAAACTATAAAATGCTGCTCATTCGTTGTACAAATAAATATCACTGAGGTCTTTAGCAGAAATAATATGATTTGGCATCAAGTGTCAAGTAGTTTGAAAATGCCTGACCTCAAATCAAGTCGCGCAATGAAAAATAAGTCAAGTCAAGCATTACCGTTTCTTGTTAAGTAGTTGATGAAAATATCAAGCTACTTGACTTGATGAATTCCTGTTATACTAAAGTAAATATCACAGTTTTAGGAAAGTGAGTGTTCTGAATGGGTAGAAAAATAAACAATTATGAGGTCAACATTTCCAGCCAGAATAACCCCGGACTACAAAGAAACGGGGTCCTATAAGTAAGGTTTTGGCACTAAGCATATCTCAAATTTCAAGTTGATCTCATCTATGAAAATTTTACAGCTAAATATCTGAGAATATATGGATTTTTAACTTTCATCAATATTTTTTTTTTTAGTAGAGTACTTGATTTCTTGCGAAAAGTATTGCCATTGGTTTTAAAAGGATCGTGAAACTAACAAAAATTTAATTTTAATCGTTTCTATGAGATTTTAAATACTTTATATTTCAATTTTTCAATATTTCATAACACTTCTCTTTTTATTGTAGTACTTACTCATTCTTTAAGTCCAAAGCTTATGAGTTTTGGCATTTTTGTCATAGTATTTTTATATGAGCGCATGGTCGCAATACGTTCTACTTTGTATCTGAAATAAAACACAGAACGGATATAAAAATGAGGCTTGCTACACTGCACTTACATTAAAACCAAAAGTTGAAGTCTTATCATTAATTTGATAGGTATTATTGTTTCAACTTTTGTTTTTATCGTGAGCACAGTGGAGCAACACTTTTATTTTCATATACTCGTATATGTTCTCTCATTCAGTATGTTTTATTATAGATTTGAAGTGAAAAGCGTCACGATCATCCGATCATATAAAATTATTAAGTACAAGTACTGAAAAACCATTTTATTCATACTTTTCTAGAACTCAACAAATGAGATCTTGAATTTTGGAATGACATGTTCATCACCTTCGATTTTGTAGTGTCCTCCAGGTAATTGTAAAGATATTTCTTACGATCTGAACGTCCTAAAGCCTCCTTTTCATACAAGATGTCAAAGAGTTGTATCCTTGTCGCAATGTTCAATCTAAAAAGATAAATACCACTATAGAGGGTGTAAACGTTATGGTAGTCATTATTGAAATGGGTAATAGGGAGGACCAAAACAAGTCAAAAAGTTCATAAGACCCATGGTCCAAAAGTCAATAGATTTTTGTCTAAAAGGCTTTATAGTTTACAACTTTAAGTGCTTTATATCGACTAAAATCTTACTAATCTTTATAATCAAATCTAAAACGTTTTTAAGTTGGGTAATTAACAAATAAGTGGCATGAAGTGTTTCTAAGTTAAGCCAAAATTTGTAGTCAGTAAGTAAGTTTCATTAAATTGAATATTTAAAACACACATCGATCGCAAACGGTAACAGTGGTTAGTTAGCAGGCATCGGGCGTGTTGTTTACAATATTCTCGAATCAAGAGTTTGCCGACATGTTGTTAGTTTATGGTGAAGCTTGTCAGATTTCAAATCTTGCAGCTCAAATTTATTGCGACAGATTTCGCTAACGGGTGCACCCAGACAGAAGAACATTTGTGCAAGTGTACCAAAGACTTCGAGATACAGGAAGTGTTCAGCCCACTAATATTCGCACTCGTGAAAAACATGTTACTGTACAGCAGGAGGAACAAATTTTAAATATCGTGGAAATCAATGCAGATATCAGCACTCGGAAATTAGGCCGCCTTGTAGGACTATCGCATACCATAGTCCATAGAATCCTACGGAAAAATTTGCTTGATCCCTGCCATGTACAACGAGTGCAGGCCTTCTTACCAGAATACTATCCTCGCAGACTAACATTCTGTCAGTGGTTTTGGCACAAAAACATTGAAAGTCCGGATTTTTTTAACAACGTTCTAGCGACGAACAAATGTACTTTTACGCGAGTTATGTGTCCATGCCGGACATGCATATCGAATATCACCACAATGAACGGGGCTTCACCTTTGTAGATTTTGCAAGATCGACATTTTTCATTTTTATTGTTATCTTTTGAATTCAGTTAGTTCAGTCTTGTACTCCTGCTTGTAATAATCACTTGTCTCCAAAATAAAACTTTTTTAAAAAGTAATTTTCCGGTTTCGGGAATTTAACTGGCGCTGCGAACAGGATTAACTGCACGGCATCCCCGAGGATCATCGGCTTGTGTCAACGACTTGGCAGTTCACGACAGGAGACCAAAGTGTACCACAGACTTGAGGAGAATAGCAGACCAACTGGATATGAATAGCATCTTGGTTCCTCTTATCCTGTGAGTCCCTTTCCATATTCTACCTATGAGTTCTGAGTATCCACAAGATTCATTGCAAGCAGTTATTTTAAGTAATAGTCGAAAAAATTCAAAAGAACAGTCTCGTTTCAAACCGTACACTGTTCCAAACCTTGAAAATCTCTTCACTGAACAATCAAGTAGCTCTACTCCAACCCTAGAAAACATTACTGAGACTCCAATCATAGAAAACATTACTGAGACTCCAATCATGGTACTATCTAATTCAGATATTAGTAACTTGTGCAATACTTTGCCAGAATACAATGTTGGTGAAAATCTTTCAACTTTTGTAAATTCGGTAGACAATTTAGTTAATTTCTTTTCACAACAAGGTGCGGACGCTATTCAAAAATATATCATTAATGCTAATATACTGTCTAAGGTTAAGGGCGAGGCTCGTGATTTTTTGAACCTCCATAATAAAATAACCTGGGCTGAAATTAAGCCGCTGTTACTCCAAAAGTATGGCGATCATCGCACCGAAGAAATTTTATTGACTAAACTTACTACTACTGTTCAGAAACGTTCTCAGTAGTATCAAGACTATCATCACCGCATTACTTTAGCTCTTAATGATATTTTACAGCATGTTTCTCTACACGAAAATAATCCAGAAGCAGTTCAGTTCAAAGCTACATTCTTCAGAAATAAGCACTAAGAACTTTCTGTACTGGTATAAATAATCCATACTGTGATCATCTCTCTCATTACGATTTATCTTCGCTAGATGAAGCTCTCCAAAAGTGTATTGCTTTAGATAACCATAAGCAACAACAGCAATACATGTCTTATTTGAAATCCTCTACTTATCCCAATGAACATCAAAGGACCCCTTCACGTCCCAACCAATCTCGAAACGTACAAGCATCTTGTCTGAATCCTCCTAGAAATTCGTAAAGCCATTTTCAACAATATCGTTCACAAAATCAGACATTCACCCCTAACAGAAATTCTCCTACTACTAATAGGGAAGTATTTGGACCTCCTCATCGTCAAAATAATTTCCAAAACAATAATCATTTCAGACTCACTCCTATGTCCGTGCAAAGTAATAATCATAGGCCAACCCCTATGTCTACTACCACTCATAACAGCCGCTCTTTCCATCACAACGTAGAATGTGAACCAAATTCTGTCGAATATTCAAATGAACTTCTCAATCAAGAATATTATGATGATTACGAAAATCAGCAAGAATTTACCGAAAATTTTCAAGAACAAGCCATCCAACAGCCCCCAGATATCGAACCATCCAGTTAAATAATTTTTCGAAGCAGACTAAGCTTCCATATTATCACCTGCCCCATTCAAATCTAAAAGTTTTGATTGATTCCGGTGGATCGGACACCGTTATCACTCCTAGAGCAGCCAAAATGTATGATTCACAATATGAATTCTATGAACCATTTACTCTTATTTCCATGAGAACTCCAAAAACGTATACTAGAAACCTGTATTACCCTATATTTCAAGAAATTGGTATTAATCAATCTCTCATAGCTAGGATTGCCGACTGGCATGATGATTTTGATATCTTTCTTGGTACCGGCGAACTTGATCAGTTAGGTGCTAATATTGATTATGAATCTCATAGCTATACAAATCCCTTTCGAAATTGTTTATCGTACCAGTAATCGTTTGTCTATCCCTGTATCTGTGAACAATGGTGAAATAGTTGCCCCTGAAATCATTCATAAAGGTCAAGTTATTTTACCAGAATCCATACATAATTCTAGAGATGGATATATCGAAATCCCTAAGCCACAAAATATTGATATTGATTTTTCGAAACCTATTTCTGCCCGTTCCTTGTCAGATTTTGAGGAGAAAACTCCCCAGAAACTATCTAACTGTTATTTCAAAAGTGACATGATTAGAGCCCAACACTTGAATTCTGAAGAAAAGGAAAAAATTCTTCGTCTATGCCATAAATTTAAAGATATCTTCCACACTGAAAATTCTATGCTCACTTGTACAAGCTCAGTTCAACATGTTATTCGTACTAAGGATGATTCGTTCCTATCGATATCCTAAAAAATAAAATTATACGTCCTTCAATATCGCCTTACTCAGCTCCTTGCTGGATTGTTGAAAAGAAGCCAGATGCTTCAGGAAAGAAAAAATTCCGTATGGTAATAGATTACCGAAAATTAAATGAAAATACCATTGAAGACAAGTACTCCATCCCTAGAATAGACGAAATTCTTGACAATCTTGGTCGATGCACTTATTTCACGACTCTTGACCTAGCCCAAGGTTTCCATCAAATTAAAGTTCACCCCAATTCTGTAAAAAAAAACTGCCTTCACAGTTCCGAACGGTCATTTCGAATATGCAAAGAAGTCGCTTTCCTTGGTCATGTTGTTACCCCAGAGGGTATAAGCCCAATCCTAATAACATTCATGCTATCGAAAATTATCCCATTCCAAAGACGCAGAAAGAACTTCAAAGTTTTCTCGGCCTGGAAGGCTACTATCGACGTTTTATTCATAACTTTTCCAAAATTGTTGCCCCCATGAGAAGATTTACTAGAAAAGGTGAAAAAATAGACATAGATAATCCGCAGTATATAGAAGCATTCGAAAAATGTAAAAGTTCTCTCACAAACTCCCCTATACTTCAATATCCAGATTTTTCACAACCCTTCACCCTCACAACAGACGCTTCAGGTGTCTCTAAAGGCTCGTATTTAAGCCAAGATGGCAAGCCAATTAATTTCTTATTACTCTCGTACTCTCAATTCTTCAGAAAGAAATTATACAACTATAGAAAGAGAACTTCTTGCAATTTTAGACTCCTGCAGGTACTTCCGCCCTTATCTTTATGGTATTCACTTTACTGTCGAAACTAATCACAATCCAACTGTCTGAATCCAAAAACTTAAAGAGCCCCATTCCCTTTTAGCTCATTGGAAACTCAAGTTACAAGATTATAATTTCGATATAAAATACAAAAAAGCCAAAGATAATGTCGTTGCCGATGCCCTTTCCCGTATCGAAATTAATATGCACGAAACTGAATCTATCATTGCCAATCCTCCTTCAGACTCCTCAGATGTCGAATTTGATGTTGACGAATTTGACAATCAAACCTTAGAAAATCAAACTGGTCAATCCACCCAACATTCAGCAGTGGAACATCCCGTTGCTACCGTCCCATTTTCAGAAGAACCTATAAACTATTTTACTAATCAAATTATCATGAAATTCGGAGATGAGTACTCCCTCAAGTATTCTTTAAAATTCAAGTCTAAACATCAACATTTTGTTATCCTCACCGAAAAAAGTTGGAAATACGAAGTCAAACAGTCACTTCATGATGTTATAGCTCCAAATCAGCGATACTACATTTTTACTGATAACGTCGATATCCAAAAATATATTTCCGAATATGCAAAAAATACATATAATAAATCTGTTCGAATTTACTTTTGCACTAAACGTGTTCAAGATATAGAAGATCCCGAAGCTCAAATAAATTGTGTTAAAGACTCACTCACAAAAATAATCATAATGGTATTATTGAAACATTGAATCAATTTAAACTCAAATATTATTGGCCGAATATGCGTTGCACTATATCGAATTTCATTAATCAGTGAGATATCTGTCTTCGTAACAAATACGAAAGACATCCATATAAACTTCCTCTTCAAGGTTCACTTCTAGGTGAAAAACCATTTGATATTTTACATATTGATACATTTTCATGCTCTAAAGAAAATATTTTGATAATTTTCCAAGTAAGACCAAGTCTATCAAATACCCGACAAAACTACAGTTACAATATTAAGCAAATTACGACACTATTTTTCACACCACAATTATTCTAAGAAAATTATATGTGACGAAGGCACAGAATTTTCTAATAATCTTTTCAAAGAATTCATGAAACTTCACAAAATCGAACTTCATTTCATTACAATAAATAATCCAAATTCTAACAGTCCCGTCGAGCGTTTTCACTCCACTTTTATAGAAAAACCCAGAGTTATGCAAGATCAACGTCCTAAAGAATATTTTCAAGATTTAGTCACTCATTGCGTTCTTGTCTATAATCAATCAATACATTCTGCAACTGGTTATTCTCCATTTTCAATTCTCTATGGTCCCTATGCTCAAGAAATTCAATTTGATAATGATATGCCTGTATATGAAAAATATAACCAACGGCATAAAGATGAACTCCCACCTTTTATTGACTCTCTGTATCGTAAACTTTATCATAAGGAAACTGAAATTTTAAATAAACGTAACGAAAAACTTCAGGAATCTACCCCGGCTCCTAAGCCTGGAGACCCCATTTATATTCACAAAAATCCTCGAAATAAGCTTACAGCACCCTATATAGCAGCCAAGGTCACTTCGGCAAAACAAACTCAAATTGAGGCTGTAACTTCCAAAAACAGGCCTACAAACACCCATCCCAGAAATATAAAACGCCTACGCAAGGCTCCATTGTTACAGGACAATCCACCTGCTGAGCCACAACCTGGCCCTTCAAGTGCACCCGATCCCAAATTATGGATATTATCAGGAGTTAATTGGTCAAGCTCAGATGTTTGATCATTATCATCGTCATATTTTAACCATTAATTTAACTTCTATTGATACTTTTCTAAAATCCGCCTTGATACACCCTCCTATGTTGAATAAAATTTCCAGTTCTTATCAGAATATAATCACTCAGTATAGCATTTTATACCAGGAAACTACGGATAATTTTCATAGATTAATTCGTTCTCGAAGAAAGCGTGGTCTAAATCTTTTAGGTACTGTGATAAAATCAATTTCTGGAAATCTCGATGAAGATGATCGGATATATTTGGAAAAACATATTGATGCCCTTGAAAAGAAGCAGTCAGAAATTGTAACTGTTGTCAATAATTCTATTAGCTAAGCCTTAGACACTATAAAAAGATATAATAACTTTATTATATCGGCTAATAACCATAGAAGTTGACGCCGTCAAAAAAAAAAAAAAAAATAACTTTATTACAGCATTCAACAAAAATTCTGCCAAAGTCGCACAGGAGATTAATTATTTGAAAGATGGCCTTGAAAAATATTTTGCCATTCACAGTTAAATTCTCAGCATTAGTACATTAAATCAATTTCTTCAAAAAATTTTGCTGCACTACAACAGCCAAATGTAGAACTTCTCACCCTATCAGAAATTACTGATCTGGAAAATCATTTAAATTTTTCTATAAGAAAACTTGTCTACTATCTGATGATTCACATCCTTTTGAATTAATTGAAAATTCTCAAAGTTCAGTAGTGACAGCGGATACTCAAATTTCTGATTATCCTAAAAGTCCCCATCCTAGATGAACATCAGTTCCATCTTTACCATATTTACCCCATCCATAACAAAGACGCTATAATTTTGATACCTCCTGCCGAATACTATGGAGATAATCATTGGTACCCCGAATGTAAACACACTCAGAAGAAAACTATCTGCCAATCAAAGTCGTTAAGTAAATGCCAATTGCCAACTTTGGAATACTGTACTATAGCTATAACAGTCTTCCAACAACCGATTATCCACCGCACAGAGAAAAACCTGATAATAATGAGTACATACAAGCAAATCCAAATTTTTGAAAACTGTTCCAGAAAAGCTATAAATGTCAGTCAGCCAGTCTTAATACAGTCAAATTGTGCAGTAAAAATTGACAAGTCAGAAAATCCAGGTCCCAGTCGTCATCCCAGTGAAAATCAGTCCGAAATTTCAAATTCACTTGGACCAAATTAAGAAAATTCAAGAGAGTCCCCAGCTGTCCATTATACAACCGATGCATCTCAAGCCGATCTTCATATCGTCCACATCATGGATTGTTGCAACCCTGTACGTTATCTTTGTTGCAACGATAATTTACTTTGCATCAAGAAAACGTAAAAGACTACACACTCTACTCTTCAAGCCAAGAATTCCATTGAAGGATCTTCAACTTCAAGAAATTCAACCAGAGAAGTTCGAGGACGAACTTCCAGCCTAAGGAGGGACGAGTTATGTGTCCATACCGGACATGCATATTGTTTATCAGCACAATGAAGGGAGCTTCACCTTTGTAGATTTTGCAAGATAGACATTTTTCATTTTTATTGTTATCTTTTGAATTCAGTTAGTTCAGTCTTGTACTCCTGCTTGTAATAATCACTTGTCTCCAAAATAAAACTTTTTTAAAAAGTAATTTTCCAGTTTCGGGAATTTAACTCGCGAGACGGGATATTAAATTTCCCTAATACTCACACGTGGGCCCAAGAAAATCCTCATACCATTCGTGAGGGTCATTTCCAACAAAGTTAAAATAAATATTTGGGCGGGTATTCTTGACGATCAGGTAATTGGCCATTTCGAGTTATCCCCAAAGTTGCCAGGAGAAGGATACCTCAGCTTTCTAGCCAATAACCTACCAGAACTTTTGGAACATACCTTAGACAACATGCCATTACAACGGAGATAGAATTTGTGGTTTCTTCATGACGGGGCGCCACCATACATTTTTAGAGGCGTCATTCAGTATCGCTGGATCGGTCGAAATGCTCCTGATCCTCGAAAATGGCCAGCAAGGTCTCCTGACTGCAATTCGATGGATTTCCGGTATTGTGGAGAACTCCAAGGGAAGGTTTATGGGGCTGGTCCAATAACAACTGAAGCATAACTTCGCGAAAAAAATTTTAATGCGGCTGAAATAATAAATGGACAACTTCGAGGACCTAGAGTAAGAAGAAACTGGGTTCGTCGTAATGAAGCTTGTGTGGAAAGTGAAGGACGACATTTTAAACACCTTCTTTAAATACAAAAAAATGCAGTGGGGGTTTTAAAAAGAAAAACAATGAACAAAATTGTGTTCCCTATGTATAAGTGGATTTTTTTAATACGATCAATAAACTTTCACATACTAGGTGAAGCGCTGATACAGTTAGTGGTAAGTCTGTTTTTTTAATTGTTTGCATTTTACGAGTACATTATCAAATAATGGAATAATACCTAAGAGCCAAAAATAACAAACTCCATCTTTATTTAGACTGCGTTCCGTCGTAATTTGCGTCTGGCATTACGACGTTGTCAGATTTTATTTTACATTAAAGTCGCTTTTCTCTAAAAAAATGCCATTTTGACCCCCATGTTATATGAAACTTTTTGCTTCTATTAACCCCCTCTATCATCCATTTAAATAATGAATATCATAACGTTTAGACCCTGTATAAGTGAATAGACAATAATTTACAAGACTAAAACTAATATAAGAGTCAAAGCCGTCACGACATAATAATAATAAAATGCCTTTTATTTTCCTGGCGAGGATTCAGCTAGCCGCTGTTCTTACTCCCTAACCAGGGCCCCACTTGCTTACAAACATCTTTACAATAAAATCATCAATAAATTTAATAATTGATAAGGGTTTAAGAAAAAAACAAGAGTCTGGTTACCTTTATACAGGGTGACTTTGAAGTTGAGTCATTAATTTTCAGATAATGATTGTAGAAGGAAGATAAACCAGAATATGTGTGTAAAAATAAAAAAAAAATAAAAAAAAATTTTTACCTTGTTTTATAAAGTATCCTCCCGACAAGTATTTCAGTGCGGACCTGTATTTGATCGTGAGGTCCCCTGTGAGGTCTTAAGTCACCTGATTCACGAGCCCGTTGTACTACATTAACAAAGGCACGAGGGGTTGGTTGCACTCGATTGGGAAACCGATCCGCATAAACATGTGCCATTTTTTATTTCGTTTGAGCCACGCAACAGACACTATTCACACGCTAACCGACAGACACTGACTGTATGTATAACAGAACTGAATAAAATACTTAATTGCAAAAACATCGTTCCAAATTCTTTCGCTTTTTTGTTTCCGATGCGATGAACCGGTAAGGCGGATTATATCCGTTGTTGCCAAACACGAGTACATGATATTATTATTGAGACAGGGCGGTACTCAAACTTCCAAAGGGCTATAACTTTGTTACTTTAATTTTACCAGAAAAATGGTAAAGGAAAAAAACATTTCTTTTGATCAGATCTACTCACTGTTAAAATAAATGGCTCAACTTCGAAGTCACCCTGATAGGACGTCATTAAATATGAGCTCCTTGATTTTTCCTTCAAATCTACTAAGTCATAGTTGCAAGACTGAATGCGGCATTTTATTATATAATGCAGCTCCTATATAAGAAAACGATTTTTTGAAATTAGTTGTTTGTGAATAGGAATATTTAGTGTATGATCGACAAATCTGAGATTGGCATTGCAATATATCGCTTAAGTAGGCGGGACATTTATTACAAAGAACGGAATGCACCGAACAGTACAGATGTATCATCCACGTTTTTCTCTTAGCTAACCTTGGAATACGCTTCAAATATGGTGATATACTTTCTCGTCGGGGAACACCTACTGCATAATGGATACGTGAATTTTGAATCTTTTGCTAGCTGTAGGATTCATTTTGTATCAGGCAAGGACCAAACATGAAATTAGCATATTCTACTTTGCTCAGAATCAACGGGTTGGTTAACCTAACTTTGGCGGATTCGGAAAGTACGTGTCTGAAACTATATGCTTTTAAAAGCGTTATATGAGCTTTGTACTGTTTTTGTGGCATGGTCATGTAATGTTAACGATGTATCAAAAGGCACGCCCAAGTTTTTTACCTGCGTTTATGATGGAGTGGCTCAACTCCAATAGATAAATTAATAACTTTACTGTCAAAATTGCTTAGCTTGGATTTAAAGGTGACGGTGGATTTCTTTATTTATATGTAATCCATGGCTAGAGAAATATTGATTTGTGGCCTGTAGATTACTCGTATATGATTTGGGTGTCATCTGCATAGGAGTGAACTTTACAATAAGATATAGACTCGTTGAAATCTGATTCACAAAGAATAAATAAAATTGGCCCCAGGAGCGAACCCTGTGGAACACCTTGCATAACATTGCATTTCGAAGATACTTTTGATCCAAGTTTCACCATTTGTGATCTACCAGATAGATAAATAGAGAACCAGGCAAGAGATGATGCAGAAATTTCAAAAAAGACAGGTTTGCCACTAGAAATCTGTGATTTATGCAGGCAAAAGCTTCAGACAGGTCTAGCATTCCGTTGTTACATTACCATTGTCTATGGCTCTTAAATAGTCATCACTGACATCAATCAGTGCAGACCCAGTATTATGTCCAGGTTTTAAGCCTGATCGTGTGAAAGGTATCAAGTTATATTCTTTATATGAATAGACATCTGCCCAACTACAATGCTTTCTAATAACTTAGACAATATAGGCAATAGACTGATAGGTCTATAATCGCTAAGTTCTAGCGGATTATCAGTTTTTGGCAGAGGTATTACAGTTGCCAATTTCCACAATTCTGGAAAAGTGTCTAAAAAAAATAATGATATGCGCAATAGCATTAAGACAATATGGTATGAATATTTCCAATACCTATACTTAGGCTCAGTGCATCATGACCTGCACAATTTGATTTTATTTTCATAAACTAGTCAAATACGACTTCCTGAGAGATTAAAGTGTAGTTAAAATCCTCATCAACAGAAGGATGCGATTTACATAATACACTAGCAGTGATTCATCTAAAGTGCTATTTGGAATAGAATATATAAAAAAATTATTGACAGGGTCAGGTTCAAAAGGGCAGTTGTTAGACTTATTTTTATTACCATGTATACCGACCTGGTTGATACATTTCCACCAGCTACGAGAATTACGCTTTTGCCTTAATTGATACTCAACGTAAGCTTTCTTCTTTGTACGGATGGACGCAGTTACTAAATTTCGTAATTTTTTGTAATAAGTCTATTTCTGTTCAATGACTTCTTTGCTAGAATTCTTCTTTTTTAGGTTTTTGTAACTGAAGTAAGCTTTATCTCTTAGTTTCATCATGAGACGTATTTTCGGTGTTATCCAAGACAGAGACCATTTGGATACCTTCTTGTATTTCAGAGGAGTACATGCATCTAGAACAAATAGAATTAATTTATTCAAATGCTCAATTTTAGAATTAATATCAGGATGAGGGATAACATCTAACCAGTAAAGAGAAGAGGCGACAGTAATGAAAAGGTTCACGTCCATATTCTTTAAATTTCTTGTCTCTACCTGTAAATACTTAACATTGGTGGCGACAGGTAGTGATTCTACGCAAAAATATACAAGGTGGTGGTCGGATATCGAAGGAAAGTTAACAGTGCCAGTTTTAGTGACTGGTACATTTTGACTAACAAAAGCCACATCAATCAGTGTACAGGTATAATTGGCAACTCTGGTTGGTTCTTCAACAATCTGAGTTATTCTATAGTCTATTAATACGTTAATTAGGAAATCATCACTTGAACCAGACTTATTCAAAAAATTAATATTCAGGTCACACATACAAATTATGTCATCTACTTCCAAATGAAAGTCCTCCAAAGATGCTTCCAGATCTAACAGCGCTGAAAAATCTATCGACGGTGGTCTATATGCAATACCATTTGCGAATACGTGCTTATTAATTTTCATTTCAACTCATAGTTGTTCTAGACCTGTTTCAACCTGACTTATTGAGTTACATATGTTACAACTGAGGCCAGTTCTTATGTAGAAAGTTCAAAGCCCTCAATATATATATATATATATATATATATATATATCTATATATAATATATATATAATATATATATATATATACAGATTCCGATAGTTAGGTCCTCCACTCATTGGCTTTTTGGAGTCGACAGGTCCTCCGGTGCGCTAGGTCCTCCGTATATGGAGGACCTATCGCAAGTTTCACCAGTCGGCCTGAGGGGCTCCCCTTTGTCACCCGGAAAAATTCCAGAGGGATGACCCAAATCGTGTTTTTTGCTAAATTTGGGTACCGAAGTTCCGGGCTTTGCCGCGCTGATTTGGACTCACAGTCGCGCGGGTATTCAGCCCGTATACTTTCAATCAAGTCTACAGTGGATAGGTGTCATCTGCCGGGTATTCAGTATCTAGATTGTCGCTTTTAGGTCCTCCTTAATATTGGCATCGCTGTATTAGGCATTTATTACAATTGTTTTGCAAGAGGATTGGATTTTCATCTTCCTATGTCTGCTACGGCCCAGTTCGCCGTCAATTATTACACACTAGCGGCCGTGAGCGGGAGTGCCGTAATGCAGCGATGATATTTGTTCGAATGTAATGCTCAAATCCAATATTCTATGGAATAAAATGAAAGATGTTATTTTTGTTTTGCGATTTAAGACAGATGATGCCTTTACTTACTGCGCCTATTAACAGGAATTATTGTAATCATAAAAAAATCTGCTTTAGGTTGCTGTTATGCCATGCACAAAGAACCTTGAATATTCTCGGAAATCGGTGGAGTAACAGCAGAGTGGTCAACAAACGAAGAAAAAATGGTCAAACCTCGTTTCCGAATGTTTCAGACATTCCTCTAATAAAATTTTAGGGCTGTGAATTTTGGTGGCGGGCGTTACAGGCAGCGGAGCTAGTATTAACCCTTTCAAGACGGATTTTTATTTTTTGGTGAGGATTGTAATTTAATTTGTGATTTCATATTTCAAAAGTAGAGGGTTTTTAGAGAGGTATGTGATTTTTTCACATTTTTTTTACGAACGCGTTAATTTTTTTTAGTATGGGACATATCGTCCCATCAGTCCACTTTGTTGGGACAATATATCCCACCAGCTCTGAAATAAAAGACATACGTAAGTAGAATAAACAGTTTTTATGAAAATATTGTCTATTTTCACATATCGAAAGGGGTGAAACAGTCATTGCATAGCGGCACACTACATACTCTGCAAACAGTTCTTGTGCGTTTCTCCACCTTCTTTTGTGAACATCTTATACACCTTCTCCGTTTCTGCTCGACAATCGGCATATGGTCACCAACATTCAGCATCGTTTTTTGCCGCTTTGATGGTCGTCCGGACGTTGAACTCTCCTCTTCACACCGGCTTTGCTTTTCCCTTGGTCAATGAGGCTTTCTGCTAGGGCTATCAAGAATTCTAAAAATGGTGTCTTCTTACGTCTAACGTCGTTGTAAATAATGAACGAGTGTACAGCAGTTATCATTAATAGTTTGTAAAAAACTTTTTTCCACCACTTGTTAGACTTGCGATCAAATTCATATAGGCCAGCTAAATGATCTGTCAAATCGACGCCTCCCATGTACTTGTTGTAAAAGGAGATTATCTCGGGACATTCGACAGCAAGTTTTTCGCCGTCCTTTTGCTTTCGGTCAACACATGTACGCTGATCCCCATGACAGTTACTAATTGCCAATGCTTCTTTGGTATCCTGCCATCTAGTAAAGGTTATCCCGTCATTTGTGCATAAAAATTTTGCTTCACCTTTCGCTAATTTACCCTGACTTTTTGGTATATTCTTTCGCGTACCAATACAGGTTCCTACTGCGGCATATGGTAATGTTTTCATCAATGTCACCGATGTAAAAAATCGGTCGAAACAGATCCCAACATCAGATTTCGTTATTGAACTGGTCAGTTTTCTAACAACCCTTTCCCCTACTGTTCCATCTGCTTGTCCATCCGGATTTCCGCTATATACATCGAGGTCATATACGTAACCGCTAAGAGAGTCGCTCCTCACCCATAACTTTATTCCACGTTTGATGGGCTTCAATGGCAAATACTGCTTTAGACTCGATCTACCCTTGAATTTCGCCATACTTTCATCTATAGACTGATAGACCGAAATCCTCTCTTGCACTTCGAAACACTCCAAGAGCTCCTTCACATAATAAATCTTCGAGCAATCTGCTGGTTTCTCTGGACTATTGAAGTATAATTTGGATATTAGTAGTTTATAACGGTCACGGAATATTGCATTTTTTATTGCAGTATTACCCATCGAAGTATGTTTTGACAATAGCAACTCAAACTTGGAAGCGTGTTATAAGCCATTACAATCATAATACCAGTCAACATCATAATTTCAGAAGGATCAGTTAGCTTAACTTTTTTCTTAGTTTTCTTTCCCAAATTTGTTAGCCTTTCATTAGTACACTGAGATATATATATATATATATATATACGTATATATATATATATATATATATATATGTATAAGCTTTTTGGAAATAACTTCAGAAAAATATCAATTTCCGTAGACTCACTATTTATAGAGTTCAGAAGAATTTCGGTACTCCTTGCAGTAGGGAGTTGAATCCTTGGTGTATAGTTCTGCGGCACTGAATTCCATACTATGTTGTCTGATGTAGCTGAAGTTGGAGGCACTGTTTGAGAACTGGCTGCTGCATCTGTTATATTATTATCAAGAAAAACTGAGCTAGCATCAGGCTCGATGACGCTTTGATCAGAACTTGAAGACTGGATATCGTCTTCAGGTGCAGACTCAGTTTCACATACCCAGTCTGGATCTTCATCCTCACTATTCTGATAAGGATCAGAATCGCTGTCAGACCAATCCCAATTTTCAGCAATTGCTTCAAGCTCCTTTTGACTTAATTTTCTATTGCTCATTCTGAAAAGAAAAAACACATTCACGCCTACTGGGATAAATAATCCCCCCAAAGCGGCCTGCTGGGACATAATGTCCCACGAAAAAAAAACAACCATGTTGCATCAGCCAACACGATAAATATGTTGCTAACATTAGACGTGCTACTATAGGGGTACTTACATGATAACAAACCATATACAGTAGATAATTCATCAGAAAAACACTTGAAAATTGCAAGTAAACGCACCACGTGCTCCCACGGCGACGAAAATATTGAGGTTATCTTATTTTATTCGTAAACAAACACCGGCTAAATGATCTTGGGCGTTGAAAAGACAACTGGCGTTTTTACATGCTTATCTGGGATCACATTTCCCACTAATCTAAATAATATCAGCCCTGGCACGTATTGTCCCGTTAGTATCGAAAGGGTTAAACAACGACAAAACTAAAAATCGTTAAAACTATTTCTGAATATTTTAGAGCTCCCTAATCGTTTTTCGAATAATATTTGTGGGTAGGGGGGCTGAGGGAATGTGGTGAATCTCGATTTGGCTAGGTGTTAGTTATTATCAATAAACCTTCAGATCGACTTCCAAAACATTAAATACCCCGCTTCAGAGGTAGTTCTTCTCTGTGATTTCAATGCCCATAATGAACTTTGGTTGGGCTCAAACAAGACCAATGCAGCAGGTCGTGCAGTCGAAGCGTTCGCTCTTACTCAAGGGCTGACCCAGCTAGTGACGAGTCCTACTTTTTCCCCCACGTCTCGTCACACGCCAGTAGCCTGCTGGATCTCTTTCTGACCACGCATCCTGTCCCTTACAGCACTGCTGTCCTGCCCCTCCTGGGTAACTCAGACCACGGTGTTGTGGAGGTTAGGTTTCGGTCACAACCCGCTGTGGCAACAGAAACTCGTACAGGCCGCAAAACTTGGCATTACAGACATGCCGACTGGGAGGGGCTCAGAGACTTCTTCTCTAACTTTCCTTGGAGATATGTCTGTTTCACTGACGCGGATGCAGCATCGGCTGTCTGTTGTTCGATAACAGAAATTATACACGTCGGAATGGAGGAATACATCCCTCACTCAGTGAAAATGCCTAAACCAGGGTCGAACGGCTGGTTTAACAAATCGTGCGACACTGCTCGCTAGCAGATCAAGGCACACAGAACCTTCTTACAAAACCCCACTGTAGAGAACAGACAATGCGACATCGAATCCAGAAACAAATATAACGAAGCGGTTCGCAATGTCAAAAACCAGCACGATATAAAAGTTAGGCACAGGGTAATGTCGCAGCGCAATGGTAGTCGGTTTTTCTGGACGCTGGCCAAGCAGATTGAAAAGAACTTCTCACACAGTAGCCTTCCACCACGTGTCAGGATGGAACTATTGTATTCGACTCAAAGGCCAAGGCGGAAGTGCTAGCCGAGATCTTTGCTGCCAACTCCACCATGGACGTCCCCCCGACGCCTAAGTGCCGTCAATTCAAAGAGTTCCCTACACTATGCGGGAGGTAACAATCAGGCATAAGACCGCAAGGCGAGTGCTCTTGTCGCTCGACATCAAGAAAGCTTCTGGTCTGGACGTGATTCCTACCATTGTACTGAAGAGGTGTGCAGCGGAGCTTGGTCCAGTTCTTTTGTGTCTCTTCCAGATATCTTATGAATCCGGCACCTTCCCAGAAAACTGGAAATTTGCTCATGTCCAACCCATCCAAAAAAAGGATCTAAGACCGACCCTTACAACTACAGGCCTATAGCTCTGCTTTCTGTTATAAATAAGGTGATGGAGAGGTGCATAAATCGCGAGCTTCTGGACTACCACCTCGAACGCCACAGCTTGATTAGCGACAGGCAGTATGGTTTCCGGCACCAACGATCCACAGGGGACCTCCTAGCTTACGTCACGCAATTGTGAAGTAAACGCATCCAGTCTTATGGTGAGGCTCATGTCGTTGCTGTTGACACCACGAAAGCGTTCGATCAGCTGTGGCACGCTGCCCTCTTAAGCAAACTTCCATCCTATGGCCTCCCAACAAAGTTTTGCAGATGGGTGGCTGACTTTATCTCTGGCCGCAAGATATCCTTAGTAATTGACGATTTCTCCTCTTCATATCCACGACCTCCTTTCCTGCACGATCAACCCAATCCACAGCTTCGCTGATGACAGCACTCTACATGCAGGAATTCAGAGTGACAAGCCGATCTCTGCCGCTGAGCTGGAAAAAAGAAGACTAGCGAGGACTCCCTCTCTGACAAGAGACCTGGAGGCTATCACTCCTTGGGGACGCAACAATTCAATGCTTCCAAAACACAGTACTGTACTTTGACGAACCAAAAAGCGTCCTAGCGCTCATCCGGTTTCGATGGATGGCCGAGTTCTGCCAAAGGGCCATCCATTTCGGCTGGTCGGGCCCAGATCACCGAGGACCTGATCTGGCACGAACACGTCTCGTCAATAGCTGCAGCTGCTGGGAAAAAGCTAGGCTATTTGTTTAGGGCTAAGAAGTACGATCTTCCCATTATATACAAGGCCCAGATAAGGCCTAGCCTCGAGTATTACTCACACGTTTGGGGTGCTGCCGCCCCGACTACATTTTCCATGCTCGATGCTGTCCAGAGGAGGGCGGTCCGACTGATTGATGACTCTTCTCTAACAGGCAGTCTCGGGACTCTTTCGCACCGGCGGGCCATCGGCGATCTAGCTCTTTTCTACCGCTATACTAACGGGCTTTGCTCCGCAGAGCTCTCTTTCATGATGCCACCGCACGCTGTGCCTGCCAGACAGACCCGCCCAACCTTGGCGTCCCATCCTAACCGTGTCGAACTTCGTACATCCAAAACTGGCCGAACCGCTCCTTTGTCCCGAGGGTGTCGAGATTGTGGAACAATCTTCACTACTAACCTTAGGCAGCTTCGATATAAAAGACAAAAAAAAAACATAGATATTAGTTATCCTCCGGAATCTTCATACATACATGAGACATCTGAATTCAAAATAGAAAATTAGGATAAGGGCTTTATCTCATTTTATGTCTATAACACGGCTCATCAAAGTATGGCAAATGTAGATTTAAATTACTTAACACGATAAATCAGTTGATTCGTTTTTATGATATGTATGTAAAATACATATATTTTGCTTCGGAGACAACAAGCATGCGGTTATAGGAGCGAAGGATACACCCAAAAAATATCAGTTTAAATTTTAGTTACGAAGGTAATCATACATAACTGAATATATAATGTTGAAAAAATAAAACCACTAATACCAGAACAGAAGGTTTGTGATCTACCATACTAAAGATTCAGAAAAAATAGTGACATTCGTCAGCGTTAATTTAAAATTACTTCATTTTTCAAGCAACAACGGTTTTACAATGAGATGAAGGGAATTCTGATTATAAACGTAAATTTTATCACAAAAGTATGACAATGTTCCCACTCAACAAAATAATTGTCTTTAAAGTTCTAATATTCGTTGAGTCATGACATCAGCTTTTCAACCCGTAAATAACAGTTTATTCCATAATTCATCATTTTCCAATCGCTTTCCACTGAAAACTTTCTTAACGTTTGGGAAAGTTAGAAATCTGTTGGTGCTAGATCAGGGTTGTATGGCGCATTTTCGAGTCAATGGATTAGTTCAGAATGTCGTGCCATACAGTCCCAACAAAGCACCAATCGACACTTTTTCTTTATTTTATCTATAACAAAAAAGTTTAAACATTTCTTAGCGAAAGGCGATTCGAATGATGCATGAACCTTTTAGCATTAGATCCTTGGAAGGTAATAGAATAATACAAGCCCGAGTTAGGAGACTTCAATTGTATTATCTTAAGAGAAATAACTGAAACTTGGCACCACTGCACGGAGGACTTATCCACTGGTGTTTAGATAATTTGAGTATTTTGGAGGACCTAATGCCGCTTTGTTATCTAGAGGGTATTCCGGTAGAGGACACATCATACGGTTTTTGAAAGGGAGACCTATATAGCGGACTTTGTATGGAAATCCGAAATGTTAATGTACAGTTTTTTTAACTGATCTTGTATCAATGTGCCTTGGTGTCGGATATTCACGAATTGAATTTGATATATATTCAGTATTTCTGGTAGGTGACTTATTGCTGGTTTATGAAAGGAGGACTTAGCCACGTGGAGATGTAAATATATATATATATATATATATATATATATATATGCTTGTTCGAAACTTCAGGCTTAATCCATGTTTCTGTTAAACCAAACACATCGAAGTTTTGAAGCAAAACGTAATCGCTAATATCACTTAAAGAGCTAATCAATGATCTCACATTTAGAAAGCCAAACAATAAATTATGGTCATCACTTGCAATGACATCAAATTTATAGGACATGTTTATCAGTTCTAAAAGATCATTAAAATATTCAGAAAAAGCGAATAGAAAGAATGTAGTAAGAGGTTATAAGAAGAAAAGAATAAAAAGTGTGAATAAAAAGGAGTTTGTATGGGATTAAAAGTGACGATAAAAACTGTTTTGCTGAATTTAAATTGAACGCTGAAAAAACTACCGACAGAAGCTCGTTTTATTACGCACTATATCTTCCACCTTTGTTAAAGAGGCACACTTGTTATTTTAACTGCATGACACGTATCTATATTTTTTTTGTTTTTTTCGTTAAGAACTACACAATTGACACACTTAAGACTAGAACTTTTACAGGATTTCCTCTCGTGATTACCTATACACAGAGGACAAACAATATCTTTCACACAACTTTTTTGCACATGACCGTATTCACAGCATTTGAATAATCGCACTATGGAAAGATGCTTAAAAACATTACACCTGCATTCACTTTATCATCTTGCCATTCCTAGCTGGATATTTGTAAACTATATTGAA
Source organism: Acanthoscelides obtectus (assembly GCA_963669975.1). Lineage (NCBI taxonomy): Eukaryota > Metazoa > Arthropoda > Insecta > Coleoptera > Chrysomelidae > Acanthoscelides > Acanthoscelides obtectus. Next base: position 30,749,512 of record CAVLJG010000009.1, read on the forward strand.
AGTGCACTCACTGCCTCAACTAAATTTAGATTTCTGTTAAATCGCATAAATCATGTCAACAAAAATCAGTAGACTCTCCTAAAATAATAAAATGGAATGAGCAGTAATGATTTAATAATGCATAATAAATAAATAATTTATTTTCCAAAAGGTAAAATTCCAAATATTGCTGCATAAACAGGGATAATAATGAAAGGTGCGAAAGGGTCACGAGGCTTTCTGTTAGAGAAGACTGATCGATCGGTCGGACAGCCCTCCTCTGTACAGCACCGAGCATAAACAATGTAGTCGGGACGGCAGCACCCCAAACGTGTGAGCATTACTCGAGGCTAGGCCTTATCTGGGCCTTGTATAGGTGAGAAGGTCATGCGAAAAAAGTACTTCTTAGTCCTAAACAAATAGCCTAGCTTTTTCCCAGCAGCTGCCGCTATTGACGAGATGTGTTCGTGCCAGATCAGATCCTCGACGATCTGGACTCCGACCAGCCGAAATGAATGGCTCTTTGACCGAACTCGGCCATCCATCGAAACCGGATGAGCGCTAGGACGCTTTTTGTTCGTCAAGGTACAGTACTGTATTTTGGAAGAGTTAAACTGTACATTATTGCGTCCCCAAGCATTGATAACCTACAGGTCTCTCGTCAGACAGGAAGTCGTTGCTAGCTCCAGCTCAGCGGCAGAGATCGGCTTGTCACTCTGAATTCCTGCATATAAAGTGCTGTCATCAGCGGAGCTGTGGATTGGGTTGATCGTGCAGAAAAGGAGGTCGTTGATATGAAAGAGGAACATTGTTGGAGCCAAGACCGATCCCTCGGGAACACCCGCGTTGACGTTGTGGGATGAAGAAGAGAATCCGTCAATTACGACAGATATCTTGCGGCCAGAGATCAAGTCAGCCACCCATCTGCAAAGCTTTTCTGGGAAATTCCTCGTTGACTGGTGACTACATTTTGATTCCGAAGAGTGACATCTATTGTGCTTTAGATCAATTCAATCAATCAATAGATCAATTTTTTGCAGCAATTTATTTCACTGTACAACTTTGGGCAAAGATAGATCCAGAAACGTTGTAATAATAGAGAAGACAACCAAAAAGCACCAGAAAGCTGTCCATGGTTGGCTGCCTTTGGTCAGACGGACGAAAGCAGCTGCATTTTGTTTAATGGCATGTATACTCGTATTACATCTACTGTACATCTAGAGTCGTCGCCATCTAGCGGTCACGTGGTGGCTGGGTCTTCATTCGCGGACTGAGATCCATACAGTCCCAACCGGTAGGCTGCGACTTACTATTTCGCAGCTTTAGAGTCTAGTGGTAGATGGCGCTTCGGAAGAAAGCAGAATATGGTTATTATTTTGATAATAATCGGATATTTATATCGTAAGTTTGCAGCTTGTGTTATTGATTAATGTTTACTATTGTTTACATACCTACTCTAATATTACGTCTGTGTTTTGTGATAGGCTTAGCCAACTAGCAGCCATTTAGGTAGAATTTTCGTTTATGAAATATTTAACAGTTGTCCTCGTGACAAGGTCCAGTGGTCTGATGAATTTAGGCAACTGCTGAAGACCCTGCAAGTTGAAGGGTACTAATTCAATTGTACTTTACTGGGTAATGATTGGTCCTTCAAGAAACCTTTTTCGTCCACATCAATATCGATACCTCCGCATCCCAGATGGTCTGCGCCACCGAGTGCACTCAAACTTGCTCAGCTACTCGCTGCCAGAAGACATTCGCCCACCGACAGCTACAGCTTGCCCAAATGTATCCGTTTTGCCGTGAGTTTGTAGCAGAGAACAGCCCAAACCACGAAGTAGAGTGATGCTGCGTTGTCAGGAAAATACATCAACTTACGATTCATTTGTGAAAAGTTGCATTGAGAATGGATGAAACCTAAAGCAGAGAAAAAGCCAACTCAAAGATACCTATATCGCTTAATTGCAAGGCAACATCGAATTGTCTGACAAAACTAAACCTTCATAACCGCCTCCTGAAAACCTTGAGCTGTGTCTCCCGAGAAGAGCGGAGCCGAGCGGATGCCTTCGGATAAGCTGTAGCTGAGCGGTTCAAGCGAGGTTGGACAGAGGTATCTGAGTGCACTTGGTGGCGCAGACCGCCTGTTAGAATGTTAATTGTTTTGAAAAACCCTCATGTTTTATGATCTACGGCATCTTTAAGATGAACGCGTAAACATTCACCTTTTAGGGATTCTTAAACTATGAAGTTAATAAATAGCTACTCTGCTTATCCAGTGAGTTATACCATTGTATAACCGAGCCTACTCTATGTTATTTATCCGCTAAGATTCAAGAGAACAGAACATAATAATCCTCTTCGCAGTAATAACTCTGATATTTCGATGAGTTTTATAGAAGCGGCGAAAAATACACTCTGGCAATCCGACGTTGTTTATAGGTATTAAGATGGGGTGTAGAGAGAGGGTATGGGTGGCGGAAGGTTGCAGGGAGGGGTAGGTTTTGCCAACCCAGCAGCCAGCGTTTATATGCATGTAATCTAGTCTGTAAAATAAATAGCCGTAATAAATTGCCGGAGGAAAAGCGGAAAAGCGGGCAGAGCCGGCATGTCGCGCGCGCAACAGACCCCCCCCCTTGCGTGCCTGCCTTACAACCCCGGCTCGGAAAAACGTCGATAAAAGGAGCTGAAATGCAGTCGCCTAGGAAAAATCTGCAGGAAGACTGAATATGATTCTACCAAATAGAACGTAGCTTAGGTATACGTATCTTTTCGTCATCCTTATAATACATGATTAATTTTACTCCCCCCGCAAAATTTTTCGAAAATGAGATATGTTTTTTGAATGCTATATGACATTCACATCACGAAAAACCATGTTACTCATTTCTGTCTATCTGTCGGTCTATCCGCTAACCTTATTTCGAAGACATTTGTACACAATGTCACTACTATACCAAGGACACAAAAGCTTTGTAGTTTTTGAAAATCGATCCAGTGGCGGCAGAGAAGAAAGTCTAAGGGAAAAAAGTAAAAATCGCCCCAACTTCATTTTTTGACATTTCAGAGGTAAAGAACTCTTGGGTCGAGATTGTAGTGGAGGGGGCGAAGGCTTTAACTGCATTTTTCGATTTTTGTTGTTACTACGAGGTCTGTAAATTAAGTCATGAGACTGGCATCGTAGCGCTCGACCTGGCAACACTGGAGATGCCGGAATTTTTAGGGGAGACAGGAGAACATGTGATCCGTCTCCAGTACAAGTTTGAACTAGCTCGAGTCATTTGGTTGTCGGTAGCGATTTTGTTTGAGAAACAGTTTTTCTTATTATGTTCCAAAAATGAATACCATCAATTTCGAACAACGGTGTGCTATCAGGTTTTGCTTTAGATTTGGGCAGAGTGCAACGGAAACTGTTGCTAAACATTGACAGGCCTTTTTTGGTGGCTTAAGGTATTTTCAGAAGGGAGAGAGTCGATTGAAGATGATTGTGGGTCCAGATCGTCAGATGACAGTCAGAATGATCGGGGAAGACTTTAATTCACACCACCGTTCATCAGATCAAGAACAACGATAATGCACCTTGTCACACAGCAATGTCATTAAACTAGCTTTAACCAGTAAAAACATTCCTGTGTCTCCTCAGCCTCCTTATTCGTTGAACTTTGAAAAGTCACCTTAAGGGAACTCATTTTGAGACAGTCGAAAACATTCAAACGGCTGTAACCAACCAGCTTAAGGCTCCAGTGTCGGGGTTTCAGCACCGCTATGAGGAGTGGAAGAACCGTCTCCAGTGAACTGTGGCTTGAGAAAGAAATTATTTTGTGGGTGACAATATAAAACTGTAGTTATATTTGAATACAGAAATTAAAAAAAAAATCAAACTCATCACTTAATTTACAGACCTCGTACAGGTTCCCAAGATTGGTAATTATACAACCCATCAGACATATTTCACACATCATAGATTTCTCTGTACATTAGCCCTTAAAACCTATTAAAAAAATATTTTCGGCAAACGGATCTCTTACCTACCGCAGCTGGCGTCGTGCCGCCGGCCTTGATGAGTGTTTTGGTGTGGTATCACAAGTATCTCTGCCACGCCACAGCATAGTGTTTCCTATGCTCTGACCGCGCTGCCACGGTACCACATCTGACCAAAGTTAAGTGTCGGAGAAAGGCGACGTATCCAGATGCACTACCGGTAGGGTGGGAAAAGAATGTCTATGGACTAGCTGTATGGACCTTTTTGACTGAATTTTCTCTCAGAGGGTCTCTCAGAGTCGATCTACTTGACGTCATTTTTTATTATCAATTGCACAAAAAATATACAAACAAAAGCATACATTAACGATTTATTAGAAAATTTATTTCCCGACTAAGGCCGGATTTGGATCTTAATAATATATAGCATTTAACAAAAAAAAAAATAAATAAATAAGAAAATGGCGTCAAATTGACTGTCTCCATACTTCCCACGCCTCGGAAGTCTTAAAGGCAAATGTACGGGAAAATCTGTGATTGGTGAAATATGTCTAACATAAAAAATACGATATAATTGGGTGACGTGAAGCCGGATTTTCTTGTAGATAAATCGCTAATCGGGTGAGTCGAAACGAAGCTACTGTAATGAGATGATGTCAAGGATAGTTCCAAGAAGGCCGAAATCGTCGAGTTAGAGGTACGGGACGTCAAATACTACAGAAAGACAGGATAGTTATTTGAGACGACTAAGCACTTCGAGATCGATTTATCACAACAAACGCAGTTGCGAACCAGTGGTTTGATGTTGTCGGAAGCGCAATAACATTGAGGCCAGTTTATCGCCGAATAAGGTCTTTCGGACTGTTTCCATACCCTCCCCATCTTGTACTACCTCTGACCCTACAGCATCGTTGGCAACGATTGGTATGGAGTAGGGAAATACTTGAATGGAATATGAAATGGAACTCAGTCGTGCTCAGCGATGAGTTAAGATTCTGTTTGGACACACATGATGGATCTGCAAGAGTAAGGAGGAGACGAACGGCATATTAATTGCATTGTGGGTGTTATGGTATGGGGCGCCATTGCTCACGGTAGCAGGTCACGATTAGTATTCATTTGAGGTAGCATGACTATCCAGCGCTTTATCCACGAAGTTTTACTAACACATCCGCTTCCCTTTCTGGAAAAATTGCAAGATCAACTTTTTCAGTATGAAAATGCACGCCCTCATGTCGCACGTGTTAGTTTAGGCTTTATAGAAGCGTTCGGAGTAAATCTGCTTCAATGGCCTCCTCGATCTCCAGACCTTTCCCCTATCGAACATGTATGGGACATGATGGGAAGAAGGTTGCAAAATTTATCCCACCCTCCACAAACATTGGAGGCTCTTCGTGACCAAATGCTGATAACCTGGGCAATACAGTACACCAAGAAGACATCAATCACCTAATCCAATCAATGCTGCGCGATCTTAACGAATGTGTAGCGAACAGAGGAGCTTCAACACATGTTAACATTAAGGTGGGATATTCAGCTATTTTGCGAAATTTCGAGTTAAGATTTTAATCACTTTCTATTTATCAGTAGACCTAAAATGTCATTTAGAATACTTATCTGACTCGGCAGTGCTGACAGTTGCGGAACAATACTTATGGGGGGGAAGAGGGGGGCACTCTGCCGCCGGCCAACCCAAAAAGAGATTTATGTTGAAGGTATTTCTCTGTGATCAATTTTAATAGCAAATCTACGGTGCTAAATACCGTATTTTTGAAGTAGGATTTTACCTCAAATATTTGAACTTTAAAACAATTTGTCTCAATGGTGTCAAGTAGGTTGACTCTACACTTCCCACGCAATACCATCATCAGTTCATAAAATGCTTTATTCAGCACAAGTTAGAAGTTAGACCCTATCGAAATAAGACAGCGCCATAGACCTTATATCCTTGACAGAGGAGAGTTGCTATGCCTTCGTTCGCTGCCCCGGAGACTAAGCTGATGAATTGCCAAAAAAAGCCTGTGGTTGGCTGTTTTTGGTTGGACGGACGAAAGCAACATGTTTTAGTAAGACCATCTATGAAAAAAGTATGTACATGTATAACAGAGAATTTGAGCATATCAAGTCCGTCAAACAAGTCCATACAGTTAGTCCATAACATCCTTTCTCTGCCCTACCCGCAGTACTGTCGATCTGGCAACGTCGCGTCGGGGGCAATCAAATTCAAATTCTTTATTTTTCTTTTGACACATAATTGTGTATAGGAATCGTCATTGAAGAACATAAATAAATTGCAATATTAGTTACAAATGAAATACAAACATATACAGGGTGATTCGCAAGACGTGACCAAAAATATCTTCAAAACCGTCAGCTCGAATGAACTAAAATTTGGTATGTGGATTTACCTAAGTATTGTCCACATTCAAAAGTCTTTAAATAAAACTAACGTGCACCAGTGTCGGAGATACAAGGGGTTAGTTGCACTATTTTCCCAAATAAAAATAGTACGCCACTGTTTTTTTCCGAAACGAAATTTAGCAATGACGAGTACGCCGAAATTATTTTTGTGTACGAGTTCTATAATGTAAATGCTTTAGCGGCTTCTCTGGAGTATCAACGTAGATTTCCTAATAGACGCCAACCTACCCCAAGATTTTTACGCGTTCATTTCTTCGGAGTTAGAGGCCATACGAGTAGTGTTCGGCATACTGCCCAAGAGGAACTGGAGGTTACTGATTTGGCGTTGGATGATCCCAGTACAAGTACTAGGTGGATTGCAGCCCAGTTACCATGTTCTTAAAATCTTGTGTGGATAATTTTAAATTGGGAAGTTTTACATCCTTACGGAATTTTTGTGAGTGGTTACTGCAAATGTATAACCAAAATTCAGATTATTGATTTGTATTTGTGATCAGATGAATCGCTTTTCACGAGGAGTGGAATCTTTAATTGTCATACTGAATATATTTGGTCATTAGAAATTCCGAGTTCTGTAAGAATCCACTCGTTTCAACACAGATTGCCACAATGTTTAAATGCATACTCATACTTAGCTTTTCTAGGGAATTACATAGAAATTGTGTTAGAAGATGTCCAGTTGAGCAAGAAATACAATTAATTATTAACTGGGAAATTGGCAAACTTTAAGCTTAGTAAACCCTTTTGACGGTGATCTCGAGCTTTCGACTCGCTATGGTGCCATCTTCAGGAGCTGAAATACAAACATAAAGCTAGCAACCAATTCAGAAAGACTGTTCTCAAGCGACCTACACTGCTTACATTATATTATGCCCAGGTAGAGCGCGGTTGAGGTATGCTTCTGATGATATTCTATCAACGCCCAGAAGGTATTATTGAGCCAGAAAAGGTGCATGACCGGAGTAACCTTCCGTACTAGTTATAAGGCCATTTTTCGGTTATATAAAATTTTAACATTGCCATCACTTTTCATGCTTGAACCGTGTGTATATACCTATACTACAGTGATCAAAAAGTACAGTTAATTGTCATTTCAAACTCCCGGGCATCAGGAAGGCAGGTGAATTCTTTTTTCCTAGGTTGGTAAGACTGTCTATAACATTTGACAAGCGTCTGTTTATCAAAAGATTCAATTATCTCGTTACACGTGTTTTTAAAAACAACCAAAAGTGAATTTTTCGATTTTTACAATGGGTGATTTTGTTAAGCAGAGAACTTGCATCAAATTTTGTTTGCGGAACGAATATTCTTGTGCGGGCACGTTAAAAATGTTGTGGTAGGCCTTTGATGATCAAACTATGGTACAAAAAAACGTTTATAAGTGGTACAACGAGTTCAAAGCGGGCCGAGAACCCATTGAAGGTGAACCGCGCTCTGGACGACCATCAACGTCTACCGACGAGGACCACGTCCAACAAATCAAAGATTTGGTGCTTGAAATTCGTCGATTGACAATATGATACCTCGCTGATAGTGCTGGAATATCATTTGGCTCAGCTAAAACCATTGTGAAGGATGTTTTGTGTGTCAAACCAGTCAAGTCTCGATTGGTGCCAAAATCGCGTTGATGTGTGTGGAACTTTGCTGTCTGAATATCAGGATCACTTGAAATGCATCATTACTGGAGACGAGACTTGAATTTACGCATACGACCCTAAAATCACCGACCAATCCAGCGAATATCGTGCAAAAGGTGAAGCAAGGCCGAAAAGACCACGGCAAGGTCGATCGAAAATCAAGGTCATGTTGACAGTTTTCTTTTATTATCGTGCACTATGAATTATTTCCGCCGGGCCAAACTGTCAACAAAGAATATTATTTGAGCGTTATGCGTCGTTTGCGTGAATCTATTCATCTGAAACGGCCGGAGTTATGGGCGAACAACTCTTTTTTCCTTCATCACGATAATGCATAATGTCATATTGCATTGGTTCTTCGCGACTGTATTCGCCTGATTTGGCTCCGTCCAACATCTGGCTATTCAGCAAGGTCAATAGGCCAATGCGGGGGCGCCGTTTTGACATGACTGAGGAGATAACCACCGAATCGAAGACGATCTTGAAGGCTATACGTACATGATTAAGACTATTCCGACTGTTTGGAGGACGAAAAAGCATTGGCAAAAGTATATATATAGTATTCATAGTTAGTTGCCTTAACTGTCAGGAGAAAATATCCATGAATTTATTTGGGTAGAAGGCAAAGTTTTGCAAAGTATACTCTTATAACTTGAACTCGAGCTCTCGATGATCTATGCCATCATCGTCTGGAGCTAAAAAACTATTTTTGAAAAATAGCAACAATTAGGAGGAAAAATTATAATTACTCACTAAGTCAGCGAGATTGTTACTGAAATTTTTCTTAAACGACAGTGAAAGGGAGCACATAGTCGACAAACAAAAAACTGGACCGATGAGGTTCGATTAGGATGGAATTATATTAATTTTATTAATAAATGGCAAACCATAGCTATGTTTGAAAAGAACTTGAAAATCCAACTATTGAAAAATCCTTCAAGATTTCATCTTTCCTAATAACCTCCACATTATCCAACACGTGCCGACCGACTGACACTCTACACTGGCATATGAAGTGTGACATTGAAACCGGTGTGAAGTTAGCAGCCAAATATCAGCAGACAATTTCTCGAACTTACCCGAACAGTGGCGTCGGTCAGAAGGAATAATATGCTCTCATAACACTAGTTAGGGACACGATTATGGCCAGAATAAAGTAGCTGAGAGAACCTTTAGGGGTAGCAGCCAAAAACAAGACAAAAAAAACTCGATTTCAACCCTTAGGGAATAGGTGTCCTTAATGAAATGTACCTCAAAAAATTACTTACATATTAAGACAATTTATAGGATATATCAAATTTACTGAGCGAACTTCTAAAGGGGTAGCAGACAAAAACCAGATAATAAAAAATCTACTTCGACCCTTAGGGAATAGGTGTCCTCGATGAAATGTCTCGAAAAATTACTCATATATTTAGACAATTTGTGGGCCAGATCAAATTTACTGAGCGAACTTCTAAAGGGGTAGCAGCCAAAATATATATTTCATCGAGGACACCTATTCTTAACGGTCGAAATCGATTTTTTATTATCTGGTTTTTGGCTGCTACCTCTTTAGAAGTTCGCTCAGTAAATTTGATCCGGCCCATAAATTGTCTAAATTTATGAGTAATTTTTCGAGATATATTTCATCGAGGACACCTATTCCCTAAGGGTCGAAATCGATTTTTTAATTAACTGGTTTTTGGCTGCTACCCCTTTAGAAGTTCGCTCAGTAAATTTGATCTGTCCCATAATTTGTCTTAATATACGAGTAATTTTTCGAGATATATATCATCGAGGAGACATATTCACTAAAGGTCGAAATCGATTTTTTTATTATCTGGTTTTTGGCTGCTACCCCTTTAGAAGTTCTCTCAGTAAATTTGATTTGCCCCACAAATTGTCCAAATATATGAGTAATTTCATCGAGATATATGTCATCGAGGACACATATTTTCTAAGGGTCGAAATCAATTTTTTTATTATCTGGTTTTTAGCTGCTACCCCTTTAGAAGTTCGCTCAGTAAATTTGATCTGGCCCATAATTTGTCTTAATATACGAGTAATTTTTCGAGATATGTTCCATCGAGGACACATATTCCCTAAGGCTCGAAATCGATTTTTTTATTATCTGGTTTTAGGCTGCTACCCCTTCAGAAGTTCGCTCAGTAAATTTGATCCGGCCCACAAATTGTCTAAGTATGTGAGTAATTTTTCGAGATATATTTCATCGAGGATACCTATTCCGCAAGGGTCGAAATCCATTTTTCTATTACCTGGTTTTTGGCTGCTACCCCTTTAGAAGTTCGCTCAGTAAATTTGATCTGGCCCATAAATTGTCTTATTGTATGAGTAATTTTTCTAGATATATTTCATCGAGGACACCTATTCCCTGAGGGTCGAAATCGATTTTTTTATTATCTGGCTTTTGGCTGCTACCCCTTTAGAAGTTCGTTCAGTAAATTTGATCTACCCCATAAATTGTCTTAATATATGAGTAATTTTTCGATATATATTTCATCGAGGACACCTATTCCCTAAGGCTCGAAATCGATTTTTTTATTATCTGGTTTTAGGCTGCTACCCCTTCAGAAGTTCGCTCAGTAAATTTGATCTGGCCCATAGTTTGTCTTAATATACGTGTAAAGAACTCTTGGGTCGAGATTGTAGTGGAGGGGGCGAAGGCTTTAACTGCATTTTTCGATTTTTGTTGTTACTACGAGGTCTGTAAATTAAGTCATGAGACTGGCATCGTAGCGCTCGACCTGGCAACACTGGAGATGCCGGAATTTTTAGGGGAGACAGGAGAACATGTGATCCGTCTCCAGTACAAGTTTGAACTAGCTCGAGTCATTTGGTTGTCGGTAGCGATTTTGTTTGAGAAACAGTTTTTCTTATTATGTTCCAAAAATGAATACCATCAATTTCGAACAACGGTGTGCTATCAGGTTTTGCTTTAGATTTGGGCAGAGTGCAACGGAAACTGTTGCTAAACATTGACAGGCCTTTTTTGGTGGCTTAAGGTATTTTCAGAAGGGAGAGAGTCGATTGAAGATGATTGTGGGTCCAGATCGTCAGATGACAGTCAGAATGATCGGGGAAGACTTTAATTCACACCACCGTTCATCAGATCAAGAACAACGATAATGCACCTTGTCACACAGCAATGTCATTAAACTAGCTTTAACCAGTAAAAACATTCCTGTGTCTCCTCAGCCTCCTTATTCGTTGAACTTTGAAAAGTCACCTTAAGGGAACTCATTTTGAGACAGTCGAAAACATTCAAACGGCTGTAACCAACCAGCTTAAGGCTCCAGTGTCGGGGTTTCAGCACCGCTATGAGGAGTGGAAGAACCGTCTCCAGTGAACTGTGGCTTGAGAAAGAAATTATTTTGTGGGTGACAATATAAAACTGTAGTTATATTTGAATACAGAAATTAAAAAAAAAATCAAACTCATCACTTAATTTACAGACCTCGTACAGGTTCCCAAGATTGGTAATTATACAACCCATCAGACATATTTCCACATCATAGATTTCTCTGTACATTAGCCCTTAAAACCTATTAAAAAAATATTTTCGGCAAACGGATCTCTTACCTACCGCAGCTGGCGTCGTGCCGCCGGCCTTGATGAGTGTTTTGGTGTGGTATCACAAGTATCTCTGCCACGCCACAGCATAGTGTTTCCTATGCTCTGACCGCGCTGCCACGGTACCACATCTGACCAAAGTTAAGTGTCGGAGAAAGGCGACGTATCCAGATGCACTACCGGTAGGGTGGGAAAAGAATGTCTATGGACTAGCTGTATGGACCTTTTTGACTGAATTTTCTCTCAGAGGGTCTATCAGAGTCGATCTACTTGACGTCATTTTTTATTATCAATTGCACAAAAAATATACAAACAAAAGCATACATTAACGATTTATTAGAAAATTTATTTCCCGACTAAGGCCGGATTCGCATCGAGGAGACATATTCACTAAAGGTCGAAATCGATTTTTTTATTATCTGGTTTTTGGCTGCTACCCCTTTAGAAGTTCTCTCAGTAAATTTGATTTGCCCCACAAATTGTCCAAATATATGAGTAATTTCATCGAGATATATGTCATCGAGGACACATATTTTCTAAGGGTCGAAATCAATTTTTTTATTATCTGGTTTTTAGCTGCTACCCCTTTAGAAGTTCGCTCAGTAAATTTGATCTGGCCCATAATTTGTCTTAATATACGAGTAATTTTTCGAGATATGTTCCATCGAGGACACATATTCCCTAAGGCTCGAAATCGATTTTTTTATTATCTGGTTTTAGGCTGCTACCCCTTCAGAAGTTCGCTCAGTAAATTTGATCCGGCCCACAAATTGTCTAAGTATGTGAGTAATTTTTCGAGATATATTTCATCGAGGATACCTATTCCGCAAGGGTCGAAATCCATTTTTCTATTACCTGGTTTTTGGCTGCTACCCCTTTAGAAGTTCGCTCAGTAAATTTGATCTGGCCCATAAATTGTCTTATTGTATGAGTAATTTTTCTAGATATATTTCATCGAGGACACCTATTCCCTGAGGGTCGAAATCGATTTTTTTATTATCTGGCTTTTGGCTGCTACCCCTTTAGAAGTTCGTTCAGTAAATTTGATCTACCCCATAAATTGTCTTAATATATGAGTAATTTTTCGATATATATTTCATCGAGGACACCTATTCCCTAAGGCTCGAAATCGATTTTTTTATTATCTGGTTTTAGGCTGCTACCCCTTCAGAAGTTCGCTCAGTAAATTTGATCTGGCCCATAGTTTGTCTTAATATACGTGTAATTTTTCGCGATATGTTTCACCGAGGACACATATTCCCTAAGGATCGAAATCGATTTTTTTATTATCTGGTTTTTGGCTGCTACCCCTTTAGAAGTTCGCTCAGTAAATTTTCGAGATATGTATCATCGAGGACACCTATTCCCTAAGGGTCGAAATCGATTTTTTTATTATCTGGTTTTTGGCTGCTACCCCTTTAGAAGTTCGCTCAGTAAATTTGTGCTGGCCCATAAATTGTATAAATATATGAGTAATTTTTCGAGATATATTTCATCGACGACACCTATTCCCTAAGGGTCGAAATCGACTTTTTTATTATTTGGATTTTGGCTGCTACCCCTTTAGAAGTTCGCTCAGTAAATTTGATCTGGCCCATAAATTGTCTTAATATATGAGTAATTTTCCGAGATATATCTCATCGAGGACACCTACTCCCTAAGGGTCGAAATCGATTTTTTTATTATCTGGTTTTTGGCTGCTACCCCTTTAGAAGTTCGCTCAGTAAATTTGATCTGGCCCATAGTTTGTCTTAATATACGAGTAATTTTTCGCGATATGTTTCACCGAGGACACATATTCCCTAAGGATCGAAATCGATTTTTTTATTATCTGGTTTTTGGCTGCTACCCCTTTAGAAGTTCGCTCAGTAATTTTTCGAGATATATATCATCGAGGAGACCTATTCCCTAAGGGTCGAAATCGATTTTTTTATTATCAGGGTTTTGGCTGCTACCCCTTTAGAAGTTCGCTCAGTAAATTTGTGCTGGCCCATAAATTGTATAGATATATGAGTAATTTTTCGAGATATATTTCATCGAGGTCACCTATTCCCTAGGGGTCGAAATGGATTCTCTTATTATCTGGTTTTTGGCTGCTACCCCTTTAGATGTTCGCTCAGTAAATTTGATCTGGCCCTTAAATTGTCTTAATATACGAGTAATTTTTCGAGATATATTTCATCGACGACACCTATTCCCTAAGGGTCGAAATCGACTTTTTTATTATTTGGATTTTGGCTGCTACCCCTTTAGAAGTTCGCTCAGTAAATTTGATCTAACTCATAAATTGTCCAAATATATGAGTAATTTTTCGAGATATATTTCATCGAGGACACATATTTTCTAAGGGTCGAAACCGATTTTTTTATTATCTGGTTTTTGGCTGCTACCCCTTTAGAAGTTCGCACAGTAAATTTGATCTGGCCCATAAATTGTTTTAATATATGAGTAATTTTTCGAGATATATTTCATCGAGGACACATATTTTTCTAAGGGTCGAAACCGATTTTTTTATTATCTGGTTTTTGGCTGCTACCCCTTTAGAAGTTCGCACAGTAAATTTGATCTGGCCCATAAATTGTTTTAATATATGAGTTATTTTTCGAGATATATTTCATCGAGTACACCTCTTCCCTAAGGGTCGAAACCGATTTTTTTATTATCTGGTTTTTGGCTGCTGCCCCTTTAGAAGTTCGCTCAGTAAATTTGATCTGGCCCATAATTTGTCTTAATATACGAGCAATTTTTCACCGAGGACACGTATTCCCTAAGGGTTGAAATCGTTTTTTTTATTATCTGGTTTTTGGCTGCTACACCTTTAGAAGTTCGCTCAGTAATTTTTGGAGATATATTTCATCGAGGACACCTATTCCCTAAGGGTCGAAATCGATTTTTTTATTATCTGGGTTTTGGCTGCTACCCCTTTAGAAGTTCGCTCAGTAAATTTGATCTGGCCCATAAATTGTATAAATATATGAGTAATTTTTCGAGATATATTTCATCGAGGACACCTATTCCCTAAGGGTCGAAATCGATTTTTTATTATCTGGTTTTTGGCTGCTACCCCTTTAGAAGTTCGCTCAGTAAATTTGATCTGGCCCATAAATTGTCTAAATATATGAGTAAATTTTCGAGGTATATTTCATCGAGGACACATATTTTCTAAGGGTCGAAATCGATTTTTTTATTATCTGGTTTTTGGCTGCTACCCCTTTAGAAGTTCGCTCAGTAAATTTGATCTGGCCCATAAACTGTCTTAATATATGAGTAACTTTTCGAGATAGATCTCATCGAGGACACCTATTCCCTAAGGGTCGAAATCGATTTTTTATTATCTAGTTTTTGGCTGCTACCCCTTTAGAAGTTCTCTCAGTAAATTTGATCTGGCCCATAAATTGTCTAAATATATGAGTAAATTTTCGAGGTATATTTCATCGAGGACACATATTTTCTAAGGGTCGAAATCGATTTTTTTATTATCTGGTTTTTGGCTGCTACCCCTTTAGAAGTTCGCTCAGTAAATTTGATCTGGCCCATAAGTTGTCTAAATATATGAGTAATTTTTCGAGATATATTTCATCGAGGACACCTATTCCCATGGTTTGAAATCGATTTTTTATTATCTGGTTTTTGGCTGCTACCCCTTTAGAAGTTCGCTCAGTAAATTTGATCTGGCCCATAATTTGTCTTAATATACGAGTAATTTTTCGAGATATGTTTCACCGAGGACACATATTCCCTAAGGGTTGAAATCTTTTTTTTTTATTATCTAGTTTTTTGATCGATTGTATAAATATATGAGTAATTTTTCGATATATATTTCATCGAGGACACCTATTCCCTATGGGTCGAAATCGATTTTTTTATTATCTGGTTTTTGGCTGCTACCCCTTTAGAAGTTCGCTCAGTAAATTTGATCTGGCCCATAGATTGTCTAAACATATGAGTAATTTTTCGAGATATATTTCACCGAGGACACCTATTCCCAAGGTTCGAAATCGATTTTTTATTATCTGGTTTTTGGCTGCTACCACTTTAGAAGTTCGCTCAGTAAATTTGATCTGGACAATAATTTGTCTTAATATACATGTAATTTTTCGAGATATGTTTCACCGAGGACACATATTCCCTAAGGGTCGAAATCGATTTTTTTATTATCTGGTTTTTGGCTGCTACCCCTTTAGAAGTTCGCGCAGTAAATTTGATCTGGCCCATAAATTGTCTAAATATATGAGTAATTTTTCGAGATATATTTCATCGAGGACACCTATTCCCAAGGTTCGAAATCAATTTTTTATTATCTGGTTTTTGGCTGCTACCCCTTTAGAAGTTCGCTCAGTAAATTTCATCTGGCCCATAATTTGTCTTAATATACGAGTAATTTTTCGAGATATGTTTCACCGAGGACACATATTCCCTAAAGGTTGAAATCGATATTTTTATGATCTGGTTTTTTGATCGATTGTATAAATATATGAGTAATTTTTCGAGATATATTTCATCGAGGACACCTATTCCCTAAGGGTCGAAATCGATTTTTTTATTATCTGGTTTTTGGCTGCTACCCCTTTAGAAGTTTGCTCAGTAAATTTGATCTGGCCCATAAATTGTCTAAACATATGAGTAATTTTTCGAGATATATTCCATCGAGGACACCTATTCCCAAGGTTCGGAATCGATTTTTTATTTTCTGGTTTTTGGCTGCTACCCCTTTAGAAGTTCGCTCAGTAAATTTGATCTGGGCCATAAATTGTCTCAATATATGAATAATTCTTCGAGATACTTTTCATCGACGACACCTATTCCCTAAGGGTTGAAGTCAATTTTTTTATCTTGTTTTTGGCTGCTACCCCTAAAGGTTCTCTCAGCTACTTTATTCCTGGCCATAATTGTGTCCCTAACTAGTGTTATAAAAGCATATTATTCCTTCTGACCGATACCGCTGTTCGTTCGGCTAAGTTCGGGAAATTGTCTGCTGAAATTTGGCTGCTAACTTCACACCGGTGACATTGAAGTTATTGAGCCGCCATCGAATGGTTACGCACCTGTGACGCGTGTTGCCTACTATGTAGGTAGTTCCATAAGATAGTACAAGGGGGAGTGTTATATTATCCGATGAAGTTCAGAGTTATTTTCAAAATTAATAGATGTTATTGTGGAAGGAGTGTGATTTTGTATGTGCCATGAAGCCAGAGCACATATTTCTGGATAGCGTCGGGCATCACTTTTATGTGAGGCTATTCTACCTTTTAGGGATCTTGGTGTTTGACCTATATAGGTGAGATTGCAGATATTGCAATTGGTGGAGTAGACAATGTTGGATAAGCTAAGCAGAGGAACTGTGGAATGTGAATTTTGGAGAAAACATTGTTAATTGTGAGGGACGATTTGTAAGCAATGCGACAATTTAAAGTGTTACACAATCTAGAAAGTTTTGGTGTTAGTTCATTAATATACGGCAGGTTTGCAAAATTAACTCTGGAAATAGAGGAAATATCTGTATTGTTAGAATGATTGTCATTGTTATTGTTGGAAAAGCTGAGATTGTTATCATTATTCTGTGAAAGTGGTATAGCAGTAGGAGAGCTGAACAAAATTCTGTTAGTCAGGTATCTTGGATAACCATTACTAATAAAGGGTGTTAAGGGTGTGCGTTAGGTAGAAAGATGGAAAGTACTGTCAGAATTGCTAATAACCCTTGTTTTCATTTGTTTCACCAGATTTATCTTTATCTGTGGCATCAGGCAGATTCCTGAACTTCAGATCCTACTACAAACTTAAGATAAAGATAAATCTAGCGAAACAAATGAAAACAACAACATTACAGGGTATCAAATGGAATACAATGATATCAGGATGCTAGACAGAGTAAACCATCTATCAAAACGTCTGTTCCTGGAAATGTCACATATCTTCATGACAGAGAATTGCATGAATGAAAAACCTGATGTCAATCAACTTAGCATTGTTTATGCATACTTGCTGAACTGCAAAAAATTGGAAAAGCAACATATCTCTCCTAACATTGACCTCTCTCCATAATCGCTTAAATTACAAAAAAAAAAATCACCATCTATAATAAAATTAAAATAAGTTTGCTCCATACCATTTTTTCCTCAAGTTTCAATGTTACTTCATATTAGCCAGCTCGTTGGTAGGATAGCATCCAAATCACACTGCTTCCACAATAATATCTATTAAATTTGAAAATAACTCTGATATTCATCGGACAACAAAACACACCCTTTGTACTATTTCACGGAACTACCTACATAGTAGGCAACACGCGTCACAGGTGCGTAAAGGTTCGATGGCGGTTCAATAACTTCAATGTCACACTTCATATGCCACTGTAGAGAGTCAATCGGCCGGCACGTGTTGGATAATGTGGAGGTCATCAGGAAAGATTGAATCTCGAAGGATTTTTCAATAGTTGATAGATTTTCATGTTCTTCCAAATCAATATCAGTGTTTAAATATTTCAAAAAAACATAGCCATGGTTTGCCATTTATTAATAAAATAATTCCGTCCTAATCAAACCTCATTTGTCCAGTTTTTTGTTCGTCGTTCCCTTTCACTGTCGTTTAAGAACAATTTCAGCAACAATCTCGCCGACTTAGTAAATAATTATAATTCTTCGTCCTAATTGCTTATTGTTGCTATTTTTCAAAACTTGTTTTTTAGCTTCAGACGATGATGGCATTGACCACCGAAAGCTTGAGTTCAAGTTGTAAAAGTGTACTTATGCAAAACTTTGCCTTCTACCCAAAGAAATTCAAGTATATAGAGGGCGGTTCAATAAGTACTCGTGTTAGAAATGAAGTCACCATTTTTTCCAAAAAAAATCTCTTTATTTTTCAACACAATCCCCTTTTAGAAATATACACTTTTGCCACCGTTCCTGTCATTCTTTTAACCCTCCCAAAAATAGGATTTGTCGAACTCCCCAAAATACGCCTCTGTCTCGGCGATGACTTCCTCGTTTGAGATAAATTTTTCCCTGCGAGCCATTTGTTCATGTCAGGGTACAAGAAAAGGTCGCAGAGGGCCAGATCGGGTAAATACGGGGGTCCGGCAGCACTTCATAACGCAATTCATGCAGTTTGGAGGCGACAACTCCGGATGAACGTGCTGGCGCGCTATCGTGGTGAAACAGCACCTTCTTTTTCGTCAAATGTGACCGTGTCTCCTTCAATTTTTTGTCGAAGCGGTCCAATAACTAACTATAGTATTGTCCAGTGATCGTTTTTCCTTTTTCTAAAAAATCCACGAGGATGACGCCGTTCGCATCCCAAAAAATCGTCGCCATGACCTTTCCGGCCGATGGGACCGTCTCGCCTTCTTTGGAGCAGATTGACCGGGAGAAATCCATTGTTTTGATCGTTGCTTAGTTTACCTGGTGAGTAACGATGAATCCAGCAGGTTTCATAGACGGTTACAACTCGACGCAAAAACTTCGGATTTCGTTTAAATTGCTCCAAACACTGCTTCGAAGTTAACGGCCGCATACACTTGTTGTCCACCGTAAGCAATCGCGGCACCCATCGAGCCAACAATTTTTTCATAGCCAATGTATCATGTAAAATATTGATCGCCATTCCGGTCGACTCACCTATGGCCTCCGCTACTTCGCACATTTTCGTTCATCGATCAGCGAGAATCATGTCGTGGACTTTTTTAAAGATTTCCTCGGTAACCACGCCTGCCGGGTGTCCTGGTCGATCCTCATCAAAAACGGATGTTCGAACACGTTTAAATTCGTTGAACCAATATCTAACTGTGGTGATAGATGGCAAAGTGTCCCCATAAACAGCATCCAACTTTGCTCTTATCTCCTCGCATTTTTCCCATCCAAAAACAAAAAGCGAATTACCGAACGAAACACGTGTTACTCGAGTGGCTGCCAAATCCAAAATAACCTATCAATCAGTATGAAATTTGTTGTGCCGTCGTTTGATAGACGACAGCATACGATTATAACATTAGCTTCCCTCAGGAACGCCCTCTGTCGTCAAACACGGGTACTCATTGAAACGTTATATTACTCATAAACAAATACATTTAGGGAAAATCTATTTATGAGATGTTATACATGACATTTGAGGGCACATTTCTAAAATATTGCCAATTATACAGAGTGCCCAATTTTGATCTACATATCAAAGTTGTGATTTTTTATATGGAATACCTCAAATTTTATTGCATATTTGGATAAACCAATTCAAAACAATAAGATTGATATAACATACAATGGGGTTTTGGTAATTAGCTACTGAGATGTAAGGTGTTTTGCCCAGAAAAACCGTCCACTTCGGCAACCCCTCAGTTCGCCATTTTGAAATTTGGAGTGCTGAATTTTGTAAAAAAAACTTACACACCTCAGCTTTTATCTTATTTGTTACTTTTTCGAATTTTCATGTTTGCTCATACAGGGTGGTCAAATTGTACTTTTTCTCAAAAATGTCAAATGCATCACCCTGTATATTTGTGCAAGTGTGGATCCTATTTTTTATAAGCATTTTTTTGTATAAGGTTTGATTCAGATAGATGTACTATATTTTGTGTTATTAAACTTTTAATAGAACAACACACCAAAATTAAGGAAAAAAATCACATCATCCATGGAAACAGAAGACAAACAGTGGGCTTGTTCCATATTGCCACTAAGAGTACAGATTTATGTAAAAACTAATAACAATCAGAACAGTATAAATCAGCTTCAAGCGTAACGAAGAAAACAACAACATGAACAAACAACTATCACTACTCAAGACCTAATCTGCAAAAACTGCTCGCAAATATCTCCATGTTGAGTAAACAGCCGTAGTCTTTGGGCAAATGACCGTTGCACATCCGTCAGCTTGTGATCCCTTATGTTCAGAAAAGCATCTTTGATCATTTCCTTCATATTTTCCGGGGTAGATGGTGGATATCTATAAAACTCTTGCTTAACGTAGCCCCATAGAAAGAAGTCCATCGGTGTCATATCTGGTGACGTATGAGACCAAGATATAGCCCCATCACGACCGATCCAACGATTGTTACTCCAGGTTTAAAAAGTGTTACGCACACGATAATTATAATGCGCAGGTGCGCCATCATGTTGGAAGTACATATGCATCCGAGTTTGTTGGTTGACATCCACCAAAAGCAAAGGCAAATGCTCGATCAGAGAATTCAAGTAATCTGTACCTCTTAATCTGTAGTCGAAGAAGGTAGGCCCGATAACTTGTCTGTCAATACTCCTTCCCAAATATTCAAGCTCCACTTATTTTGGAAATCTATTTGCCTAATCCAGTAAGGGTTTTCCGTCGCATATTAGTGCATGTTATGCCTATTGACAACACCTATGCTGTTAAAAGTTGCCTCATCGTTAAAAAGAACCTTCTCCAGGAAAGTAGTATCTTCACTCACTTTATTCAGCATTATTCTACTAAACTAAATTCGAGCTGCGAGGTCCTGAGGAAGAAGGCCTTCATGCAAGCATAGGAGATATGTATGGTACCTATGCTTGTGAATAATCCTTTTGTCCTTTGCTCCAAGTTGCCGTGTACTTAAATAGGGATTTTGCTGCAACTTTAATAGAACCTCAAACTGATTCGCGTCATTGGTGACACTTGGATTATTTATACATTTTTACTATATTCCACTGCAACACTTGATTCAAAACGTTCTCGTAGTGTAGAAAATGTTTCCGGCCTTGGATGTCGTGTATTAAGGTACCGTTGTTCAAAATGCGAGGTGCTAGGAAACTATTTCTTCGGGTTTCGCCCAAAACGAACACCATATTCACCATTTCTTCTTTAGAAAAATTCATTTTCAAACACATTTTTATTATAATGCTCACAAAGCCAATTTTGACAGTTTGTAGCTAATCAACAATTTATGTGTTTCCAAGGATGATGCGATATTTTATGGAAGTAAGTGTCCATAAAAGACGTGCTAATAACTGCAAAAATAGCCGTAAAAACCCTTATCTGTCTAGTATCAAAAAAAGCTTATAAAAAATGGAATCCAAACCTGCACAAATATACAGGTTTGACCACCCTGTATGAGCAAAAATTAAAATTCGTAAAAGTAACAAATAAGATAAAAGTTGTAAGCGTAAGTTTTTTTCGGCACTCCAAATTTCAAAATGGCGGACTGAGGGGTTGCCGAAGTTGGGGTTTTTCTAGACAAAACATCTTATATCTCACTAGCTAATTATCCAAATATGCAATAAAATTTGAGGCATTCCATTTGAAAAATTACAACTTTGATATATAGGTCGAAATGGCCAATATTTTAGAAATGTGCCCTCAAGTATCATATGTATAACATCCCATTAATAGATTTTCCCAAAATGTATTTGTTAACGAGTAATATTCCGTCCACACCCTATATATATATATATATATATATATATATGTGTGTGTGTGAGCAGTAGTCATTGCCATTGCCAACGACCAGTTGGGCAAAAAATACAATTAATTGTTAATTGACAAATTTTTAGGCTTAAGCTGACTCTTTTGACGATAAAATCAAGCTTTCGGTATTCTCTATGGTGCCTTCATCTGGATTCTGAAAACACAATTGTGATGCTAGCAACCAATACAGGACCGACTTAAATTGTCAAACAACTTACTCGTCGCTGAGGTTGCAGCCAAAAGGTGTTTCAAAACGAACGTAGAGAAGATACAACTTGTTACAAATATAAAAATAACCGGACGGAGACATTGGGGTTGTTGATAACGACAGATACCTTAGCTATGTGTTAAAAATATCAATACACCCGAACATATTAAAAATTATTAAACATGAGAAGACGTTTTAGGGAAAAAATCGGAATGCAGTTTCTAACCTCTTACTTCCGCTACACGTGGAGAGGGGGACGGAACGGAAAGATAATGCGTCGACAGATGACATGTGATTGACGCGACGGAACGTGGAACTGTAAACCTCATTGTCCAATTTGGGTATGAAGTATATGAGGGACGCTCGGTAAACCTCCACCCAAGTTACTAAAATCATGAATTAATTTGTTTTGGATAAGTGTGTGGTTCATATGAGTGTACGAATGTGAGATAGTGATATACACTAGAAAAGATGGGTTATGTGAGTTTATATTAAAAATTGTGAGTGAGAAATTTCAATTAACAGGATAGCAATCGGAAATGTATACTAATTTTGGGATGACGTTGGATCGATTTGGATATGTAAGCGTTCTAGCTTTTCGCAATTCAACAGGTAGGAATAAATGACACTAAGCTGCTTAACATCAGCTCTTTTATTCATGCAATGATCTGTCATGAAATGTGGGACATTTCTAAAAATAAACGTTTTGAGAGTCTTTTTTCTTTGTCAGAGATATGTTATATATATATATATATATAACAAATCTCTTTATATAACATATATATATATATAATTATAACAAAAAATAGGAAAATAATAGGCAAAATCCGCAAAAAGAAGGAAAGTGCATTCGAACAGAATATATATATATATATATATAACTTGAGACGTGGTCATTGTCGTCTAGACCAGTTAGGTGAAAAATTAAAGCTTCCGCTTTTTGTTGGGTACTTCGACAAAATTTAAGCAAAGAGGACCCTTTATACTTTTTTTAATTCTCTCTAGCTTTCAATGGACTTTGCCATCATCATCAGGAGAGTAGTATGTGAGGATGTTGCTAATTGTTGTTTTCGTATAGGATGAGGGAAACGTCCAGTAACATGGTGAGAGCTGGATACATGGTACAATGGTTAAAATTATATTATATATCATATAATTCCTATAGGTCCTCTTTGCTTAAATTTTGTCGAAGTACCCAACAAAAGGCGGAAGCTTTAATTTTTCACCTATATATATATATACAAAAGGCGGAAGCTTTAATTTTTCACCTATATATATATATAGGTGAAAAATTAAAGCTTCCGCTTTTTGTTGGGTACTTCGACAAGATTTAAGCAAAGAGGACTCTTTATACTTTTTTTAATTCTCTCTAGCTTTCAATGGACTTTGCCATCATCATCAGAAGCTGTAATTACAATGATAACAGTAGCAACAAAGGTGTAAAATGAATTTAAATTGACTCAACTTACAGTAGTATGTGAGAATGTTGCTAATTGTTGTTTTCGTATAGGATGAGGGAAACGTCCAGTAACATGGTGAGAGCTGAATAGGTTGCACAATAGTCAAAATTTATACAAAACATGACAAGAACACGTTAAAAACAGATTAAAAATTATTTTAAAAAATTAGAACATTACATCGTGAAACCACCTGATGATTGCACAAATTAGTGGTCATGGAATGATGAATTTATGATTGACATGAAACCCTTTGACAGAAGGCCGAAGGATGTCAATGTCAGTATTGAAAGATGGAACGAATTGTGGGCGTGTGCCAAAAACGTTGCCAAATCACTTCAGATGAAGAGATTTTCAGAATTTTATGATGGAATTTGTTAAGACCGACCAGAGGCAGTTGAATAAACTATATTATTATTAATGGGAATTTAAATTAACAATTATTAATAAATCGTGAGGAGAGAATTATTATATTTTGAGTGGAATGAAATTTACTGGTGGAAACGGCCAAAACACAGATTCTAATTATGGTTGTGAAGAGTTGAAATTTGGGGAGATATGTAAGTTCTCCAATTTTTCGCAGTTTAGCAAATATGAGTAAATGACACTCAGTTGTTTAACATCTGTCTTTTTGTTGATACAGTTGTTATTCATGAAAATGTGGGACATTTCCAGGAATAAACGTTTGGAAAGGTGTTTTTCTTTATCAAGAACTTTGATACTTGTGTAATTCATAGAATGCCCTGTTGTGTTAACATGAGATGCTAGAGCGCATCTTTCAGGATGAAGCCTAGCATCACTTTTGTGTGATGTAATCCTTCCTTTTAGAGATCTGGAGGTCTGACCTATGTATATTTGGTTGCAGTTGTTGCAATTGATGGAGTAGACTGTGTTGGTTAAGCCAAGCAGCGGGACTTTGTCTTTCATTTTTGAAAAAATGCAGTTTATAGTGAGGACGGATTTGCAAGCAATTCGAAAGTTCAAAGGACTGCACAATCTGATCAGCTTAGGGGTCAGTTCCTTGATGTAGGGCAGGACAGCAAAACCAGGTCTGGAGTCCGGGTTGGTGCTAGTACTGTTAGGATTGATGTTATTATTGGGAATTACATCAGTTCCGTTATTAGGGGTTGTGCGACTATTACCTGCATCACTAGAGTTCGGCAAAATATTGGAAGGTGAACTAAAAATGATCTTGTTAATCAGACACTTCGGATAACCATTATTGATGAACAGTTTTGATAGTTTACGTAAATTTGAGGTGTGGAAGGTATTATCTGAGATGCTGATTACCCTTGTTTTCATCTGCTTTACCAAATTGATTTTAATCCCTAGCTTATGGTATGACCTAAAATTGAGAAACCGACCTGAGGCCATAGGTTTCTGGTACCAGTCTACCAATAAACTGTTGTTGTTGGTGCGAATGAGTCTTGTGTCTAGAAAGGGGACAGACAGGTTCTCATCTTCTTTTTCAATGGTAAATTGGATGTAGGGGTCATAGCTGTTGAATTCTCTGACAATACCATCCAGACCTATGGAAGGGAGGCATAAAATAATGTCATCTACGTATTTTTTTATGAAGAAGAGGTTATAGGGTAGTGTCGGAATAACTGTATCAAGCAGATCATCCATGACATATTCCGCCAAAATTGGTGACAGAACAGATCCCATAGGACAACCATGTGTTTGAGAATATATTTTGTTGTTGAAAGAGAAATAATTGTTATGAAAAAGGAATGTTATAATGTTGGTGAAAGATTCTAGAGATATGTTGCAGTGTTGACTTATCTCATTCCAGTGTTTATTAATAGTTCTTGTACATGCATCCAGATAGATGTTGCTGAATAGCGACACCACATCAAGACTGGCGATAGTATGATCGGCTGGTATTGTCAATCTATTGAACTGACGAGATACCTCAAATGAGTCTTTGATGTAGTAATCATTGTCTGCATGTGCTGATTTTAGTGTTGTCGATATTAATGAAGACAAAACTAAAATCAGCACATGCAGACAATGATTACTACATCAAAGACTCATTTGAGGTATCTCGTCAGTTCAATAGATTGACAATACCAGCCGATCATACTATCGCCAGTCTTGATGTGGTGTCGCTATTCAGCAACATCTATCTGGATGCATGTACAAGAACTATTAATAAACACTGGAATGAGATAAGTCAACACTGCAACATATCTCTAGAATCTTTCACCAACATTATAACATTCCTTTTTCATAACAATTATTTCTCTTTCAACAACAAAATATATTCTCAAACACATGGTTGTCCTATGGGATCTGTTCTGTCACCAATTTTGGCGGAATATGTCATGGATGATCTGCTTGATACAGTTATTCCGACACTACCCTATAACCTCTTCTTCATAAAAAAATACGTAGATGACATTATTTTATGCCTCCCTTCCATAGGTCTGGATGGTATTGTCAGAGAATTCAACAGCTATGACCCCTACATCCAATTTACCATTGAAAAAGAAGATGAGAACCTGTCTGTCCCCTTTCTAGACACAAGACTCATTCGCACCAACAACAACAGTTTATTGGTAGACTGGTACCAGAAACCTATGGCCTCAGGTCGGTTTCTCAATTTTAGGTCATACCATAAGCTAGGGATTAAAATCAATTTGGTAAAGAAGATGAAAACAAGGGTAATCAGCATCTCAGATAATACCTTCCACACCTCAAATTTACGTAAACTATCAAAACTGTTCATCAATAATGGTTATCCGAAGTGTCTGATTAACAAGATCATTTTTAGTTCACCTTCCAATATTTTGCCGAACTCTAGTGATGCAGGTAATAGTCGCACAACCCCTAATAACGGAACTGATGTAATTCCCAATAATAACATCAATCCTAACAGTACTAGCACCAACCCGGACTCCAGACCTGGTTTTGCTGTCCTGCCCTACATCAAGGAACTGACCCCTAAGCTGATCAGATTGTGCAGTCCTTTGAACTTTCGAATTGCTTGCAAATCCGTCCTCACTATAAACTGCATTTTTTCAAAAATGAAAGACAAAGTCCCGCTGCTTGGCTTAACCAACACAGTCTACTCCATCAATTGCAACAACTGCAACCAAATATACATAGGTCAGACCTCCAGATCTCTAAAAGGAAGGATTACATCACACAAAAGTGATGCTAGGCTTCATCCTGAAAGATGCGCTCTAGCATCTCATGTTAACACAACAGGGCATTCTATGAATTACACAAGTATCAAAGTTCTTGATAAAGAAAAACACCTTTCCAAACGTTTATTCCTGGAAATGTCCCACATTTTCATGAATAACAACTGTATCAACAAAAAGACAGATGTTAAACAACTGAGTGTCATTTACTCATATTTGCTAAACTGCGAAAAATTGGAGAACTTACATATCTCCCCAAATTTCAACTCTTCACAACCATAATTAGAATCTGTGTTTTGGCCGTTTCCACCAGTAAATTTCATTCCACTCAAAATATAATAATTCTCTCCTCACGATTTATTAATAATTGTTAATTTAAATTCCCATTAATAATAATATAGTTTATTCAACTGCCTCTGGTCGGTCTTAACAAATTCCATCATAAAATTCTGAAAATCTCTTCATCTGAAGTGATTTGGCAACGTTTTTGGCACACGCCCACAATTCGTTCCATCTTTCAATACTGACATTGACATCCTTCGGCCTTCTGTCAAAGGGTTTCATGTCAATCATAAATTCATCATTCCATGACCACTAATTTGTGCAATCATCAGGTGGTTTCACGATGTAATGTTCTAATTTTTTAAAATAATTTTTAATCTGTTTTTAACGTGTTCTTGTCATGTTTTGTATAAATTTTGACTATTGTGCAACCTATTCAGCTCTCACCATGTTACTGGACGTTTCCCTCATCCTATACGAAAACAACAATTAGCAACATTCTCACATACTACTGTAAGTTGAGTCAATTTAAATTCATTTTACACCTTTGTTGCTACTGTTATCATTGTAATTACAGCTCCTGATGATGATGGCAAAGTCCATTGAAAGCTAGAGAGAATTAAAAAAAGTATAAAGAGTCCTCTTTGCTTAAATCTTGTCGAAGTACCCAACAAAAAGCGGAAGCTTTAATTTTTCACCTAACTGGTCTAGACGACAATGACCACGTCTCAAGTTATATATATATATATATATATATATATAGGTGAAAGATTGAAGCTTTCGCCTTTTGTTGGGTACTTCGACAAAATTTAAGCAAAGAGGACTCTTTATACTTTTTTTAATTCTCTCTAGCTTTCAATGGACTTTGCCATCATCATCAGGAGCTGCAATTACAATGATAACAGTAGCAACAAAAGTGTAAAATGAATTTAAATTGAATCAACTTACAGTAGTGTGTGAGGATGTTGCTAATTGTTGTTTTCGTATGGGATGAGGGAAACGTCCAGTAACATGGTGAGAGCTGGATACATGGTACAATGGTTAAAATTATATAGAATATGACAAGACAAGTTAAAGACAGATTAAAAATTATTTAGAAAACATTAGAGCATTACGTCGTCAAGCCACTTGTCTTGTCATATTTTATATAATTTTAACTATTGTACCATGTATCCAGCTCTCACCATGTTACTGGACGTTTCCCTCATCCTATACGAAAACAACAATTAGCAACATCCTCACATACTACTGTAAGTTGATTCAATTTAAATTCATTTTACACTTTTGTTGCTACTGTTATCATTGTAATTGCAGCTCCTGATGATGATGGCAAAAGTCCATTGAAAGCTAGAGAGAATTAAAAAAAGTATAAAGAGTCCTCTTTGCTTAAATTTTGTCGAAGTACCCAACAAAAGGCGGAAGCTTTAATTTTTCACCTAACTGGTCTAGACGACAATGACCACGTCTCAAGTTATATATATATATATATATATATATCGTCATTTTACGTACATTGACATGCGAGGTCTCCTGATTTGAACCCCCTCTGGATTTCTTTTTGTGGGGCACTTTTAAACAACTAGTGTATGCTGGATAAATTAATACTGTTGATCAGTTACAAGAAAGAATAGATAATGCGTTTCATCAAATTCAAGCCACAACAAATTTTGCGGAAATACGTTTTTCTTTATTAAAAAGATGCCCCACTTGTATCCGTCAGAATGGTGGTCTTTTTGAGCATTTATTGAAATAAAGCTTTGATTATCTAATTTGTTTTTTTGTTTTAACGAAAATAATGCATCCTAGGAAAAACAGATGAGTAATTATTTGTATCAAATTAAAGGTAAAGTTCGAAAAATTGCGCGTTTCGAAAAAACATACATATTTTAATTTGGAAAAACAATGCCACTAATCCCCTGTATCTCTGCCACTGGTGCACGTTAATTTTAAGTAAAGACTATTGAATGTGGACAACACTTATGTGAATCCACATACCAAACTTTAGTTCATTGCAGTTGACGGTTTTGAAAGTATTAAAAAAATTGTTTTTTATTTTTAAGCTTCAACGCCCCGTATCATTTTAATGAAGCCCTTGAGGAAAAAAATGTTACATAGAAGACCCTCCTTAAAATGCGGCCTTGTGTATGATGTTTCATTGTTGGTTATGACTTGTGAATCACCCTGTATACATGAACTGAACAAATAGATAGACAAACAAACTACTACTTACAAAAAATTCAAACACTGTATAAGAACATTCATTCAGCACTTGACAACATGTTAAATAACTTTTGAGCATAAAACAATCGGCGATCTACTACTAATATCAAATTTATAATCTAGAGCATGGATCTTGTTTTTTTGCCGAGTATTAATGGTATACACATCACTGGTAAGCCGAAAACTCTGTCTATTTAGAAATACTACTATGATCAAAAAGTAATGTGAAACTGGTTATAAAATGTAAATTATTTATTTATGCTTCCAAATCAATTTCATCCCCTTCAGAGTAATCCTTGTCCGATACAACGCACTTTTGCCAACGCTTTTTCGTCCTCCAAACAGTCGGAATAGTCTTAATCCGGTATAGCCTTCAAGATCTTCTTCGATTCGGTTTTTATCTCCTCAATCATGTCAAAACAGCGTCTCCGCATTGGCCTATCGAGTTTGCTGAATAGTCAGAAGTTGCACGGAGCCAAATCAGGCGAATACGGTGGTTGCGGAACTATATGAGTCGAGTTGTTTGGCAAAACAGTCGCGAAGAACCAATGCAGTATGACATGATGCATTATCGTGACGAAGGAACCAAGATTTGTTCGCCCATAATTCCGGCCGTTTTAGACGAATAGATTCACGCAAACGACGCATAACGCTCAAAATATTCTTTGTTGACAGTTTGGCCCGGCGGAAATAATTCAAATATTTTAGACAGTCCTACCAACCTAGAAAAAAAAATTACCTGCCTTCCTAATGACCGGGAGTTTGAAATGACAATTCAACTTACTTTTTAATCACAGTAGTATATATACACACACGGTTCACAAATGAAAAGTGATAGCAATGTTAAAATTCCATATATCCGAAAAATGGCCTTACAGTTAGTACGAAAGGTTACTCCGATCATGCACCTTTTTTGACTCTAAGATACCTTCTGGGCGTTTATTGAATATCCCCAGAAGCATACCTCAACCGCGACTCTACCTAGGCATAATATAATGTAAGCAATGGAGGTCGCTTGAGAACAGTCATTAATAATTATATATATATATATACAGGGTGACTTCGAAGTTGAGT
This sequence comes from Acanthoscelides obtectus, assembly GCA_963669975.1. Lineage (NCBI taxonomy): Eukaryota > Metazoa > Arthropoda > Insecta > Coleoptera > Chrysomelidae > Acanthoscelides > Acanthoscelides obtectus. The sequence continues at coordinate 30,779,897 of CAVLJG010000009.1, forward strand.
CATTTATTTTTACAGTCAATAGATCTGATCAAAAGAAATGTTTTTTTCCTTTACCATTTTTCTGGTAAAATTAAAGTAACAAAGTTATAGCCCTTTGGAAGTTTGAGTACCGCCCTGTCTCAATATCATGTGCTCGTGTTTGGCAACAACGGATATAATCCGCCTTACCGGTTCATCGCATCGGAAACAAAAAAGCGAAAGAATTTGGAACGATGTTTGTGTACAGTTTATTATTTTATTCAGTTCAGTTATACATACAGTCAGTGTCAGTGTCGCGTGTGAATAGTGTCTGTTGCGTGGCTCAAACGAAATAAAAAATGGCACATGTTTATGCGGATCGGTTTCCCAATCGAGTGCAACCAACCCCTCGTGCCTTTGTTAATATAGTACAACGGGCTCGTGAATCAGGTGACTTAAGACCTCACAGGGGACCTCTCGATCAAATACAGGTCCGCACTGAAATACCTGTCGGGAGGATGCTTTATAAAACAAGGTAAAAATTTTTTTTTATTTTTTTTTATTTTTACACACATATTTTGGTTTATCTTCCTTCTACAATCATTATCTGAAAATTAATGACTCAACTTCAAAGTCACCACAGTTATGGTGGCCGGGATGCCTCTAAAATTCAAGATTCATTCATTCATTCAAAGTCACCCTGTATAATTACATATATATATATATATATATATATTTAAGGTGTTCGTTATATAAAATATTATATATATAAGCCCAGAAATTATGTATCATGGCTGATCTGCATAGGAGCGTCTTTAAGCTTCAGTTAACAAGATTTGCCTATTTCGAAATCACAACATTGATATTCTGTCTGAATTTAAATGAAGCTGATTCACCAAAAAACAATCATGAATTTTGTATGACAGATTAGAACACATATTTGGATGGATGTATCGTCAGCATACAAAGTAAACTTAGCACCTGGGGTTTTTTTCAATATAATTCACATATAATGTAAGCAAAACAAGTCCCAAAACAGAGCCTTGCGGTACACCTACATTCATATCGATCATAGTATATTCATCATGTTGATGTTTATAAGTGAGAGACGCATTGAGAGAGACCTATCAGATGGCAGCTCCTTGAATCCCATATCCAGATATTTTCTGCAACGCACCTTCTGATCAACACAGTCGAATAACAATAATAATAAAAATAATAATAATAACAATATTGTACGCTGCTGGCAAAAGGCAATTAGTATCGTTGCTAGAGATAGTGAATAACTTCTCAGAAGACATAAAAATGGAGCTTGGTCTACAGAAATGTGCTTGTCTGCACATATGAAGAGGAAAGGTAGAAACCCGCGATAATGCGGAAACGCTTAATGGCCTTAAGATTAAAACACTTACTGAGGAAGACAGATACAAATATATTGGTGTCTTACAGGCCTTAGAACTTGATGCTGTTAAAACTAAAGAACTTGTCATCGCCAGACTTAAGCAGCAGTAACATTATTCAAGCTTTGAACACTTGGGCCTTCCCTGTAATAATGTATACATTTGGTGTTATAAATTGGTCAATAACATTTAGAAAAGTTGATATTGATGTAAGAACAACACTAACTATAGGTACCGTATTCATCACCCTAAGTCATCTATCTGTAGACTGTATCTCCCACGGAAAAAAGGTGGGAGAGGTTTAATCAGTCTTGAGACTATGGCAAGCGAAAAAGAGAAAGCGCTGCAGCAACACTTTGAATCGTCAATCAACCCATTACATAACGCAATTCGTATGATAGTAACGGATCATGTAATTTTCAAGAGCAGACCGGATTGACCATGGGGCTTCCCTGTTATACCTAAAACTAGGATACTTATTTCCTAAAACAGAGGGTGCCTTACATGCTATCCAAGATAAAGTGGTCACTACCAGAGCACACATCAAGAATATACAAAACCAACCCATTGACTCTGACAGATGTCGTCGATGCAATACAACAGTTGAATCAATCCATCTCTGGATGTCCTTCCCTAGCTTCAACGGAATACCTGGTGGGGAATAACATGGTCGCAAAAATAATGCATCAGGGTATTTGCAAAAACTACATCTTGGAACATCTCAAGCCTGCATACGAACACGTCCCCTTGTTCAAACATGAATCATCAAGTATCATTGTTTATTTGGATACAAGCATATTGACCAGCACATCGATAAATCACAACCGTCTCGACATACTAGTAATCGACAAAAGTAAAGAGATTGCTTATATCATAGATATTGCGGTACCAGTGATGAAAATGTACAAAAAAGTTACACTGAAAAAACAAATAAGTATGAACCGCTCTCACACGAGGTCCAACAACTATACACATTAAAACAAACATTTAGGCTGCCATTTATTGTTTCTGACAACGGCCTGATCCACAAAAACTTCCACACAAACCTCAACGTTTTGAAGCTTGACCTTAACTATTTAAGGGAATGCCAGAAGGCAGCAATCCTCGGTACCTATAGAATAGTCAGGAAGTTCTTCAACTAACTTTGCCTACGGCTGACCTCGGGATTAGTTTTCCTGTTGTCAAGCATACCAGAATATCTGTGAAGCAAAAAAAATTATTGCCATAAGGTTTACAGTAAGGTAAGTATAAACAACATGCTACTCCTTTTTTTACGAATAAAAGGAAAAGGTCGTGGGATTCCTCTTTTTATTTTTCTTTTTTGTTTAAATTAATTAATAGAATGTCATAAATAAAATCAAATGGTGGGTCAATGCAAAACAGCTGTCAAGTGGCATGCAAATTTAAGCCCTCAAGAGCGCCAGTGACTTATGACAGACTAAGCCACAAATCTCCGAGATGTTACTCGGAACTTGTTTTGCTTGACCACCCATAAAAAAGAAAAGACATCTAACAGTACTGACGTAAAATGATTAACAGTACAAGGACAGCCAAATAAAACAAAATATTAAAAAAAATCACAATACAGTATATTGCCTCAGCAAACAGCACATATTAATGCTCCGCTGCAAGAGTGCGAGTTGGAAAGAAAGGATATTACAAAAAAAAAATTGTCGCACAATAAAATTAATTGACCCAGACGTTTACCATGGTAAACGCTTTACAGATATTTTTGCGTCTAAACTAAACTTACCTGGGCGGAGGTATTATCCTAGTTACGGTTAGGCCCAGACGAGATGTAGCTCACAAGTGGTCAGGGAAAGAAGAAAAAAACGGTGGCCAGTAGTGGACACGTCACAAGGTTGCTTGCCTGCGCCTCCAAAATTTACAGAATGACCATAAAGAACCCCTAAAGAGAGATACTGTTAAAAAATCTACTCTCTAGTCTCTGTCTAAGACAAAACTACCGAAATTCATCCCCTGTTCTAAAATAAACTTATGGCAGCTCAATAATCAAGATCATGATCAACAAAATGTAATGCCCAATAGAAGTTGCCATGTAGGCACTGACCCATGTTTAAATACGTAAAATGTAAAAAAAATCAAGTACACTCTAAGAATTTCAGTCAGCAATAATAAATATATAAATAATATCTATAAAATAGTTAATTAAGATCATATTTTACCTGTTCACATCAGGGTTTTTGTTGCTAGGTGGAAGGGGTGGCTTCTCGCAATACCGGCTACAAGCAAAGCTGAAGGAGTGTATGGTGGTTCTCCGTAATGTCTTCCATGCTGAAGATTAAAATCCCATAAGAAAATGGAAGGTGTAGCATCCAAACCAAAACAACTAACGTCTGAAGGGGACTACTTCACTATCTGTTCGGCACCTTATTTCCCAGAATCTGGAGATTAAGCAAATAGCGCTCACTGCACAATATAAGGAGAAAAGTGACTGACACGAAATACCTAACTTTATAAAAGGCTCAATTAGTGGCCTTGGAGAAGATACGTTCAACAGGAAACCAAGTAACGGAGAAAAACCACAGAGTTTTTTTACAACACAATACTGAATCACTGTGAAAGAGAGATATAATACGTGTGGAATTATACAATCAATAAACTATGAAATTTACCAAAAGAAAGTCATTGAAAAAGGTTTGGCCTAAAAATGGGCACTCTATCAGTAATAAAGAGAAATTCAAATTACTAGTAAGTGATCAAAATAGTAAAAAAAGGATTTTGTTATAATTTCACATTTAAAAGCATTATTGCCACACGTACACACAAAAACACATCAGAAAAACTATGGAAAATTAAAATATTCATTCAGAGAATCAAAGGCCTTTTCTATTAAATAAGCTTTCAACGTTTTTAGAAGCCGTATTGACTGCACCTTTTATATGTACGGGCAAAGCATTGAAAATTTTTACACCGTTATCGTATAGGCTTTGCTCACTATGAAGGGGAACACTTAGATTTTTACAGTTTCTAGTGATGATATTATCGTAATAACTGTTTTTCCTGTATTTATCGATGCTTTGATTTGTATCATTATATACACTCAGTATGTATATACATGGAACTGTCAATATTTTAAATTTGTTGAAGTACTCTCTGTAAGATGTCATCTGGGGTAATTTTAATTCTGCTCTCAAAATTCGTTTCTGGCAGATAAAAACCTTGGCAGTTAAGCTAATAGATTTAGATAGACCATTTATGTACACTAAAAATAAAATTGGTCCAAGGATTGACCCCTGTGGAACCCCCATACTAATTTTCCCTTCCTTCGAATAACACAAATCACCATTTTCAGCTGTAATGCTGACTACTTGAGAAAGATTGTTTGAATATGATTTCATTAGGCAATTGGCGATTCCTCTGATTCCATAGTGTTCCAGTTTTAAGAGTAGTATCTCATGATTCATTGAATAGGCTGTGGATAGGTTAAAGTACAACCTTATTACTTTTTCACCAGTATCTAGTCGAGTAAGTAATGTATTTAGGGAATCCCTGATGGCGTCTTTTGTTGATCTTTTTGCAAGAAGCCATATTGGTTTATGACGAAAATATTATTTTCAATAAAAAAGGATTGGAGTCTATTTCAAATATTTTGGATAAAATAGATAGTAGTGCAACCAGTATATAGTTTGACATATATATATATAAACTAGCACTACAGGCCTAGTAGGTCCATGGCTTGATTGGCGATCCTCCGCCATTCTTCTCTATTAATTGCTCTATTTCCCAATCACTTATGTTTAATTTCCTCAGGTCATCTTTCACCTCAGTTTTCCACCTCGTCCTGGATCTGCCTCTCCTTTTCTTCCCTCCTATTGAAAGGATAAACGGTACCTTTGGTACTCTATGTTCTGCCAATCTTTGCACGTGTCCCAACCATTTCAACATCTGATAATTTGTTCTTCGGGTCCACGTACCATCATCTAACATTTTGCTACCAAAAATCTTCCTTAACGCCTTCCGTTCCAATATATATGGCACGACTTCCGGCCATCATTCTTTTTTGTATCTCCTCTCTGTTGCCCGGCTTTTATGTAAGCACTGTGCCCATGTGGTCAAACGTATGAACTTTTTCAAACTTATAGATTTCTCCCTTTGTTTTGGTCATTATTAAGTGCTGTCCTTTAACAAGTTCATTATCTGCCATGTACTTTTTCTTTTCTACATTAATGTAAAGTCCTTTGCTTCGTGATTTTTCTTCTAGTCTCTTTATGGTGTCTATAAGTTTGACTTTACTTCTGGCCAGAATATTCAAATCGTCAGCAAATGCTAGTCATTGATGCTTTCTGTAATATACTGAACCAGCCCTGTTTATGTTTGCTTCCTGTATAGTTTTCTCGAGCACGATGTTAAATAGCAGCGATGACAGTGGATCTCCCTGACGGATTCCTTCTTTGACGTCAAACCTTTCTGTAGATCTGCTGTTTATCTTGACCCTGTTTTCTGTCTTTTCCAGCGTTATTTTAATCATATTAATCAGTTTTGGGCTTACATATTGTTCTTGGAGTGCTTGATATAGCTTTTTCCTTTTTACTCGATCAAATGCCTGCTTGAAGTCAATGAAGAGCAGCACAGTCGGTTTCTGATATTCATAGCTCTCAGCTTGAATTTCTCGGAGCGTAAAAATCTGGTCAGTGGTACTGCGTCCTGGTCTGATTCCGCATTGATACTCTCCAGTAATTGCTTCAGTGTGTATTGCCAGCCGGTTTTTGATGTGTATGGCCAGTAGTATGGCCTCTGTAGTTCTGGCAGTCTGATTTATCTCCCTTTTTGTGAATGGGACACACTATCGCTTCATTCCATACTAACCGCATGACTTCTTGTACCCATATACCCTTCAGGTGGATATATGACTTCGAAGTTGAGTCATTTATTTTAACAGTGAGTAGATCTGATCAAAAGAAATGTTTTTTTCCTTTACCATTTTTCTGGTAAAATTAAAGTAACAAAGTTATAGCCCTTTGGAAGTTTGAGTACCGCCCTGTCTCAATAATAATATCATGTACTCGTGTTTGGCAACAACGGATATAATCCGCCTTAAAAAAGCGAAAGAATTTGGAACGACGTTTTTGCAATTAAGTATTTTATTCAGTTCAGTTATACATACAGTCGGTTAGCGTGTGAATAGTGTCTGTTGCGTGGCTCAAACGAAATAAAAAATGGCACATGTTTACGCGGATCGGTTTCCCAATCGAGTGCAACCAACCCCTCGTGCCTTTGTTAATGTAGTACAACGGGCTCGTGAATCAGGTGACTTGAAGACCTCACAGGGGACCTCACGATCAAATACAGGTCCGCACTGAAATACTTGTCGGGAGGATACTTTATAGAACAAGGTAAAAATTTTTTTTAATTTTTTTTTATTTTTACACACATATTCTGGTTTATCTTCCTTCTACAATCATTATCTGAAAATTATTGACTCAACTTCAAAGTCACCCTGTATAGCATGAATGTTGGTCGAGGTCTTCCATATTTAATCATTTCTGCTGTATACTATCGCTTCCAGGGCTCTTACCATTTTTCAGGATGCTTATGATGTTTTCGTCTTCGGATAATGTTGGCGGATCTTCTTCAGTTAGTTGAGGTCTTAGAGAGTTATATGACATACCGTTTTTCAATCCTTTCTTGAGAACTGTAATAATTTCAGATAGTCACTTATGATAACAGATATAGGGTGACCGATAATGACAGCATATTTTTTCACTACATTTGCAGGGATCTCATCCATACCTGTTTAATATTTTGGTGGTAGCTGTATAATTATATCATTTACTTCATGTGGAGTTGTGGGTTTCAGGAAAAGACATTTTGTATGTAATTTCTTTAGTTTAATATTATGTGTTAGAGAATGCCTTGCCCGGATCACAAAATATCACTGCCGGCATTCTTGTGCCTCAATCAATTGAATGAGCATGCTGTAAAGGTCTAATAGATGCGTAGAATTATCAAGGTTGGAAGTGTATATTAATATTAATTGACATATAAGATGCAATACCGACAAGAAGTGCTGTAATTTTGAGCATCTTAGGTCTACTGCTAAATAGATATCCCACCTTAATGATAATGAGTTGAAGCTCCTCTGTTCGCTACACATTGGTTAAGCCATCGCGCATTGATTGGATTAGGTGATTGATGTTTTCTTGGTGTGTGGTATCCCAGGCCACCTGAATTTGGCTTCGTAGAGCCTCCAATGTTTGCGGAGGGAGCGGTGAATTTTGCAACCTTCTTCCCATCATGTCCCATGCATGTTAAATAGGGGAAAGGTCTGAAGATCGAGGAGGTTCGTGAAACAGATTTACTCCTGACGCTTCTAAAAAGTCTAAACTAACACGTGCGATATGAGGTCGTGCATTGTCAAGCTGAAAAAGTGAATCTTGCAATGTTACAAAAAAGGGAAGCAGATGTGCTTGTAAAATTTCGTGGATATAGCGCTGGGCAGTCATGCTACCTCGAATGAACACTAATCGTGACCCGCTGCCGTAAGGAATGCTACCCCATACCATAACACCCACAAGGCGATGTCTCCTCGTCTCCTCCTTACCCTTGCACGGCCATCATGTGTGAATCTGGACTCATCGCTGAACACGACTGAGTTACATTCAATCTTCCATTCAAGTCTCTCCCTACCCCCATACCAATCATTGTCTACGACGTTGTGGGGTCCCAGGAAGTACACGATGGGGACGGTATGAAAACGGTCCAAAATACCTTACTCGGCGATAAACTATCCTCATTGCTATTGCCCTTTAAGGCAGCATCAATCCACTGGTTTGCAACTGCCCTTATTGTGAAAAATCGATCTCTAAGTGCTAGTTCACTCAAATAACGACCCTGTCGCTCTGTAGTCTGTTTTTGACGTTCAGTATCTCTAGCTCGTCGATTTCGACCTCCTTAGAACCACGCTCGACAACATCTCATTATAGTAGTTTTGTTTATATTCACCCGATTAGCGACTTCTCTAAAAGAAAATCCGGCTTCTCGTAACCCGATTATCCGACCCCTCTCAAACTCGAAAAGTTGAGTGAAATTAGCACGTCTGCGAACTCTAGGCATAATAATGCAATGAAATAACAATGAAACAAATGGATCCAACACAGAACAATCACTGAATACTAAGTAAACATGTTCATATTGTTCGAATCTTGATATGACAAAAAAGTACGGCTCGGAATTTTATCAGCGTATACTTCCATGATAGCAAATATGTTTACAAAGTTTTATCAAAATCAGTACAGAATTCTGGCAGTTGCATTTTATATGTCATTTAGTACATACACTTCCCAATTTTTTACTTCTAAGCAATTTTTCAAAAAAAAATGAAGATCTGAAACATGTCATGTACATGTCATATAATACCCAAAAAATATAATATTTCGTTTTCTAAATTTTCCTGCGATTGCAATACCTTCTGGCCACTACGGGAATTAAAAAGAAGCTCAGAGTTATTTACCGCTTAATAAAAGGAAGCTGCAAATTGACTGATCGCGTTGATGTCGGTGGTAGCAACTTCAATTTATCGGGCGTAAATAACGGCCAATAAGTCTATCGCAGCCACTAGCAGACCTGCCCGTTTACCGCGCGGTTGGCAGCACTGACAATTTAGCGCTATGGCAGCGCAGCGTCGACACCGTAAACGAAATTAAATTGCCACTGCGGGGCTTTATTAAAAACGGGCGACATTATTGCCTAGCTAAATCACTATTTGCCAAGGTGTGTGTGGGATGGAAATCCCGTGACATTGCGTCGAATTGGTTGAATGGATGCGCGAATTCCAGCGTTTACGAGCATATTAAAAGCCGTCTCTCAGAGTACGATGATGCAAAATCGAGCAATAAAAAACATTGTATAATAATAAAAATCTCATTTCCAATATAGCTAAAGATTCTTCACATTAATTTTACTTAATATCCAAGACTGGCAAATTGCGATTTGTTTTTCGGATGTCAGGAGATGTAAATTACTAAAAACCATGTCACTCATTTCTGTCGGTCTGTCCACTAATTTTATAACCGCCTTTAGCTTGAAAAGCACCGCTCGGATCACTGCAACATCTCACAGGGCATCTACAACAGACATTGAGATGGTCAGACTTGAATTATTTACAAACACTCAAGACTGAAATTACCGGAAACAACTTTTCCCATGGGCGTGCTGCCGCGTCATTTTTCCTGGCGAGGCCAAATCCTACCAGAAGTTTTCTGATATACAAAAAATGTCCTTTCACATATTTATTATATGTTAGACTAAATAATTCCAATTTTTTTCTGTTTTACTTCATATACAAAAACTGGCGAGGAAGTATTGCAATCGCGAAAAATTTCGGATTTTTTTTATTATGTTTTTAGGATGTTATATGACATGTACATCACGAAAAGCCTTGTCACTCATTTCCGTCGGTCTGTGTGTCTGTCGGTCTGTCCGCTAATAACTTGAGAAATACTGCTCGGATTTCGATGAAATTTTCACAAAAGGTTACTACTATGTCAAGGATGGAAAAACTTTGTAGTTTTTGTAAATCGGTCTAATGGTTGTGGAGCTAGGGACAAAAACAAGAAATGAATAAAATTGGCTTAAATTTAGTTTTTTGACGTTTCAGAAGCTGCTGATCATTTTCGGAAAAATGTCTCGTAGGGGTTGAAATTTGAGAGTTGCAAGTTGTATGGGGAAGGGGGTTGTACAGGTAACGTCATTAGTATTAGTCAAATACATTCTAGAGATGAGTTTGGAAGAACCTGGTTTCCACACAGTGTATGACCGGCTCACAACACCATTCAAGTCAGGAACTTCTTAAGGGAGCAGTTTGATGAAAGAATAATTTCATTAAATGGTTCAATATCTTGGCCTCCTAGATCCCCTTATCTTTCACCCCTGGATTTATACCTCTGGGGTCACAAAGAATGAGGACTATGAATTTGATCCTCAAGCGATCATAGAAATCGTGAGACAAAGAACTTTGAGTACAGTTAGAAACATTCGCAGAAATACACTAGCATGAGGTTGTCACCAATTGTCAAAAATGTCTGGATGCAAATGGACGTTATTTTGCGAATATGTAAATTAATACCTACTTACATAATTGAATTTTACATAACATTACAATTTTGTAAAGTGTTTGTTCAAGTGTAACATAAATTTACGACGATTTTTCTGACTTGTTTTTTTAACACACTCATGGTTGGGAATTGACTTTTTGAGAAGTCGATATTAATGTTAATATTCTATTGAAAATTCAAGGCGTTTATGTGTTTTTTATGCCTTACACATTATTGTTATTTCCTGAGAAATAAACCATGACCTCCTTAGAATAAACTAATACATAAGATTACGTTTGATGATATTTCGGTGATACTCCAATATTTTATGCACTTGTGAGATACCACTAGACTGGAAATTTTACACTCTTTTCAAAAATCAAAAAATCTTCTATGGCGGCTATAAAAAAATGAAACTTAAGGTGGGTTGCTGGAAAACAAAAGACGATTGAGACATGTCATACCTAGTATCTTATTTTTCTCAAAAAATGTCACATCTTGACAGCTGTCAAATTAACCCTTTCGGATTCACTGGCAAAAAACAAAATTCGACATTTTCGGTATTCCGCCAATATTTCCAAAACCAATTGACCGATCATAAATTTGAAGCCAGCTACCGAATGCACTAAGTTTCCTCTAAAATCTTTGCTGTAGGTATAACAGGAGCCGAAGTCCCTGTATAGAGAAACAAATCTGGGATACACTGTAGATTTTTCTGAATTTTATGGTCTTTAAATATACCATCCGTTTTGCAATTTGTGTTACTCCGTCTATGATGGTTTTCTGAATATTTCGTCAAGTAGATTGACTCAGTATTTATGACGCATGGGTATACAGCAGACACAGACTGACAAACGGACATAAATGAGAAACACGCACATGAGTGATGCTGATATCTTTAAGCGACAGAAAACTTGTGGAAACTGATTTAGAGTCGGAGGAAATTAAGTCACTGGAACATAGTGTTACTACGTTTCAGAGATTCCTGCTCATATACTATGCACCTATTAGACATAATAAGTCACACATATTTTCCCTACATCTGCCATGGAAACAGAAATATGATAGATTTGCTCCATATAGTTTGATATGCAGAGGTCAAATAAACATCGACCTACCTAATGAGGATTATATTTCGCCTGCTAAAATGATTTGTCTCATCCCTTTCTTTGAAACCTCCTACGAAAGCGTAGGATGTATAGGGTGAAGTCATGTGCTTTATCCTCGTTTTCCGTCCTTGTGCAGAAAAGATATTTATGAAATTCGTGTATTCAGTTTATTTAAATCATCTGTGCTTTTCGCATAAAGGAATCATCCATTAGCAATTAATTTTTATTGCAAATATGCATAGTACGTGACTATATACATTTCATGCCATTGTTGTCAGAGCATAAGCGTGATTTTCCCCACACTTAACGATAGCGTAAGCTTCTCCGGCAGAATAGAAACGCTGTGGATAAACTTGCTACGTTACGCTCGAACTTATTTCGTGACAACTTTGGTGCGAAGTTTCAATTTTAATTTGCAATTTGAGGGCACTTCTAGTTCATAAAGAAAAGTGAAATATATAGGAAAATATTGATATACTCGTATACAAAAACAAAAATTTTGAAAAATGCTTAGAAATAACTCAGTTGAAGTAGAATGGAAAAAATTAACATAGTTTATCCAGCATGGACGGAAGCCTTTTCATACTAAAAATGAAAAGATTATAAAATCAGTTCTTGTGGATTCGATGATTTATCTGAGCACGCTGAATCTTCAATATAGTCAAATATTATATTTATCTTAAACGGTGCTGATTTTGATAAAATACAAAAAGATAAAAAAACCGAGCTTGACCTACGATTTTCAATTGTCCGACTAGTTCCACTTTACTCATAGGCAACTTTGCTGTTGTGCAAAATCTCATCTGAACTGAGTCATTAGTGTCTGAGATATGTTATATTAAAGATTTGGCGTGTTTAGGCAGATCTACCTGTACATCGGTAAAAATGAATTTAGAAACTTTTATTTTCTTGCACTAAAGGCTTCATACTACATACCATTTTACTATATCCATTCCTCATCGAAATTCGGAGTACTTCCTGAGATAAACGAAATAAAATTTACTAAAATGGTTTTTATTCTCTCCTGACTTGATCCGAGACGAGATTTCAAAATAAATTGTACTTTCACATTTCCAGTTTTTTTATTTGCAGTATTGAAACATATTGGAATCTTACATGGGTATACTTAGTTTTAGATTTTGATTTTTTTATACCGAAGCCGCGCAGGCAGAAGCCTAAATGCCAGGGCACCGCGGCTGCTATGATGATCTCAAAGAAAATTTGTTAATACGATTTTTGAACTGCCTGATGTTAATAGTACTGGGTAAAGCTTCCGCTCGTAGATTGTTCGACAATCTCGACACCCTCGGGAAAAAGGAGCGGTCGTATTGGCAAGTTCTGGATGTACGAAGTTCTACACGATTAGGATGGGAAGCTATAGTCAGGCGGGTCTGCCGAGCAGGCACATCGCGCGGCGGCATCGTGGAAGAGAGCTCTGAGGAGCAAAGCCCGTTGGTGTAGCAGTAGAAAAGAGCTAGATCGCCGACGGTTCGCCGGTGCGAAAGGCATAGAGCGTAAATAATGTAGTCGGGCGGCAGCACCCCGAACGTGTGAGCCATACTCGAGGCTAGACCTTATCTGGGCCTTGTATAGAGTGAGAAGGTTATGCGGTGAAAAGTACTTCTTCGTCCGAAACAAATAGCCTATCTTTTTCCCAGCAGCTACCGCTATTGACGAGATGTGTTCGTTCCAGATCAGGTCCTCCGTGATCTGAACACCGACCAGCCGAAATGAATCGCTTTTTTTGGCAGAGCTCGGCCATCCATCGAAACCAAATGAGCGCTGGAACACTTTTTGTTCGTTAAAGTACAGTACTGTACATCTACAAAGCTTTTCTGGAAGGCCATAGGATGGAAGTTTGCTTAAGAGGGCAGCATGCCACAGCTGATCGAATGGTTTCATGTCAAGAGCAACGACATGAGCCTCACCATAAGACTGGATGAGGTTGCTGAACAATTGCGTGACGTTAGCTAGGAGCTCCCCTGTGGATTGCTGGTGCCGGAAACCATACTGCCTGTCGCTAGCCAAGTTGTGATGTTCGAGCCTTACGACCTTACTTATAACAGAAAGAAGAGTTATAGGCCTGTAGCTGTAAGGGTCGGTTTTAGATCCTTTTTTGGAATGGGCTGGACACCAGCAAATTTACAGTTTTCTGGGAAGGTGCCGGATTCATAAGACATCCGGAAGAGACGCGAAAGAACTGGAGCAAGCTCCGCTGCACACCTCTTCAGTACAATGGCAGGAATCAAGTCAACAGAAGCTTTGTTGACGTCAAGCGACAAGAGCACTCGTTTTACGGTCTTACCTCCCGCATAATGTAGGGAACCATTTGAATTGACGGCACTTGTGCGTTGCGGGAAGTCCATGGTGGAGTTGGCGGCAAAGATCTTGGCAAGCCCTTCGGCGTTGGCCTTTGAGTCGGATACAATCGTTCTATTCTGACACGTAAATGGTAGAAGGCTACAGTGTGAGAAGTTCTTTTTAATCTGCTTGGCTAGCGTCCAGAAAGACCGACTGCCAGTGCGCTGCGACATTGCAGAAATGCATAACATGTCGTTCATTAGCGCTGTAAAGTTATATTTATTTAAAAGAAAAAATCATTCTTGCATCAGAACGTTCAAAAAATATCAATACCGCTTTCAGTGATTTCTATATTGTGCGCTGATCTCAGTAAAAAGAAGTTGAAGAACTTGCAGAAAGTTTGCCCACATAAGAGTCTCCATAAAATTTTTATAATGTAGCTGGTCGTTTTGCTTCTTAATTGGGTAGGCTTTACCTAGACAAAATTCCATTTTTAGTAGCTGAAATAAGAATGTTCAATTTTATTTCGCACGTATTTGAAAAACAGTAAGAAACTCAGCATAAAATTGGAAAATACCCCATTGCACTCATCAATCAAAGATGAGTTATTTATTTTAACAGCTTGTAGAACTCGTCAAAAATCACCTATATAATAAGAGAGTTAGTTTACATTATTAATATTTTTTAGAAAAACTCATTATCAGGCTAAATGGATACCGTTTACAAAAACTGTTCAAAATTGTTCCCATTTGTTCGATTAACGTAAAATGTTGCTCGGCGAATCCACGACTCTTTACAAGCTTCGAAAATAAGATCGTGGTGTCCGCGAATTAAATCATAAGCATTTTCATTGCGCTGTGGAAGTTCTTGCAGAGTATTTACTGCTCCATCATGATACACCAACCCTTTCAAATAGCCCCACGGAAACGAATCGCAAGGCGTTAAGTCCGGGGCGAGCAGGCCAAGAAATGGGTCCATTGCGCCCTATTCATCTTCATGGAGCCCCATCTTGTAGGAACTACATATATTCTGTCTCACATTTACAGGTACGTCTTCTAATAATTGAGGCAGATTTTGTCGAAGAAAATCTAAATAAACTTCACCGGTCAGACGAGGTGGAAAAAACTAGGGTCCCATAAGCATGTCATTTGCCACGTCAGCCCAAACATTTAATGAAAATCTATGTTGAAAATGAGTTCTTCACACAGCATGCGGATTTTCTACTGCCAAACATGATTGTTGTGGAAATTTTGCACTCCATTTCGTGTAAATGTGGCCTCGTTTGTACACAAAATCAATTTCATAAAATCTTCACTTCTGTCGAACTGTCACTGGCAAAATGCAACTCTTCTAGGATGATCTTCACACTTATACTCGTTTTTAATGATAAGGATAATACTGTTGTTGTCGTATTGTCTTCACAATTTACTATGAGAAACTTTAACATGAAGCGCTATGGCTCTAGTACTCATTGTTGGGTGATCTTCGACCATTTCTAAAATCTCTTTCTCAATTTGTAACATTTTAGGTTGAACAGGTCTTCCAGCGTGACCTACTCGTTGTTCTTTTAAATATCCTGTGTCACGAAGTCTAATAACTGATTTTACAAACATCCGTGAGGCCAAATGATTTCTTAAAGGAAACCTTACGCATACAATCTGCATGCTGCGGTTGTATTTTGTTGGGACTCTCCGTATGTTAGTATTATCCACACTAGTTCATTGTTTTCGGAAGCATGGGCCTTTTTTTCGCACAAAATAATCAATGAAAGTATATTCACTATTAAAAGACCGATGAAACTAATCGAACCAAAGACTCGTACTGAAAACCAAACAATAACAGAATAAGTTTGCCAGATTTAGATAAACGATAAGAGTAGTAAACAAAAAACGCTAAGATTTTACACGGCAGTGGTAGAGAATATAAAAAAATCTTCGAAAATCCTTATTTTTTTTAAATCTTAATCTTTACCATTTCTTTTATTATGCAACTTTTATATAGGTGACTTCATGTCTGTGAAGTTAGCCCCAAAGAACCGGGGGCTAGCAATTCAATTATGTCATCCGTTTGTCCATTATTTGTCCACCATTTCATTTGATTTGTCCACCCTTTGTATTCTCCTAAAACAAAAAATAATATTCTAGGGCTAACGTCACGCAGCCCCAAAACTTTCGGATACTGAAAAAATGTTTTGCTCTCTCGTTTGTCCATCGTTAGTCAACATTGGTCCACCCGTTGGTTTAATTTGTTCACCTTTTGAGCTTGGTGGAAATAGAAAAAAAGATCGGTCCACCCTAACCTCAAATTTCCAGTGCAACGCCTTTCAAATTGCTGAAAATGACTTAGTAGGAATAAGACAAGTTCTCGATATTTGCAAACCATCCGAAACACATCATCCCTCCACTGAATTAGTTAAAGCAACCCTTTGAAGCCTAAAAATCAAAGGATAAACATCATTGCATTCATTTGTCCACCCAACGCCGACGTTTTTCCACCCTACAGATCTAAAAAAAAATCATATGACCCTCTGAAACACTTTTTAAACTAGTACTACGGGGGCTAACTTAACACCCCTACAAAATCGTCGGAAATGCTTCATCATTCGTTTGTCCACCCATCGTAGACGTTTATCTACCCCACAGCTTGAAAAAAACAATCCTCCGATTCTCTCGAACATTTTTTAAAATACTAATACGGGAGCTAACTTCACACCCCTGAAAGACAGTCGCATCGTTGCATTCGTTTGTCCACCCATCGAAAACGTTTGTCCACTGCACATATCTAAAAAAAGACAATACTCCGATTCTCTCTAATACTTTTGTAAAATGCTACCACGGGGGCTAACTTCACACAACTGTAGAATCGTCGGAGGTGCTTCATTAAGGATAAACATCATTGTATTCGTTTGTCGATCCATCAAAAACGTTTGCCCATTCCACAGATCTAAAAAAAAAACAATCGCCTGTCCCTCTTGAATATTTTTTTAAATACTATCTACTATGGGGACTAACTTTACACCCGCACAGAATCGTTGGAGATTATTAGGCGAAGGTGGATGTGGTTGCATGTATTTGTCCATTAAAGACATTTGTCGACCCATCCGTATTCATAAGTTTCAAAAAACACCCCTCTGAATCTCATAGTCTTTATTGTAGTTCTAGAATAATTTCTTCTTTCGTAAGGAATATAAAATCTATAAAGAAACATCATTGCGTTCGGTTGCCCACCTCGTAGATTAAAAAAAAACAATCCTCCGATTCCCTTCACACCCCCGGAAAACAGTC
Organism: Acanthoscelides obtectus; assembly: GCA_963669975.1. Classification (NCBI taxonomy): domain Eukaryota; kingdom Metazoa; phylum Arthropoda; class Insecta; order Coleoptera; family Chrysomelidae; genus Acanthoscelides; species Acanthoscelides obtectus. The sequence continues at coordinate 30,797,005 of CAVLJG010000009.1, forward strand.
TGCTAAGTGTAGATTGTGTTGCGAAAGGTGTAATTTGTTCGTCCACCCTTCAAAGTTGGCATGAAATAAAAAACAAATTGACTTCGTGGACCCTGCCTCTTCACCGAGTCGCAGCAGTTTAATCGGGCTCTTGAAAAAGTTTAATTTCTACCAGTAAAACATTGTAATTTGTGCATAGTGACATATCCATACCATTAAGATAGAGGCCAGCAGCCTACTGTGAGTAAGAAACCATCGAATTTTCATCGATTTTCCGCTGTTGAAGCAATACAGCAGTGTGTGCTAGTCGCAGTGCCGAGATTTCCTCCTGCGTTTGTGGAATTCACGTCGCACAAAAAAGACTCCTTCATCATCGTCTATCAAAATACAGTACCGTACTCAGATATGGTTGCAGCATATCTAAAAGAAAGCAATTGAACCAAGAAAGATGTGTCTCCAAAGTAATCCTACAACATCAACAAATATCACCAATACTCCATCTTATTCTACTGTACTAAATCAGCCAGTCACTTACAAGCATCCCAATAGAGATCAAGCCATCATTTTTAATTCCACCGAGGGTACCAGGATACAAGATTACCTCTTGGAGCTGGCCCCATAGTAGATCCAAAAAATATAATATTCTGCTCCAGGATTTCAAATACCCGTATATGCATTTATTTCTCCAACAAGCAAGTAGACGACAAATTTCTCAATAATCCTGGAAAAATCGAATTGCAAGGACAAGTTGCACATGCACGGCTACTAGTAGCACCTGCAGATAGATTAGTCATCTCAAATGTCTGCCCCACAATACCGCACGCAAAAATCAAAGAAAGCATACAACATATAGGCATCAAAACAGTTTCGCCTATTTCGTTTCTGAAGATCGGCGCACCTCTTCCTGAATATAATCATATTTGAAGTTTCCGAAGACAGGTATATATTGAACCGCTAGAATCTTCTGAAATTTCCAATTCACTAGAAATCAGCCACGATGACCTTACGTATCGAGTATTCTTATCTGTTATTTCAAATGCAAAATGTCAGGTCACATTGCTTCTCGATGTCCAGCGTCCTCCAACTCTTCATCCACAACACAAACGCTTAATAAAACCCCAAGCCCAACTAAAACCTCAGCAACTGCTCAGCCAACAAATGACCCATCAGAGACCAGGGCTAGTGCACTTAATTTGGCGCAGGCAGAATCTTCGATGTCAACAGTAACCTCCAACTTTTCGATAAATACAACTAGTGCAAACAACAAAAGAAGCATTTCCGAAATAACAACTCCAACTTTGGAAGCAACACCCTTCACTGATCCCAACTTAATGCCAGAAATTGTTATACCAAAATCCAAAGAAAAAGCCAAAATCAGACCCTGTGCACTCATATATTCTAGACAACAATATGGAATCAGCAGATCGCTCATAAATAGCAGCGATGAGAACTACATCCTCGACTATAATCAGCTGAAAAGCCTTCTTGAGAATACCCATGGGGCAAAAGACACAATAGTACACAGCAGATATAAAATCACTCATTGAAATGCCCTTAACAATTTATTCTCATATAAAAGACAAAGCAATAAGAAACCGCGTAACCAGACTGAGGAAAAAAATAGAACGCCATTTAGAGAATAAACCTAACGATTCTTATGACGAAACCTCTTCAGTGGATTCCACATTTTAATCTGTTAGCATTCAACTCTATTATCCAGTGGAACGTAAATGGACACTTCTGCCACCTGAATATGCTAAAGCTTCTGATATCTTCCAAAAACCCAGATATTATGTGTATACATGAGACCCACTTCAGAGGAAACCAATCATATACTCCTAAGCATTACCAAGGTTTCTTCAAAAATCGCGCACAAGACACAGCTAGTGGAGGAGTTTCTATTTATGTGAATAAAGAAATACGGGTGATGCAGCCCAACCTCAAAAGTAGTTTGGAAGTAATAGCAGTCTCGTCAGAAGCTCCAACAAAGATCAACATATGTAATTTGTATATCTCTCCAGACTATCACCTAGAAGTTGCAGAACTAGAAGCACTGATCAAATTCCATCTCGAAGAATACTGTTAGGTGATTTCAATGCACATAACTTTGCCTGGGGATCACACAAAAATGATATTGGTGGCAAAATAATAAGTGACGTCATATATGGATGCAACCTGTCACCCCCCCCCCTCAACAACGGAAATGCAACTCGATTTAATGCAGCTAATGGCAACTTTTCCGCAATTGACATACTCTATGCACACCCAACCTTATCACACAGCTGGAATGGGACACAGCGGATGACCTTTACAGCAGCGATCATTATCCAGTAATCGTGACGAATACGAAACAGGCAACTCACACCCCTACAGAAGTATCAAAATGGAACCTGAAACTTGCAAATTGGCAGCATTTTTCAGACTATATTGAACAAAACCTTCAAAAAGCAGTGATAAGCGTTGACATAGATTTAACAATAGAAATAACCTAATAATTGAAGCGGCACATTTGAGCATAGGAAAGACAAAACATGTGAATAATAATCACAATCCAGTTCCTTGGTCGAACAAAGACTGCGAAATGGTGATAAAAAATAGTAAACACGCATTCAATAGACTTAAGAGACACAATACCCCTGAAAACCTGGAAGACTTTAAACTGAAAAGAGCTCGAGCACGCGTATCTATAAATAAACACTAAAAAGAGTCTTGGCAAAATTACGTTAGCAGCATTAATAGCTCCACCCCCCTCTCTAAAGTATGGGAGAAACTCCAAAACATATCAGGACACAAGTCATACGGTCGTATAAAAGCCATTAAAAGACGGGCGCAAGCACTTTACACAGAAATCGACAAAATTGCAGAAAGCCTATCTAAAGTTTATTATCAGAAATCTAGAAATGAGAGCTATTGTCAAGATTTCCTCGCATATAAACAACAGGAGAAGCTACTCACATCAACATAACCCTAAATAATACTAATCCTGTGAATTCCCTTTTAACCACAGCCGAACTTGAAGAAGCACTAAATGACCTGAAAGATACATCCTCAGGCCCAGATCTTTCTGAAATATCTTCCAGCAAACGCCAAAAACCATCTCCTACAAATACGAGTACATAAACCAATACAAGTGAGATTATACGCCGACGACATGATCTTGTATCTAAAAGAAAGAGATTTGAATACAGCTAAGAATTTACTACAGATACAACTAGATAAATTATTGGAATGGTCCAAACAATCAGGATTTACTTTTTCCAGTAAGGTGTAACCCAAATCTAAAGTACAATAATGTTCAACTCCATTACACAACAGAAATAAAATTTCTTGGCATTATATTTGATCAACACTTGAACTGGAAATCACACATCCGAGAACTGATTAAATCCTGCCAAAAAGCAATCAACTTACTCAAATGTTTAGCAAACAAACGATGTTGGGCTGATGGAACTACACTTTTATACCTCTACAGGTCCCTAATCCGATCAAAAATTGATTATGGATGTATAGCATAAGCATCGGCAACAAATTCGACCCTTAAACAATTAAATGTCCTGCACAATAATGCCCTGCGCCTTATACTTGGTGTTTTTAAGACCACACCATGTGACAGCCTATACTGTGAACCTGGCGAGGCACCGCTCTACCTCAGACGATAGATCTCGAGTCTTTCATATGCATCCAGAGTTCACTCTAATCCAGCAATTCCTATCCATAGTCGCCTAATAGTTACTATGTCACAGAACGGCATGAATATAACAAGAAGGGACTCTTTCTGCCAGAGAACTAGGTTATGTCTCAGATCACTAAACATATAGTTCCCCCCCACCTATCGCACTTCAGCATCCCCTGTCCCACCTTGGCTGATCAGCTTACCTGACATTAATACCAGGAAGACAAAGCTTAACAAGCACGATGTACCTCACGAATTAATAAGACAGCGCTTCAATCACCTTATGCAGGAATATCTGGAACACCAAAAAATGTACACAGATGCAGCTAAAGTAAACTACAAAACAGGCGCAGCAGTCATCACACCGACCACCATTATTGCTACGAGACTACCAGATGAAGCTACAATTTGCACGGGTGAACTTCATGCTATAATGGAAGCTCTCCAACATATCACAGAGAAGGCAGCTACAACAGCTACAAACTGGGTAATAATATCCGATTCACTGAGCTCACTCACAATGATTGGACGAGTTTACGTGAGTAACCCGTTAGTATCAGTATTTACATCGATTACATAAGGAAGGCAAAAAAGTTAACTTCATTTGGGCTCCATCCCACGTTGGCATCCGGGGTAATGAGGTGGCAGACCAAAAAGCAAAAATCGCAGCGCAAGGAGAACTTATCAGCAACAACAAAAATACCATTTTCGGATACAAAATCTTACTTCACTTATAAAATATATCAAGAATGGAACAGTGAATGGAGAAATAAAAATTTTAAGCTCTCAGAACTCAAATCATCTATGAGGCCATGGCGCTGTATTACCCAGAATCGAAGACATCAAATAGTCATAACCAGACTACGACTCGGAGACACCTAGCTCACTCATCGGTATTTTTTCAACAGAGAACAACCACACCAACCTATGAAATTTGTGAAGAAACACTCACCGTTAAACATATCTTAGTGGAGTGCCCACTACAGGAAAGTGAAAGACTTCAACATAATATTAACGGAACTCTAGTGGATATTATAGGGGCCAAATGTGACATTAACCAACTACTTGTATTTGAGAAAAATTAATATTCTACATAAGATTTAATCATCTCCACCGCTAATAACCTGTAAAGGTCGATGCAGTTATTTCTTTGAAAAAAAAAATTGACTTCGTTTGCAAATAAGTTCCAGCTTTGATGACAATAATAATAACAACATATATATTATTATACAATCTCCAAATGACGAATTACGTTTTAATAGCTCCACCCGTATAATTAACAATGAGTAATATGCTTGAAAACAAAGTTCGTGGAAAATTGAAAAAAAAATCAATAAAAATGCAATAGTTGAAGCATGTTTGAAGAATATTGGATTTTCCTTGGATATTAGTCTTACAATAATATTAAGAAATAAATCTAGGGTCAAAGGGTCTGTAAACTGTGTCCAGATTCTGCTATAAAAAGAGGCGACATCTAGGATAATAATACTTAACCCATGGTCTAATAAAGAGATAATAAAATAATAAGAATAGTAGACCATAATACATACCTTCTGCTAAGTATCAGTATCGTGGCTTGAAAAATGTGTAAGGCTTAGTACTGTTCAACAGATATGCAAAAAGTTAGCTCGGTATAGGCATTTGGAATTTCTCAAAGAACCTTCAGATGGTATAGAGATAGTTGGCTGACCATCTATGGGTGTATAGGGTTCTTGGAAACTTATATTGTAATGTTTTATTTGAGTTTCGCATACAGGTAAAAAAAAACCGGACAGTAGTATCTTGTGCACCAAAGTATAGATTGTGTGGGTGAATATCTGTAGTAGCTGATATGCAAAGTGATAGGAGTAACGTGCATTGTACTTTATTATCATTGCCCTTCTGTGTGTTTCTTTTAAATCATCTAGAGTGACCTTTATTCGAAGTTGCATGGTCAGTATGTTGTCAACTATTATCTGTTGAGGGGGGATTATATAAATTAGGGGCAGCGCCACGACTTGACATTGCTGACAGTAAAGTATGTGGACATGTTTTTATTTCACATCTAAGATCTGATTTCACTACTAATTTTTTATATTTATAATATAATCACCTTTGCTTAGCTAATTATTAGATATAAAAGTAAAATGGATGTATCAAGTCTTTAGTCCAGTTAAGTAAAATGGAAAACGATGCAGCTTCAAAAAATTAGCCACGATAATTGTTAAATGTAAGAAGCCTGTCAAAAATATCAATTTAAGAGAAGTATCGAACAAATGTGGCTGAAGATACTACCACTTTTATTTTCTTTTTTTAGACCAATTAGGGTGAATTTATATCACTTTTAAGTTACAGCATTTCATCAGATGTGATTTACGAGAAACTGTAATAAAAAAATTAACTTGAACGTCTCAGTAACAAATTCGGGATCCCAATAGTGAGAGACGAATTTGAAGCACCCAGTGTACATAGTTTAGGAGTAAAGAACAAACCCTTTATCTTTCATAACTATATATAATATGTACATATGTCTAACTACCCTGTCGATAGGACCAAAATTAAATTGTAGCTATTAAATTCATTATTTCTTGTTTAACTAATTATCTACAAAAGTTGAAAAGTAGGATATATGGTATCATCCATAAAATAACCTTACCGTATATATAGGTAAAAGGAGATCAAGATTTATTTTTCAAAGCTACAAGAGCTGTCTATATACATTTTATATTCGTTACGAAAGAAGAAAATATTGTAAAACTACAATAAAGACTATGATGCAGATGGGTGTTTTTTTTTAACTTTTGAATACGGATGGGTGGACAAATGTCTCTAATGGATGGACAAATAAATGCAACCATATCAACCTTTGCCTAATCATCCCCAACGATTCTGCGCGGGTGCAAAGCTAGTCCACATAGTAGTATTTCAAATAAAATATTCAAGAGGGCCCGAGGATTGTTTTATTTTGCATCTGTGGGGTGGACAAATGTCTACGATGGGTGGACAAATGAATGCAATGATGTTTATCCTTAATGAAGCACCTCCGACGATCCTACAGGGGTGTGAAGTTAGCCTCCGTGGTAGTATTTTAAAAAATATTCGAGAGAATCGGATAATTGTTTTTGTAGAGCTGTGGGGTGGACAGACGTTTTTGATGGGTGGACAAACGAATGCAACGAAGTTCGGGGGACTGTTTCTTTTCAGGCTGTGGGGTAGATAAACGTCTACGATGGGTGAACAAACGAATGCAATGGTGTTCATTCTTGATGAAGCATTTCCGACGATTTTGTAGGAGTGTGAAGTTAGCCCCCGTAGTACTATTTTAAAAAATGTTTCAGAGGGTCATATGATTTTTTTTTAGCTCTGTAGGGTAGAAAAATGTCTGCGTTGGGTGGACAAAGGAATGCAATGATGTTCATCCTTGATGAAGTGTCTCCTGTAATTTTGCAGGGGGGTTAGACCCATTTTCAATTCTCTTAAAAAAGATTCTTAGACTCCAGAAGGTTGCGTTAATTGATTCAGTGGATAGATAATGTGTTTCAGATGGTCAGCAAATATCGAGAACTGGTTTTATTTCTAATAAGCCATTTTTAGCAATTTTGAGATTAGGGTGAACGGACCTTTTTTTCCATTTCCACCAAATTCATAGGGTAGACAAATGAAACTAAAGGGTAGACAAATGTGGACTAATGGTGGATAAACAAGAGAGAAAAACGTTTTTTCAGTATCTGGAAATTTTGGGACTGCGTGAAGTTAGCCCCAAAATTATTTTTCTTTGTTTCAGGGGAATACAAAGAGTAGACAAATAAAACGAATTGGTGGACAAATGTGGACAAATGATGGATAAACGCATGACGTGAATGAATTGCTAGTTTCCGATTTTTTGGGGCTAACTTCACAGACCTGGTTATTTTATGTATATCAACTACTTCTGACGAGTGCTTCTAACAGTTAAAATAAACGACTCAACTTTGAAAGCACCCTGTATATTTTTTCTTATTTTGACAGATTTCTTTCAATATCTGCATCTTGCTTTAACCTACATAAAGAAGCAATAACTGAACACATTTTTACAGTTTCCACCTGAGTCAATCTGCACTGGCTTCCTAGTAATGGAAACAACGGGTGGTAAACTGGAGGCACGCTCAGACCACGACATCTTCACGGGGAACAATAATGTTGTCAAATATTTTGATGAAAAAGAGTCAGCTAAACGAATGCTAGCTACGAATATTTATGTTTCTTTAGCATCCTAATAACGGGTGGATTTGATACGCTTTCTGACACCCACATACAAAACGAGAAGAATTAGGTCAAGGTTTCGGCTATTCAAAACGTTAGATTGGATCAGTTACTGGGAATGGAAGCATTTCAAGCTTTAGTCGGTAGTAATGGGTGATTTTCAGAGTAATAGTTAAACAAGGTGTAACAATGGTGCGAGGACAGAACATTATTGCTCCAAAACAAAATCTTTAAAAGGAAAACCATTAATGGATAACTTATATATGGTATCTGAAGCCACATTCCTAAAAATTCAACATAATTATATAGGGTAGTTATACAAGGTATACAAATTTGGACCCACTTAACAAAGATGTTTTTTTTAAATGGAATGTCCTACTTTTTATGACTAGCTATACCCCGCGTGCGTTGCTCCGCCACCAACTAAAATAAATTTGGATGAATATCACAATTTACATAAATTCTTATGTCACCTAAAACTCGTAATGTCAGCATCCGTTCACAGACAAACATTCATTTATATATATATATATATATATATATATAACTTGAGACGTGGTCATTGTCGTCTAAACCAGTTAGGTGAAAAATTAAAGCTTCCGCCTTTTGTTGGGTACTTCGACAAAATTTAAGCAAAGAGGACTCTTATACTTTTTTTAATTCTCTCTAGCTTTCAATGGACTTTGCCATCATCATCAGGAGCTGCAATTACAATGATAACAGTAGCAACAAAAGTGTAAAATGAATTTAAATTGAATCAACTTACAGTAGTATGTGAGGATGTTGCTGATTGTTGTTTTCGTATAGGATGAGGGAAATGTCCAGTAACATGGTGAGAGCTGGATACATGGTACAATGGTTAAAATTATATAAGATATGACAAGAGAAGTTAATGACAGATTAAAAATTATTTAGAAAACATTAGAGCATTACGTCGTGAAGCATCTTGATGATTGCACAAAATGGTGGTCATGGAATAATGAGTGAGATGAACCTTTGACAGAGGCCGAAGGTTGTCAATGTCTGTGTTGAAAGATGGAACGAATTGTGGGCGTGTGCCAAAACGTTGCCAAATCATTTCAGATGATGTGATTTTCAGAATGTTATGTAAGAAATTGTTAAACCGACCAGAGGCAGCTGAATAAACTATATTTTAATTAATGGGAATTTTAAATTAACAATTATTAATAAATCGTGAGAAGAGAATTATTAGATTTTGAGTGGAAAGAAATTTGTTGGTGGAATCGGCCAAAACACAGATTATATTTATGGTTGTGAAAAGTCGAAATTTGGGGAGATATGTAGTTCTCTAATTTTTCGCAGTTTAGTAAATATGAGTAAATGACACTCAGTTGTTTAATATCTGTCTTTTTGTTGATACAGCTGTTATTCATGAAAATGTGAGACATTTCCAGGAATAAACGTTTGGAAAGGTGTTTTTCTTTATCAAGAACTTTGATACTTGTGTAATTCATAGAATGCCCTGTTGTGTTAGCATGAGATGCTAGAGCGCATCTTTCAGGATGAAGCCTAGCATCACTTTTGTGTGATGTAATCCTTCCTTTAAGAGATCTGGAGGTCTGTCCTATGTATATTTGGTTGCAGTTGTTGCAATTGATGGAGTAGACTGTGTTAGTTAAGATAAGCAGCGGGACTTTGTCTTTCATTTTTGAAAAAATGCGGTTTATAGTGAGACGGATTTGCAAGCAATTCGAAAGTTCAAAGGACTGCACAATCTGATCAGCTTAGGGGTCAGTTCCTTGATATAGGGCAGGACAGCAAAACCAGGTCTGGAGTCTGGGTTGGTGCTTGTACTGTTTGGATTGATGCTATTACTGGGAATTACATCAGTTTCGTTATTATTAGGGGTTGTGTGACTATTACCTGCATCACCAGAGTTCGGCAAACATTGGAAGGTGAACTAAATAAGATCTTGTTAATCAGACACTTCGGATAACCATTATTGATGAACAGTTTTGATAGTTTATGTAAATTTGAGGTGTGGAAAGTATTATCTGAGATGCTGATTACCCTTGATTTCATCTGTTTTACCAAATTGATTTTAATCCCTAGCTTATGGTATGACCTAAAATTGAGAAACCGACCTGAGGCCATAGGTTTCTGGTACCAGTCTACCAATAAATTGTTGTTGTTGGTGCGGATGAGTCTTGTGTCTAGAAAGGGGACAGACAGGTTCTCATCTTCTTTTTCAATGGTAAATTGGATGTAGGGGTCATAGCTGTTGAATTCTCTGACAATACTATCCAGACCTATGGAGGGGAGGCATAAAATAATGTCATCTACGTATTTTTTTATGAAGAAGAGGTTATAGGGTAGTGTCGGAATAACAGTGTCAAGCAGATCATCCATGACATATTCTGCCAAAATTGGTGATAGAACAGATCCCATAGGACAACCATGCGTTTGAGAATATATATACATATATATATATATATATATATATATATAACTTGAGACGTGGTCATTGTCGTCTAGACCAGTTAGGTGAAAAATTAAAGCTTCCGCTTTTTGTTGGGTACTTCGACAAGATTTAAGCAAAGAGGACTCTTTATACTTTTTTAATTCTCTCTAGCTTTCAATGGACTTTGCCATCATCATCAGGAGCTGCAATTACAATGATAACAGTAGCAACAAAGGTGTAAAATGAATTTAAATTGACTCAACTTACAGTAGTATGTGAGAATGTTGCTAATTGTTGTTTACGTATAGGATGAGGGAAACGTCCAGTAACATGGTGAGAGCTGAATAGGTTGCACAATAGTCAAAATTTATACAAAACATGACAAGAACAAGTTAAAAACAGCTTAAAATTATTTTAAAAAATTAGAACATTACATCGTGAAACCACCTGATGATTGCACAAATTAGTGGTCATGGAATGATGAATTGATGAGTGACATGAAACCCTTTGACAGAAGGCCGAAGGATGTCAATGTCAGTATTGAAAGATGGAACGAATTGTGGGCGTGTGCCAAAAACGTTGCCAAATCACTTCAGATGAAGAGATTTTCAGAATTTTATGTTGGAATTTGTTAAACCGACCAGAGGCAGTTGAATAAACTATATTATTATTAATGGGAATTTAAATTAACAATTATTAATAAATCGTGAGGAGAGAATTATTATATTTTGAGTGGAATGAAATTTACTGGTGGAAACGGCCAAAACACAGATTCTAATTATGGTTGTGAAGAGTTGAAATTTGGGGAGATATGTAAGTTCTCCAATTTTTCGCAGTTTAGCAAATATGAGTAAATGACACTCAGTTGTTTAACATCTGTCTTTTTGTTGATACAGTTGTTATTCATGAAAATGTGGGACATTTCCAGGAATAAACGTTTGGAAAGGTGTTTTTCTTTATCAAGAACTTTGATACTTGTGTAATTCATAGAATGCCCTGTTGTGTTAACATGAGATGCTAGAGCGCATCTTTCAGGATGAAGCCTAGCATCACTTTTGTGTGATGTAATCCTTCCTTTAAGAGATCTGGAGGTCTGACCTATGTATATTTGGTTGCAGTTGTTGCAATTGATGGAGTAGACTGTGTTGGTTAAGCCAAGCAGCGGGACTTTGTCTTTCATTTTTGAAAAAATGCAGTTTATAGTGAGGACGGATTTGCAAGCAATTCGAAAGTTCAAAGGACTGCACAATCTGATCAGCTTAGGGGTCAGTTCCTTGATGTAGGGCAGGACAGCAAAACCAGGTCTGGAGTCCGGGTTGGTGCTAGTACTGTTAGGATTGATGTTATTATTGGGAATTACATCAGTTCCGTTATTAGGGGTTGTGCGACTATTACCTGCATCACCAGAGTTCGGCAAAATATTGGAAGGTGAACTGAAAATGATCTTGTTAATCAGACACTTCGGATAACCATTGTTGATGAACAGTTTTGATAGTTTACGTAAATTTGAGGTGTGGAAGGTATTATCTGAGATGCTGATTACCCTTGTTTTCATCTGTTTTACCAAATTGATTTTAATCCCTAGCTTATGGTATGACCTAAAATTGAGAAACCGACCTGAGGCCATAGGTTTCTGGTACCAGTCTACCAATAAACTGTTGTTGTTGGTGCGAATGAGTCTTGTGTCTAGAAAGGGGACAGACAGGTTCTCATCTTCTTTTTCAATGGTAAATTGACCTATGGAAGGGAGGCATAAAATAATGTCATCTACGTATTTTTTTATGAAGAAGAGGTTATAGGGTAGTGTCGGAATAACTGTATCAAGCAGATCATCCATGACATATTCCGCCAAAATTGGTGACAGAACAGATCCCATAGGACAACCATGTGTTTGAGAATATATTTTGTTGTTGAAAGAGAAATAATTGTTATGAAAAAGGAATGTTATAATGTTGGTAAAAGATTCTAGAGATATGTTGCAGTGTTGACTTATCTCATTCCAGTGTTTATTAATAGTTCTTGTACATGCATCCAGATAGATGTTGCTGAATAGCGACACCACATCAAGACTGGCGATAATATGATCGGCTGGTATTGTCAATCTATTGAACTGACGAGAGACCTCAAATGAGTCTTTGATGTAGTAATCATTGTCTGCATGTGCTGATTTTAGTGTTGTCGATATTAATGAAGACAAAGCCTGGGTGGCTGAACCTATTGATGCAACTATAGGTCTTACTGAGAGTACAGGTTTGTGAATTTTCGGAAGTGCATAAAATTTGGGAGGGACAGAGTTATAAGTAGTCAAAGTTCTTTTTTGTTCTTGGGTTATTTGTCCAGTGCTGAGGAGTTCCTTAACAATGTCATTACTTTTCTTTTCCACTTTAAGTGTGGGATCTTTATTAATTTCATGATATGATGGGTCATCATTGCAAAGATCTTTGCAACAATCTCATCAATGATGACCCATCATATCATGAAATTAATAAAGATCCCACACTTAAAGTGGAAAAGAAAAGTAATGACATTGTTAAGGAACTCCTCAGCACTGGACAAATAACCCAAGAACAAAAAAGAACTTTGACTACTTATAACTCTGTCCCTCCCAAATTTTATGCACTTCCGAAAATTCACAAACCTGTACTCTCAGTAAGACCTATAGTTGCATCAATAGGTTCAGCCACCCAGGCTTTGTCTTCATTAATATCGACAACACTAAAATCAGCACATGCAGACAATGATTACTACATCAAAGACTCATTTGAGGTCTCTCGTCAGTTCAATAGATTGACAATACCAGCCGATCATATTATCGCCAGTCTTGATGTGGTGTCGCTATTCAGCAACATCTATCTGGATGCATGTACAAGAACTATTAATAAACACTGGAATGAGATAAGTCAACACTGCAACATATCTCTAGAATCTTTTACCAACATTATAACATTCCTTTTTCATAACAATTATTTCTCTTTCAACAACAAAATATATTCTCAAACACATGGTTGTCCTATGGGATCTGTTCTGTCACCAATTTTGGCGGAATATGTCATGGATGATCTGCTTGATACAGTTATTCCGACACTACCCTATAACCTCTTCTTCATAAAAAAATACGTAGATGACATTATTTTATGCCTCCCTTCCATAGGTCTGGATGGTATTGTCAGAGAATTCAACAGCTATGACCCCTACATCCAATTTACCATTGAAAAAGAAGATGAGAACCTGTCTGTCCCCTTTCTAGACACAAGACTCATTCGCACCAACAACAACAGTTTATTGGTAGACTGGTACCAGAAACCTATGGCCTCAGGTCGGTTTCTCAATTTTAGGTCATACCATAAGCTAGGGATTAAAATCAATTTGGTAAAGCAGATGAAAACAAGGGTAATCAGCATCTCAGATAATACCTTCCACACCTCAAATTTACGTAAACTATCAAAACTGTTCATCAATAATGGTTATCCGAAGTGTCTGATTAACAAGATCATTTTTAGTTCACCTTCCAATATTTTGCCGAACTCTAGTGATGCAGGTAATAGTCGCACAACCCCTAATAACGGAACTGATGTAATTCCCAATAATAACATCAATCCTAACAGTACTAGCACCAACCCGGACTCCAGACCTGGTTTTGCTGTCCTGCCCTACATCAAGGAACTGACCCCTAAGCTGATCAGATTGTGCAGTCCTTTGAACTTTCGAATTGCTTGCAAATCCGTCCTCACTATAAACTGCATTTTTTCAAAAATGAAAGACAAAGTCCCGCTGCTTGGCTTAACCAACACAGTCTACTCCATCAATTGCAACAACTGCAACCAAATATACATAGGTCAGACCTCCAGATCTCTAAAAGGAAGGATTACATCACACAAAAGTGATGCTAGGCTTCATCCTGAAAGATGCGCTCTAGCATCTCATGTTAACACAACAGGGCATTCTATGAATTACACAAGTATCAAAGTTCTTGATAAAGAAAAACACCTTTCCAAACGTTTATTCCTGGAAATGTCCCACATTTTCATGAATAACAACTGTATCAACAAAAAGACAGATGTTAAACAACTGAGTGTCATTTACTCATATTTGCTAAACTGCGAAAAATTGGAGAACTTACATATCTCCCCAAATTTCAACTCTTCACAACCATAATTAGAATCTGTGTTTTGGCCGTTTCCACCAGTAAATTTCATTCCACTCAAAATATAATAATTCTCTCCTCACGATTTATTAATAATTGTTAATTTAAATTCCCATTAATAATAATATAGTTTATTCAACTGCCTCTGGTCGGTTTAACAAATTCCAACATAAAATTCTGAAAATCTCTTCATCTGAAGTGATTTGGCAACGTTTTTGGCACACGCCCACAATTCGTTCCATCTTTCAATACTGACATTGACATCCTTCGGCCTTCTGTCAAAGGGTTTCATGTCACTCATCAATTCATCATTCCATGACCACTAATTTGTGCAATCATCAGGTGGTTTCACGATGTAATGTTCTAATTTTTTAAAATAATTTTTAAGCTGTTTTTAACTTGTTCTTGTCATGTTTTGTATAAATTTTGACTATTGTGCAACCTATTCAGCTCTCACCATGTTACTGGACGTTTCCCTCATCCTATACGTAAACAACAATTAGCAACATTCTCACATACTACTGTAAGTTGATTCAATTTAAATTCATTTTACACTTTTGTTGCTACTGTTATCATTGTAATTGCAGCTCCTGATGATGATGGCAAAGTCCATTGAAAGCTAGAGAGAATTAAAAAAAGTATAAAGAGTCCTCTTTGCTTAAATTAAAAGCTTCCGCTTTTTGTTGGGTACTTCGACAAGATTTAAGCAAAGAGGACTCTTTATACTTTTTTAATTCTCTCTAGCTTTCAATGGACTTTGCCATCATCATCAGGAGCTGCAATTACAATGATAACAGTAGCAACAAAGGTGTAAAATGAATTTAAATTGACTCAACTTACAGTAGTATGTGAGGATGTTGCTAATTGTTGTTTTCGTATAGGATGAGGGAAACGTCCAGTAACATGGTGAGAGCTGGATACATGGTACAATGGTTAAAATTATATAAAATATGACAAGACAAGTTAAAGACAGATTAAAAATTATTTAGAAAACATTAGAGCATTACGTCGTGAAGCCACTTGATGATTGCACAAAATGGTGGTCATGGAATAATGAGTGAGATGAACCTTTGACAGAAGGCCGAAGGTTTTCAATGTCTGTGTTGAAAGATGGAACGAATTGTGGGCGTGTGCCAAAACGTTGCCAAATCACTTCAGATGATGTGATTTTCAGAATGTTATGTAAGAAATTGTTAAACCGACCAGAGGCAGTTGAATAAACTATATTTTAATTAATGGGAATTTTAAATTAATAATTATTAATAAATCGTGAGAAGAGAATTATTAGATTTTGAGTGGAATGAAATCTGTTAGTGGAATCGGCCAAAACACAGATTGTATTTATGGTTGTGAAAAGTCGAAATTTGGGGAGATATGTAAGTTCTCCAATTTTTCGCAGTTTAGCAAATATGAGTAAATGACACTCAGTTGTTTAATATCTGTCTTTTTGTTGATACAGTTGTTATTCATGAAAATGTGGGACATTTCCAGGAATAAACGTTTGGAAAGGTGTTTTTCTTTATCAAGAACTTTGATACTTGTGTAATTCATAGAATGCCCTGTTGTGTTAACATGAGATGCTAGAGCGCATCTTTCAGGACGAAGCCTAGCATCACTTTTGTGTGATGTAATCCTTCCTTTAAGAGATCTGGAGTTCTGACCTATGTATATTTGGTTGCAGTTGTTGCAATTGATGGAGTAGACTGTGTTAGTTAAGCCAAGCAGTGGGACTTTGTCTTTCATTTTGCTTGGCTTAACTAACACAGTCTACTCCATCAATTGCAACAACTGCAACCAAATATACATAGGTCAGCCAAGCAGTGAGACTTTGTCTTTCATTTTGCTTGGCTTAACTAACACAGTCTACTCCATCAATTGCAACAACTGCAACCAAATATACATAGGTCAGACCTCCAGATCTCTTAAAGGAAGGATTACATCACACAAAAGTGATGCTAGGCTTCATCCTGAAAGATGCGTTCTAGCATCTCGTGTTAACACAACAGGGCATTCTATGAATTACACAAGTATCAAAGTTCTTGATAAAGAAAAACACCTTTCCAAACGTTTATTCCTGGAAATGTCCCACATTTTCATGAATAACAACTGTATCAACAAAAAGACAGATATTAAACAACTGAGTGTCATTTACTCATATTTGCTAAACTGCGAAAAATTGGAGAACTTACATATTTCCATAAATTTCGACTTTTCACAACCATAAATACAATCTGTGTTTTGGCCGATTCCACCAACAAATTTCATTCCACTCAAAATCTAATAATTCTCTTCTCACGATTTATTAATAATTATTACTTTAAAATTCCCATTAATTAAAATATAGTTTATTCAACTGCCTCTGGTCGGTTTAACAATTTCTTACATAACATTCTGAAAATCACATCATCTGATGTGATTTGGCAACGTTTTGGCACACGCCCACAATTCGTTCCATCTTTCAACACAGACATTGACAACCTTCGGCCTTCTGTCAAAGGTTCATCTCACTCATTATTCCATGATCACCATTTTGTGCAATCATCAAGTGGCTTCACGACGTAATGCTCTAATGTTTTTTAATAATTTTTAATCTGTCTTTAACTTGTCATATTTTATATAATTTTAACCATTGTACCATGTATCCAGCTCTCACCATGTTACTGGACGTTTCCCTCATCCTATACGAAAACAACAATTAGCAACATCCTCACATACTACTGTAAGTTGATTCAATTTAAATTCGTTTTACACTTTTGTTGTTACTTTTATCATTGTAATTGCAGCTCCTGATGATGATGGCAAAGTCCATTGAAAGCTAGAGAGAATTAAAAAAAGTATAAAGAGTCCTCTTAGCTTAAATTTTGTCGAAGTACCCAACAAAAGGCGGAAGCTTTAATTTTTCACCTAACTGGTCTAGACGACAATGACCACGTCTCAAGTTATATATATATATATATGTATACAGGGTAACTTCGAAGTTGAGTCATTTATTTTAACAGTGAGTAGATCTGATCAAAAGAAATGTTTTCTCCTTTACCATTTTTCTGGTAAAATTAAAGTAACAAAGTTATAGCCCTTTGGAAGTTTGAGTACCGCCCTGTCTCAATAATAATATCATGTGCTCGTGTTTGGCAACAACGGATATAGTCCACCTTATCGGTTCATCGCATCGGAAACAAAAAAGCGAAAGAATTTGGAACGATGTTTTTACAATTAGTTTATTCAGTTCAGTTATACATACAGTCAGTGTCAGTCGCGTGTGAATAGTGTCTGTTGCGTGGCTCAAACGAAATAAAAAATGGCACATGTTTATGCGGATCGGTTTCCCAATCGAGTGCAACCAACCCCTCGTGCCTTTGTTAATGTAGTACAACGGGCTCGTAAATCAGGTGGCTTAAGACCTCACAGGGGACCTCACAATCAAATACAGGTCCGCACTGGAATACTTGTCGAGAGGATACTTTATAAAACAAGGTAAAATTTTTTTTTGTTTTTTTTTATTTTTACACACATATTTTGGTTTATCTTCCTTCTACAATCATTATCTGAAAATTAATGACTCAACTTCAAAGTCACCCTGTATATATAGATAATCACCATGTTGAGAAAGGTATCGTCCCTTTAGAATAGAACTAGCCTAAGTCCAAAAAGCAAAGTTTTCAGGAAACGGTTTTTTTTTAATAGATTCTTTATTTATACAGATATTTTAATGAAAATTTGTACACATGTTCTAAAAATGTCTGTTTTTAATATACCTTAGTAAAAACGAAAAACATTAACGTTAAAGCAAAAAGTTGGACATAGATTACTTTTAATGTTAGCAAGTATACCAAGTCCACTTCTTGGACTTAGGCTTATTGTATGTTTATGGACATAATATAGTCATTGGTTAATTTTATGACTTTTTATTCAAAACCTGCTACGATAATAACGTAAAATATTATCTATTACTGCTTCAAAATTTTTGTGAAAACTGATTTATTGACTTTTTTCTATAAAAACACAAATGTTCATCTAATAAAATTTATTAGAATAATTTTTATTAATACACAGTTAGTAAGTAATAGAAATAAAATACTTAAAACTTAAGTAGCTGAGCCCAAATTCCTTAACAAATGGAACTGAGCTTGAATTTCTAAAAAATAAAAAATATTAATTTTTTAAATAATTAAAATAACATGTTTTAAAACAAATGAAAAATATTTCTTAAGTAACTGACCCTAAATTTCTACACAAATAAAAAACATCTTAGACTATTCATCACTATCGGAATCTTGAAAGTTCGTTTTGTTGGAAAATGGTAAATTTTTAAAGTAACTATGGTAAGGCGCTAAAATTGCTCCTTTACGGCAAAGAAACTGAAGATGATCATACTTCAGTTTTTTCAAAGAAATTTCCTTTTCGTAGCATGGTTTTAGTTTTAGTGAGGCTATCTCGACATCTATTTTTTTTCTTCCTTTTTCTGTGAGCTTTAATTTCTTGTAGGTAGAGTCGTAATTAACTTTAAAAAGTAAAGTGTTAGGGAAACGTGGATCAGCTTCAACTATTTTTATTTTATTTAAAAACACTCTTTCGTTTTCTTCATCTCTTTCCCAGTTAATACACGTCTTTTTTTCAAGATCTTTTAAATCATATATATTTTCCTGTGCAAGCTCAACTACTTTGTAAGGATCCTTTCTTTTAGCTGTCCTTACAACCGTATACCACTGATCTGGTGTGTATATAGGTATATTTCGAGCAGCTCTTTCTATTACGCTATGTACGCAATCGCCTTCACTTTGAGTGTGGCCTTTTTCTAAGTAGGTATGTTTTATTTTTATTTGATATTTTTGCGATAAATAGCTGTACAAAGAGTACAAAAATCTGTTGCGGTTTTGACCGCTACAGTTGTCAGAAAAGAAGCTAAATTCTCTTATTCCTTGTTCTACTTGGCTGATAATGTACAAAAGTAAACAACTTCCAATCTCAGAGGCACCTCTGTTTCCGACTACCTCATTCCACATGTAACAATTGCACTCTTTTGTTGCTAGGTTGTACACAGTAAAGTTGTAAGTTGATAATTTTAATTTGTAATAGGACAGGCCAACATTAGATTTGGGAACTGGCAACACTTGTTGCAAGTCAAAGACAGCGCAACAAACCTCACTGCTATTCTCAGCTGCTCTTTGTTTCTCAAACTGTTTGATTTCTCTTGCCCTATTTTTATTTAGGATATGGATGCGATAATCTTCTTCCAACTCTAATTTTTCTTCAAGAGAACTATTATCGTAGTTGTGGCAAATATCGCAGAGATCCTTTTTGGGCTGAAAGAAGGATAGATTAAAATCTCTATTGAAGATTGTTCTATACATTGCTTCAGTTACTGTTTTCCTAATATTCTTTTCCTGACAATACTCCAGGTACATGGTATACATCTTGCTTACGTTAAGTGTTGGGGGTAAATATTTACGACTGGTCTTTTGTCTGCAGTAATGACTTTCAATTGTTTCAAATAAGTTTATGTGATCCCTAACATTTTGTTTAGTAGACTCGTCAATAAGAGTGTTTTTGCAAGCTTTTCCTCGTCTATCTTCGGAAACAATACCTGAAGTTCCAGTTTTGTTCATAACGGTTTTGACTACCTGTGCACTGATTGACAGTGTATTTAGAAAAAAAGTTTTACATATTTGCACCTTATTGTTTTCATTTTTGGGAAGAGAGTATGTAAAAGTACTGTTTCTTCTACTGTTTTTATCATTAGACAGTTCTAAGAATGTATTGTCATTCTTTTCTGGTAATTCAGCGGGATGATGCTTATTCTTTTTACGAATTCTAGTTCTAGCTTTAGAAACTACTGTAACATATTTGGATATAAAATCACGTTGGCGGTTGACATCTCCTAATCCCCAATATTCAGTAAATATTTTATGTCTTTCTTCTTCACTCATTTTATTTAGACACTTCATTCTACATTTCTCTTCACATGATGTTTTCATTTTTCTTGCTAATTGTTTTTTTCCTTTCCAGTTGGTGTATTTCTTTCCTTGATTTCTCGATGACTTAATTATGTTTCTTTTCCAAGTATGTTCTCTTCTTAGCTTTTTTTTAGATATTTTTCTAGCATTTTTATTCTTTTCATCTGTGTTAGAACTTGTATCAGTTTCTTGATAATTGTTTTCAAAATTAAAGTTTTTTCTCTTCTTTTTGCTTTCTTGTGGATTAAAATTAGGGTCGTTTTCTTCATCATCAGTTTGGAAAGGATCCGTGTCCGATGATAAATACAGATCCTCTTCGACAATATTTTTCCGTTTGCCACATTTTTCAGGGTCCAATTGGTCAGTTTCTATTACATCTAGAACAAAAAGTCTCAGTAAGAAATTTATAACAAATACCTACTTTTAAAATTGACAACGAAAATAAAAACCAAATCATTTATGAGACCAAAATTACTTACACAAACATTAAAAATAAATAAATGATTATTTTTTTAAACAGACCGGAGGTACTCACTTTCTAGACCCCAAGGATAACTAAATATTGTTGTTGAAAAGCCTCAAAAGCCTATTGTTTTTTTAGCCTTAAAACTGTTATCAACAAAACCGGAGATTTAGATATTATTTTTGAGGATACAAGTATACACACCTTATAAAACACTCTTATTATTCTATCTTCTATTAAAAAATGGGCCACATACATTTATTTGACTGAAACTCAGTATGCTTGGCCAATAATCCTATCCTAAGCAAGATGTATACCATGTACCTTGAGTATAATTGCTTGTTTACTGGTAAAGTGTTTGATTTTTAATATTACTAATTCTTTTTACTCGTTAGTTTGCTTACCTATGATTTTTTCGAGAACACTTCTTACTTCTTCACTAGCATTTGCGTCTCCTTTATCGGCCACAATCGGTGTAACTTTATTGGATTCAATACTCAAAACTGATTTTATATTTTCGAGGTTCATACTGCAAAATGCATTATCGCTCTTGTTAAAAGCAGCCGTTTCCTTAGAGAGTAAATAACCAGGCGGCATAAGATTTGCTGTATTCATCAAATATTGGGCGTCTATTTTTTCTGGTCTTGCAGATACTGTTAGTTTGTCATGATTGGTATCTATAAAAAAATAAAGTAAACATTATTCAGTACAGAGTTTTATGAGTGTAGATCGTATTATTTGTTTTTTTATTTATACAATTAAAAAAATAAATAGAATTTATCCTGAACCAGTAGCTAAAAACGTATTTCCAATGTTAACGTGTTACTTAAGAATATTTGTATAGCTAGAAAAGCACTACTTACCATCACAGTGCCTGGCCAGAAGATCAAAAATTTTTTTCCTTCTAGAACTCATATTTAATTTGTTTACGTTGCGCAAACTCGATCACTATACACTAAGAACTGCTTTAAACTGAGGTAATCTGCGTTATTCGTGTACGGTGGCGCCTTGAAATGCCTAGATTTCTAACAAGTCGAAACCAGTACAGTGCAGAACTAGTTTATGTCCACTAAAAGATGTGAGGGTTTATTAAAATTATAGATCAGAATAAGCCTAAGTCCACATTTTCTTGGACATAAAATTTTGTTTCAAAGTAGAACTAGCTTAAGTCCACACAATTCACTAGTATAGGTAATCTGTCCCAACAAAGGATACTTCTGCATTAAAAATTATTTACCCAAATATGGACATAGAATTTCTGTTCTAAAAAAGGATAGTTCTGCACTAACAATTATTTTGCTTCAGGACATAGGCTTATTCTTAATTTAATGAGTACGTGAAAAATATAAACGTTAGGACTTAGATTAGTACTGCACTTGATAGGCGACACCTTACTGCATCATATAGTCTAAAATCTCAATTTTGACAAAAATGGACATAGGCTAGTTCTGATCTAAAGGGACGGTATATAACAAAAAGTAGGAAAATAATGGGCAAAATCCGCAAAAAGGGGGAAAGTGGATTCGAGCAGAAAATGGGATAGGTAACCCGAGCGATACGTATTTCTGCTGGTTGGCTTCATCAGGAGCGAAATGAATACACATATGGAACTACAAAAGCAAATACACGTGCCCACTCATCCGGATACGGATGTAACCTGAGGAAACGGAGATGGAGAGTGAAAAAAACTACCCACAAAGTCCACATTGTAGTATAAAATGGCTAGAAGACCTCGAATTTTCAAGGAGACATCTAACCTCAACCACGCGGCCGGTTATAGCCACTTGCTGTGGTACTTCAAGCCCAAAGGATCTACAAAGAGAAAATGATCATGCGGAGAAAGGTATATAACAAAAAGTAGGAAAATAGTGGGCAAAATCCCCAAAAAGGGGGAAAGTGGACTCTAGCAGGAAATAGGGTAGGTTACCCAAGCGATACGTATTGTACACATTGTAGTACAAATTGACCATTATTTTCCCACTTCTTGTTATATACCTTTCTCAGCGTGATCTTTTTCAACCTACACAGACACTTGACTCTTGTTGTTGACTTCGTGTGACGTGTCGTGTTTCGTTTCCTCAGGTTACACTCGTATCCGGATGTGTGGGCATGTGTATATGCTTTTGTAGTTCCATATGTGCATTCATTTTGGGCCTGATGAAGCCAACCAGCAGAAATACGTATCGCTCGGAATACCTATAATATTTTCTGCTCGAATCCACTTTCCTCCTTTTTGCGGATTTTGCCGATTATTTTCCTACATTTGGTTATATATATATATATATATATAATATATGTTGCCGAGATGGCCGTTAAAAAAATTTTATTTGACTTTACAGAGCTAACTTGAAATATTTTACAATACATAAGATGTACAATATGATGAACAAACGAGGAATTCTCTGGAAAAGCATTTTCTTCTTCCACGTGCATCCCTGTCTGCATCATAACTCCTCCCCTCCTAGTCTGAAAACTGAATAGGAACGTTTTCTGTTTTCAGGGGTTTTTCTTCTTTTTGCATCTTTCTTGGGCCTTTCTTCACTGGATTCGGGATTTTCTTCATCTTTCGTGTCTTGGGATAGATCGTTTTTCTTCTGGATGTTTTCTCCAAATATACTAAAAGGTTACTGCTACTGTAAAAAGCAGAAAAATAGTAGAAACTGAGCTGCTAGAAAACCAAATTAGGGGATCAATAGCGGCTTCTTCTTGCATTTGAAGAAAATTTGCTTTTTCTTGCATCTCTTGCCGAGGTCAATAGTCTCGAGGATCAAAGCTTTCTTGGACACAAAGTTCGATCGTGCATTCCAAAATTTTATTTCTGGAAGGAACAAAGGGTTTCCTTTGACTTGATCTTCCATGTTCCAAATCTTGGATGAGTTGATTTGTATTCCACAATTTTCGGGTATTTCGACTAAACTTGGCGTTTCTAAAATAAGTGGTGGTTGAGTACCAGACAACTTGACTGCTGTGATTAGCTATTCAGCGGGAATGACCAAAATGTGTTTTGCTGATATCGCTTCAACAATGGGACTGGATACTTGTAACCTTGTGAATTGGCATTTTGAAAATTCTGCTTTCTTCAGTAACTCGTTTAGACAACCTTGGATGGGTTCTTGTCGATTCTTGCAGAAGTAGACGTTTACAATTTCTGGGCATTCTTCTTCTTCAAATTGCTGATGACTTGTTCCAAGAGCCAAAAAGGATGGGTTGGAATAATGGTTGAATTTCTAATAGGAACTGGGTATAGACGGGAAAAATTGGAATTTTTCATCAGATAATATAGGAAATCTTATAGAAAACAAGATTTTATTATCAGTAAATGTAATTTGTGGATCAGCTACTAAATAGTATGATTGTAAATTTTGAAAGTTGGGTACATTCTTTTTACCATATAATTTTACTAAATACTTTATGTTTTTCTCTAGATCTGTAACTGATATGATAGAACTATGTAAAGTGTTCAATTTTGAAAACATTATAGCGACCTCCAAATTATCTAAAAATGTAATCAAATTTTGACAATTTAAATTAAGTTGCTGCAAAATATTTTCAGCGTGAAGATAAACTATCAAGCTTCCTACAGTTGCATTCATCGCATTTTGCAGATGATACAATTTCGTTTTGATCTGTACCTGATTAGAACTTAATAATGAAATTGTAGAATTGTAATTATCTATCAATTCTTTAGTGAGTGAGGTCTGAAGTTTCGTTTCAGTTGACTATGCACAGAATTTGCGTTCTTTTGTAATTCATGAAGTGCATTATTAATTTTGATTTCGTCATCTGAGTCCCTTGTACCAAAAAGGAACTTTGAAGTTTTTCCTACGAGGTTAATAAATCCTCGTTTCTGACGAATACGTGGAACAATGTTATCTAATTTTTTCGTAGCTTCTTGTATCAGAAATTCTGTATGCTTAAGGAGATTTGATAATCCAAAATGCAAGTCTGAATGATCAGCATTTAAAGGCTTGAGAGTATTTTGAAGTCTTTCGTAGTAATTTTGGATATTCGTAATCTGTCTTGTTAATGAAGTAGTTTCTACAAAGTGAATAAAAGTATGATACGATTCTATAATACTAGCGTTACCTAGTGGATAAGCGAAAAGCGGGGCTTTTAAAGGTGTGACAATTGCGTCATTGTTGGCTTTGATTGTCGTGACTAGTAGAAGATATAGAATGACTATCGGAATCTTCTTGATTTCCAGATTCATGATCCTGCGGAAAAGAAGAATAAGCTTTAGGTTTTTGAATTTGAGATTTGTGTCCTAAACCTTTGCGTTTATTTGTAGTCCGTACTTTGGTACCTAAACCTTTCTTAACTTCATTTTTTGTGAATCGTGGTTTTAATTTACTCCAAGAAGCGGTTTTATCTTTGACATATGCTTTTGAACCTTGGGGAAATTTGGATGGATCCTCTCTAGTTTCATTACGCTTTTCTATAATATTCTTTTTATGAGCGTCTGTTACTTGGTTGTAAATAAATTTTAGTCTTTCACGTCTATCATCAATAAATTGGCTGACAATGACCTCATCCGATAGGTCAACACCTAAGCGGCCATTTATAAGGTCGAATGGTCGTTGTTTTGTAACATTGTGAATTGACATATGCCAGAATTGCATTTTGCATTAGTTCTTTTGGACATAATTTTGGAAATTTGATTTTTAGAATTCTTAGGAGTTCTAGGAGAGTTGAATGTAATCGTTCTATGGGACTGTTGCTGTTCGAATTACATGGTGTAGTAAAGTGAAGCTGGATTTTGTGTAATTTACAAAATTCTGTAAATAAGGAATTATTTAATTCTCTTCCATTATTAGTAGTAATTGACTGAGGAATGCCGTGATGGTTCACAAATATCAAAATATTTTCATACACTGTTGTGGCTGTACAAACTGGATGTAAATGATACGCTTGTGCATATTTTGCAAATGAACCAATAACATTGACAAATTTCGTGTTAGGAATTTGAAAAGTGTCCATATGTAAGACTTCTAGGGGTTGCTTTGGCGTTGGTGTCAGTGAAAATTTTATTTTTGGTGGATGTCTGTCATACTTTGCTACTCACAATTATTTATGTATTCTATTACCATTTTTTGCATATTCCTCCAGTGGTATAGTTTTTTAAGGGAAAGTAACGTTTCGTTAATTCCTCTGTGACAAGTGTTGGTTTCATGATGAGAAATTAATTCTTTTTGTCTCTATTTGTCTGAAACATCTCTAAAAAGCTAATTGGAAAAATAAAGTTTATATGCGTGGTTTTTGAAATAAAAAGGTAGTATTTTGCTAATCAATTTTTATATCCTAAATTATTTTTATCTTGTTAGAGTTATCAGGAACTTCAGGGGTGAGAAATTCCTCTAGGTCTTGTAAGTCTTCAATATTTATTTCGGGGTTATCATCGTCTTGTAGAAACTGAAGAATATCTTCATCAGAATCTCCAGGATTTGCAATTATTGATTGATCCGTTTCATCTTGAATGGAGTTCTACGCGAGATAAAGCATCGACATTGCTATTTGCTTTTCCAGGTTTATATTGAATTTTGTAGTTGAACTGTTCAAGAAACAGTTTCCAACGTAAAAGTCTGGAGTTATGTTCTTTCATGTTAAACAAATATTCGAGGGGTTTGTGGTCGCTAACTATGGTAAACTCACGTCGCCATACATATGGTTTGGAGTATTTCACACCATATACTACTGCTAATAATTCTTTTTCTATTGTACTATAATTACATTCTGCTGGATTTAGAGTTCGTGATGAATAGGCAATCGGTCGATTGTCCTACTATTCCTTGGCTAAGAATACAACCTATTGCGTAATTTGACGCATCAGTAGTTAAAATAAAGGGCTTTTCAAAATCTGGGTATTGTAAAATAGGTTCGTTGGTTAGAATATTTTTGCAAGTTTCAAAGGCTTTTATAAATTCTGTAGTATGTTCAATTTTTGCTCGTTTCTTAAGACATTTCGTAAGTGGTGTTATTAATTTGGCAAAATTTTCAATAAAGCGTCTATAATAACCTAAAAGAGCTAGGAAGGATTTGATTTCTTTAACTGTTTTTGGAATGGGGAATTGTGTTATTTGCTTGTATCTTTTTGGGATTCGGTTTTACACCATCACAAGTAACTACGTGTCCTAAATATTCAACTTCTTTGCATAAAAATTCACATTTGTCTGGTTGAATTTTGAATTGTGTGTCCCTTAATCTCCAAAATACTAATTTCAAATATGCAATATGTTCTTCAAGACTAGTGGAAAAAATTATAATATCGTCCATATACACTAGACAAACTTTGCCTTGTAGTCCGTGTAAAATATTGTCAACTACTCTCTGAAATGTACTAGAAGGATTTTTCAAACCGTATGGTGAGCGGGTATACTCGTAATGTCCATGTTCTACACTAAAAGCGGTTTTTTTCGATAGAATCTGGATGCATCTCTATTTGATGAAATCCGGAAGCTAAATCTAAAGTACTGAAGTATTGACATCTACCTAACTTGTCCAATATATCGTTATTATTAGGTAATGGATATCGATCACTTATTGTTTTTTCGTTAAGCTTTCGAAAATCTGTCACTATTCTCCATTTTTGTTTCCCACTAGCGTCCGTCTCCTTACTAACGATCCAGATAGGTGAGCTATAAGGACTTTGACTAGGACGTATAATTCCATCATCTAACATTTTATTTATTTGTCTTTTAACTTTCTTTTTGTGAACAAAAGGATAACGATAATTTTTTGTATGTACTTGAATTTCATCGGAAGTTTTTATTTCATGTTTAATGATATTAGTGAACGTTAACTTTTCATTTTTATTGTAAAATATATCCCTAAACTCATGGCAAACTTTTAATAAAGTTTGTTCTTCCTCACTGTTCAAATGGTCAGTCGTAATTAACTTCGATACTGCCTGTATGCTTTCGTAACTATGTTTTAGTTCACCAATAATATCCTCAATATGAAAAATATAACAGTTATCACTAACTTCTTTACAATATTCGATTACGTCTAACGGATTAGAAAAATCTATTGTTATTTGTCCATCTGAATAGTTATAAACTTCTGTATAACCAAACCATTCATTCGAATTAGTCAAGGTCTCAGAGTTGTCAAGATCGTAATGGGCAAAATCCGCAAAAAGTGGATTCAAGCAGAAAATAGGATAGGTAACCCGAGCGATACGTATTTCTGCTGGTTGGCTTCATCAGGCCCGAAATGAATGCACATATGCAACTACAAAAGTAGATACACATGCCCACACATCCGGATACGGGAGTAACCTGAGGAAACGAAGATGGAGAGGAAAAAATTCGCTCGGGTTACCTATCATATTTTCTGCTTAAATCCACTTTTTGCGGATTTTGCCGATTATTTTGCTATTTTTGTTATATACCTTTCCCCGCAGGATAATGTTCTCTTTGTAGATCCTTTGGGCTTGAAGTACCACAGCAAGTGGCTATAACCGGCCGCGTGGTTGTGGTTATTTGTCGCCTTGAAAATTCTAGGTCTTGTAGCCATTTTATACTACAATGTGTAGGTTGGCTCTTGTTGTGGACTTCGTGTGTCTTTTTTTCCTCTCCATCTTCGTTTCATCAGGTTACACCCGTATCCGGATGTGTGGGCATGTGTATCTACTTTTGTAGTTGCATATGTGCATTCATTTTGGGCCTGATGAAGCCAACCAGCAGAAATACGTATCGCTCGGGTTACCTATCCTATTTTCTGCTTGAATCCACTTTTTGCGGATTTTGCCCATTATTTTCCTATTTTTGTTATATATATATATATATGTTACTCAGTAGCCTAGCAGCATTGCCCGACCAATTCAGCAGACTCAGCACATTCCACATTGTGTACGATCTATAACAATTGCCACATTTGGTTTTTACATTTTTAATGAAATTATTTTCAAGTTAGTCTGATCCAGCCATTGTACCGATCACGTGTACCGAATAAATTGTTTTTAAAAAGTACAAATCAGCGTTAAGAAACATAATTGGCGCAGCCTGCAGTAGGATACCAGGGCGGTTCGAGAAGTAGTCGTCAATCGCTTCGCGTCATACGATTAACCTGATATTACGAACCCAAATCGTGGCGATTCTTTTAAAAGTTTCGGTCGTCGCGTAAGACCCGTCAGGACACCCAGTCAGGACCAAGATCGACATCGAGGACCTAGCAAGAATACGTCATTCGATAGAACATCGAAGGCAGAATCTTTACTCCCAAGGCACATTGGAGTATGGGCCTGAAGGTGGTCTTGCTGTGAGTACTTTTGTGTCATTTGGAGGAAACATTTTTTATTTTTCTAAATTCAAATGCTTGGTAACTCGGATCCTGACTCAAAAAAAATATATTTTCAAAATTATAATTTTAATCCTATTATTCGAGCGACTATTTTACGTAATATTTGTACACAATCATTTGTCCGGCCAGAAATAGCTAAAAGACTTTTTCAGAAATCCATAATTAAAGACCCTTTCCAAATTTCCACGAAACAGGGAAGTTCGGTAGAGCACTAGAGTACTACTATACCCTGCTCACATATTTTTAATACAAAAAGTGGTAACTTATTGAAGTTTTATTTATTTGATTTCCATAACCACTTTGATTGCTTGTTAGGATTAGATAACATAAAATTATTGCAAGCTCGCATAGACTTGAATGAAGGTTTACTTATTGTGCCTGAAACTACAGTAAAAATTCATTTTTTACAAAACCAAGGATAATGAGGAAAGTAGTAACTGTAGTACAGTCAAGAACAGAACAGATTATCCAAGTCAATGTAGCTAATGTTCAAAATGGCGACGTAGTCATTCCATATAGGAAAATTCACAATTTAGAAATACCACAATGCGTCACGACCGTCAAGAACAGGAAAGCCATTTGTTCCAATGCAAACCCTAATGAATGTGATATAAAACTTACTGAATTAAAACCATTAGAGGTAGAACAGCTCGCGGATTATGATTTGTCTACAAGTCCAATGGATAGTAATTTACATAATTTTAATACGGAAAAAGTTAAATTTAGTCTCTCAGAGATTCGTTCAGAGCTCATGAACCCAGAGGAAAAACAAACTACATATGTTCAAATTACTTAAAGAATTTTCAGATATTTTCCACTTAGAGGGAAATAACCCAACTAACAATTATCACTCCTATTAGAATTGCAAGAATGATTATACAGTATTCCTTAAACAGCATTGTATACTGTAAGAACATTGGCAAAACCCTCTTAGAACAGCTACACAAGCGGAATGGGCACAACTAATAGGACACTTCAGTCATTTAAGAGGTTGTATAAGGGCTGCAGGTAACAGTTATAAAACAAAAGTGTTAGCCTCTTGCAGCCGCTATAGGACATTTGCGTCAGTGCAAGATGCAGTTTTTGTCAACTATACAACTATTCTCTTACGTGATTCTACTTCATTGCAACCAACCTATTTCCTATGTATTGTATAGACGAAGTGAAGAGTATATAACTAACACATTACAGTCATCCTGTTTATATCGGCCATTGTGAATTTCATACACAGGTATATGATAAACTTCTACATTTTGATATAGGGCTATTGAATTACTTGCGCAGCAAATTTTATTGTGATTATCGTGCAAATTAGTTACCCAATTTCTACGGGCTTCGTATTTGATTCATATTTTGACAATGATCAAAAGTATGTCTAGATTTTTAAGAAGGAAAACTGAACTTATCTGCGTTAAATCTTCCACAAATCCTATATTTAGACACAATTACACTAATGTTTATCACTTTATATCTGTAATTTCGAACTAAAACATAATTATTTAATATTAAATAGAGGAATAAATGTTTGCCCAATATGGCGGGTGCTTGTGTACAATCACGGCATCGTCCATGTTGTCTTTAGGTTATTCGGATATTTTGGTGTTGCCTGCAGGTGTTATACAACAATTTGACAAATGTCTGAAATGAAATACCGACAGAGTCAAATGATTTACCCAGAATTTGTACCAGATCTATATCTTCTGTTTGAACAGTTGATAAAACCTTTTGAACCGATATGCATGCGTTGTTTGTCTTAAAACATTGGTTATGGCATTTTAACAAAAATGTGACAGCAGAAAGTTAGGTTATGGTAAAGTTGTTTACCAACATATTTAGCATAATGTAACAGTTGTATAAGTGCTTCCGTTGGGAGCAATTTGTTGGCTAATGTAGTAAATTTCACAGCAAAGCAATAAGGCTCGGGTTTGTTTTATAAACGTTAGCATAGGTGCCACAACACAACCATTTTGACTAACTTGCAAATATGCCGTATAAAATAGTTGTATAAACGTTTATGCAACAGTTAAAAATTTGCCCTATAAGGTGTTGTATAACTATGCTATAAGAATATTTTAAACACCTCATTTTAGAGCAAATTTGTTGCAGAAAGCAAATTTGCATTCCACACAACAGTAGGCCAGCATTTTGGTGTTCAGGCAACAACAATAGAGAGCTTTTATGGCTGAACGGTTCTTTAACCAAAAGCTTATACCACTACTTTGCTAGTTGGGAAGTTAACAGTTACTCATGAAATACCAGTTTAAATAAAGTCATATAGGTACCCGGAAGTGCATATAAAAGAAGTACGTTTTCAAATAAATAAAATGTTATAACAAAATATAATACGCGAATTATCAAGCCCTTGGAATTTTCCCTTGGCTGTTCCTAAAAAGCTAGACGCCTCCGGTAAGCAAAAATGGCGCATCGTTATCGACTATCGTAAATAAATGATTAAACTATTGGTGATAAATATCCCCTCCTAAATATTACAGATCTTTTAGACAAGTTAGGAAAATACCAATATTTTACATTAGATCTTGCTTCGGGATTTTACCAAATTGAAATGGCCGAAGAAGATATAGAAAAAACAGCTTTCAGCACTGAAAATGGTCATTATGAGTTTTTGAGAATGCCTTTTGGTATAAAAAGAGTAATGGACAACATTCTTCGTGGCAAACTAAATGAGAAATGTCTAGTCTGTCTCGATGATATAATCATTTTCAGTACCAGCCTTCAGGAACATATCGAAAGATTACGGTTTTCGAACGTCTTAGACAGTCAAACTTCAAGTTACAGCTTGATAAATGCGAATTTTTGCGTAAAGAGGTAGCATATTTATTCCACATTGTAACTAAAGACGGTGCCAAGCCGAACCCTGATAAAATTCGTGCAATTCAAAAATGCCCCCTACCAAAAACTACAAAAGAAATTAAAACATTTTTAGGTCTTCAAGGATATAATAGAAAATTCACAAAAGATTTTGCTAAGATCACAAAACCATTAACACACTGTTTAAAAAAGGTGTTACAATAAACTGCAATCATAAAGTGTTTCCAAATGTTTTTTTTTATACTCCAACTACCACGAAGGCCTGAGGCCTAAACACCCATTGGGTACCGTGGGACTATAGGGGGATACAGGGGAAAGGGGGAACGCCACACGGACTCTGGCGAGGGAACACGTGTGCATGCAACATGCACACATTCTGGCTCCGCCTACGAGATCCACCGGGTGGTACCTCCACGTTCGACAGTCAGAGACCGTCTACCACCTACGGACAATCACAACATCCATAGCCAAGAGAAAAATTTCTCCTGGGACGGGACTCGAACCCGCTGCTGCCTGTGTAAAAATGTAAAAATTTACTTATAAATGAACCAATTCTTCAATATACCAATTTTAAGGAGCCCTTTGTTTTGACGACAGACGCAAGCGATTTCGCTGTAGGTGCAGTTCTTTCGCACGGCAAAATCGGATCACATTTACCTATTGCTTATGGAAGAAGGACTCTAACATCATCTGAGATTAATTACAGTACTACAGAGAAAGAGATTTTAGCAATTATATTTGGAGTTATATACTTTCGACCCTATTTATTTGGCAGGCAATTTAAAATAGTGACAGATCACGCCCCACTTCACTTAAAAATCATAAAGAATAGAATAGAATTAAATGCGACCGAAACGAAGCTTGTTTCAGCAAATCCTCCTATTTTTGACTATATGGATCAGTTCAGTGAACAGCTTGCTTCAACATCAACAGACCCAAATCCAGACCAAAGAGACAATCAATCGCTCATAGTCGAACCAAACGGTCATCAAGATGTCCAAAACTTAAACGATTCTGACGAAACTGTTCATTCCAGTCATGAAAATCCCATAAATAATGTTCCAATAACTGAAACACCTGTAAATTATGGCAGAAATCAAATTTTCATCTCAGAAGTAAATTTCTCACCTGCTAAGCCTTCAGTATTTCAGTTATTCAAAGACAAACAAAGAATATTACTTAAAGTTTCTAAAAAAAACTTTGAACAAGATATCCTAAAGTTTATTAAAGTATGTGTAGTCCCGAAGGTCAAGTACCATCTGTACTTTGAAAATGAAATTTATGAACGGTGGTGTAGACTGTAGAGTGTTACAAAAATATTTTAAGCACTCTGAAATTAATATGGTCAAATGTACTGAAAAACTCGCAGACGTAGTTGACAACGATTAAGAAGAAATGATTATTCGTAATGATCATGAGGGTAAAACAAACCATAGGGGGATAGATGAAACTGAAAAACGTATTCGAGCAAACTATTATTGGCCAAATCTTAATATTACACCCACCGCAAATCGTCCTTTTCAAATTGTCCACATTGATAGTAATCGCTAGAAAGCGAAATTTCTAACTATAATAGACTCGTTTTCAAAATATGCACAAGCATATAATTAGAAACATCTCAGGAAATAGAAGTGGCGAATAACTTGATTAAATATTTTTCGCATCATTGTATCCCGGAACAAATTATTTCTGATAATGGCGGTGCATTCAAAAACACAGTGATAAAGGAACTACTTGCTACCCATAAAATTGAAGTTCATTTCATCAGGTCTCAGCATCCAGAATCAAATGGAACAATTGAGAGATTCCACTCTACTCTCATTGAACATATTCGCTTAATAAACAACCAAGAGATCATGAAAAATTAGCCCATCGAATTTAAAGTAAATTGTGCTGTTTTAGCATATAATAATACACTCCGCAACAAATTTCAAGCCATACGAGATCGTAACCAGACATCTCGGTACTGACTCTCCATTTAACTTAGATTTAGAAAAACATTCTCAACCATAAAGAAAAGTTGAGGTATGAGAAACTTAACCAGGACTTACAAGATAATAAGGAAAAAGTAACCTCAAAACGCAATGAGAACAGGGAACCGTTACCTCCTAACATTCCAGATAAGGGTTATGTGAAAAATAAACAAAAACAAAGTAAGGGTGGATTTCACAATTTAACAAACCATTATTCTGCACCAATAAGGTACGAGTACCAAACAGTCCGTTAAATATACCCAATCAGCCTCAAGATCTCCCCGTCAAAT
Source organism: Acanthoscelides obtectus (assembly GCA_963669975.1). Classification (NCBI taxonomy): domain Eukaryota; kingdom Metazoa; phylum Arthropoda; class Insecta; order Coleoptera; family Chrysomelidae; genus Acanthoscelides; species Acanthoscelides obtectus. The sequence continues at coordinate 30,831,251 of CAVLJG010000009.1, forward strand.
TTTTGGCAGCAAATAGCATCAAGGTATTCAAAACAAAACACTGTAAAATATGAAGTGACAACTTGGCATTGAAATCTTTTCAGGTAATTAAATATTATGAAATTATGTAAAACTGAGACAAAATTTTTAAAAATGCTTGATGTCTGAGTAAAATCTATTTTTTCAGATTAGCTGAAGGTTTTCCATGTTTATTGCAACTTTTGTAATCCATATGTGATTATATCACCTACTGTGTGCTTATAGTTTATCCTACATTTGCAAACTTGCACATTCAAATCCTTCCATGAAAAAGCCTTTTCACTCAAATTTTTGTTAGGTGTTGCATTTCAACACATTCAAACACTTCTTTCCAGTTCCTCAACAATATTTTAACCCCACTGGTCCGAAACTGTTCAACATTCATATATACGTATACAATTGCAGTTGCAGTTTTTTGTTTTAATTTCAGTGTATAATCAGTCGCACCATCGGTGACGGTACATGGTACATTCAACATAACCACGTATTTAGGGGTTAGTGCAGATCTAACGTGTACACGACAGTGTAATATGTATTTCTTCACAAATCTTGGAGGGAGCACTTTTATACGGAAATTTGTTGTTAAAAAATTCCATTGTCCACACATAACAAAACAAGTGCTCACAAAACATAGCAATACAGTGACGTCGGAGAAGGAGAATAGACCAAAGGAGATCGGAATTGACCATGATACTATGACTATGAAGGTAAGCTCACTTCGCGGTCGAATTTCGTACGCCTTTGCGCATGACGTCACGCGGAGACCTATGTTTGGCGCGCAGTACGAAATACAGTGTATTCAGATACGATTTAGATGTAGATTTAGACGTTGTGATTTCAATATTTGGGATGTTTGATTTATATTTTGTAGTGTTTTTAATGTCACATGATTGTTTTAGTATTGCATAGTATGCATAGATTTTATTATTTATGTTTTGATGTACTTGTCAATAGAATTTAATGGAGTTTGTCAGTTGGGCCGCAAGTAGAGATCGGGCGGGTCGCGCGTTGGAATATATCATTATAGATAAGTTATGGGTTTTAAAAATGAACAGTAACATGCCACCAGCCGTTTAATAACTAAAATTTGTTGTAACTCTAAATAAAGGGGCTCACTTTATTTATAGAAATAAATAATAATTCATTTGTGCATTTTTTCAGCAGAAAAAAATAGATGACGAATATGTCGCATCTCATGTCTTTATAGTGTTATGTATAAATAGGTAGTCTACTTACATAGTTTTTCAATATTTTTATAGATAGGTGACAATAAAAACCTCATTCATTGGTAAACAGTTTTATTTAATTTATTTTACAATATTCATCGGTATAAATACACAAGTCTTATTAATAGAAAACACAAAAGAATCTCACATTTGGACCATATTGGCAAAAAAGAATATCTCAGATTTTTCCCTAAAATCTTATTTATTGGTAAACAGTTTTATTTAATTCATTTTACAATAGTCATCAGTAAAGATACAAAAGATTCATCAATAGAAAACACAAAAAAGTCCATTTCGAGCACATGGGCAAAAAAAATCCCAGATTTGTCCCTTTAGGCGCCTCAAATTTTATATACTAAGTGACGAACACCCAGTTTAAATGGTTTTATTTTAATAAAATTTTGTATAAGTATTTAATGAAGCATAATAAGTAAATGATAAAAAATTCAAAATGATTGCACTGCTTTAAAGCCCTTTGACCTTTAATAATGTGTGGATGCACCCTGATGTGCTACGCATTCTCCAACGCGCCTAGGCATGCTTCTGATCAGGTGGTCAATGTCCTCCTGTGGTATCTCATTCCAGGCAACCACCAACTCCTCTCGAAGTGCTTCTAGAGTCTGAGGAGGACGTTGCAAATTGAGCAATCGCCTACCCATCACATCCCACACGTGCTCAATTGGGGATAAGTCGGGAGATCTTGGTGGCCAGGGTAACAATGTGACATCATTATGTTGAAAGAAGTCTATTGTGACTCTTGCAACATGTGGTCGGGCATTATCTTGTTGGATAGTTGGATCTGACAGGGTGTCAAGATAGGGTAAATGAAGGCTGAAATATTCATTTTTAGATCGTTAGTGAATTAAAAAAAAGCAGTATAAAAACCGGAATGTCCAACTGATAAGGCTGAACATTTTTTCACTTGTTATTTACAGTAAGATAAATCCATTCACCAACTTTTATTAAAATAAAACCATTTAAACTGGGTGTTCGGATTTATATGTATATCACTTAGTATATAATTCATTGCACAATTTTCAACTTTTTCCTTTTTGCAACCTGGGATTTTTCTTTTATGTGCCTGTTCAAACTCCTAATTTTAAAATACATCTTGCAACGAAAAAAAAGATGCTTGGCATCTGCACTCAAGCTAACTGATGCAGCTAAATCCATCAAAGATTTCAGATAATTTTTGGTTAATTTCAATGTTTCCCCATTAAAAGTGCCGAAAATATGGTCAAGTTCATTACATTTGACCATAAAATCGGCATTTGGTTTGAATAAACCACCCTCAGAGAGGTGGTTAACCCATGAAAATGATGATTCACTGTCATCTGGAATAACACCTAAATTTTCTTTTTTCCTTAACCTATATAACCAGCCAAATTTTCTAAACCATCCCATTCTAATTCTTGGAGATGGTCAATGATTGTATTCTCTGGATCGGAATCTTTTTGTACAGGTTCATCACAATTTGGTACATTTAAAACTTCAAACATTTGTCCAGTAATAATTTCAAAGTCATCGACATCATTCTCATACACATTAAGGTCCGAAATACTACTTACACTAGCGATTGCAATATTTGGCACGTCCCCTATGGTAGCAATATTTGCTGATTTGGAAATAATGTCGTCATTTCGTCCCATGATGTAATTGCGGAGTCTATATTTGAACTGCAGAGCAGTGGGGTGATCATATAAGCCTCCAATTGCTCTAATTTGTGAAAAAAACCCTTCTAAGGGATCCTGATTCAAATTATAAGTTAATAGATATTTTATACCGAAATCCTCTTTCATGTCATAAAAAAGCTGCTTCAAAGACTGTATGCTGATTATAATACCTCGTTGAAACGGCAACAACGTGTTAGAGCCGACTTTTCTCAGATTTTGCATTGTTTTTTCCATTGACTCTAAAATTTGATTTTGCTCATCTAAAGCCAACCCATATGCCTTTACACGTTCCCTTGAATCACTCTGAGGTATTCTCGAATTGAATACGTCAAACCAGTCATTGGTGATCTTTATTAATTCTGAACATTCAACCCAATTGTTTTCACTTTTGAAAATACCTAATGATCCCAGCCTTGAAATTGCTTTTGATACTGTGTGTGAAAACAATTTGGTTGCAAATTTAACTTTTTGTCGTTGAGGACCCTTAACTGTTAAGAAATCGGTATTGATTTTATGTGCAATATTTAAGTCTAAATTTTGTGTATTTTGGAGTAAATCTACAATTGGTTTAGAGGTTATAATCTTTCCATTCATAATAAAACCATCATCAAGAAAGTGATTTCGCAATAGTTTAATCATGTGTGGTGCATCTGCAAACACATGTACTCTTTTTTGGCTTACAGAATTTGTGAACGATGTTCTTTCTTCTGTTATATTCAAGGATTTCCATAGTCCCCTGTTACTACCTCCTAAATCGGAATTAATTGCATAAACTGGGTATCCCAGATTTTCTAATTTGGAAATGATTTTAAACAAAAGATCCTTCGTTATTTTCCTGTCATAATCATAAAATATGGGCTGCTTCCACCTTCCACATATTCCACGAGCCATGACAACTTGCACATATTTACTGGGTCCTAAGGTTCTGTCACTCTTCTTATCATATTCATAACAGCTTTGAATTTTCATTTCATCAAAGAGTAGGACACATGCTTTTTCCATCATTGGCAGAGCTGTGTCTTTTATCAGTGTCAGTACTGTGTTAAGTATACCTGAAACAATTGAAGTAGTTATATGTTATTCAATCTTAGTTACATGCATAATATTAATCATAAAAATTAATAAACAATCAACAATGCTGAATGACTAAAAAATGACATTAAACATGGGATGAGAAAGCTCTGAAGAACACTCACACTGATGCAGATCCTAGAATGTTTTCATCAAATTACATATTCAAATATCTATAATTTGTAAAAAGCAACGCTGATGGTTTTACTCTTCATGGAAGCAATCATAGTTGCACAATTGTTACCAAAGTATGTTTTCAAGTATACCTAGACAAATGACCAATACAAATCTATACCTATCTATCTATCTAAATACCTGGTTCAATATTAATTTTACTAGCCCATCTTCTCAAAGTGGATACTGCAGGAAGAGGATAACCCCTTTTTCTGAGTAAGCGGTATGACCTGGGACCACCTGCATATAAGGAAATAGCTGAAGCTACATCTCCAACACTCCACTGGATTTCCTTGGTTGATTTCAGCTTACGAAGTTGCCCTTCAGTGAAAACTTTTGAAATTTTTTCCTTTTCTTCCATTTCTCTTTGAAGTAACTGCTTCAATTTTGCAATTTCAACTTCAAGACTTGTGATGTGTTGATCAACATCACATTTACTAAAATAAAATAGATATTTAGATGATTGTATATATATTCTCATGATTATATTATTTATTATATAATTTATTCATTTTTTACCTTGTTTGAGTGGATACAGTTCTATTTTTCTCAGGAATGTTCTCTTTGTCTCCCTCACTTTCACTTTGTACTTCTGCCATTTCTAGCTCTAGTTGTTGATCGATTGATTGTACAAGCTCCCTATTCAACCTTTGTCTTATTCTCCTAGTTCGAGGAGTCTCAGCCTTTGGTGATTTGATCAAATGAACAGAGGGTATTGCATCGCTTTTCAACTTCCATTTATTTTCAGGTAAACCCAACAGTTTCTCCTTTAGACGATAATCGCTTTCCACAAAATGGTTCTAACAAATTCTTGCAGTTTCAGTATTGAATGTGTGTTGCTGATAACACTTCAGAACCCATTCTTTGCGAACTTGTTTGTGTTTAGGAAAGCGGAAGAAACTGCAGGTTGAAAAGTATCTGCTTTTCTTTTTGTTGTTGTTTTTACAACCCACCACTGCACAGTACACCATAGTTCAATGTTAGATTAACTGTTTTTCACAAAATTTTAGCCACACCAGCAGATCACAAACTAATTAAACAAAGCATAAACATTAAACAAGCTAAAGTGCCATATAAAACTGAACTTCCCAGGGGATTTGGGTCTCCGAGTGACGTCACGTGTGCGAGAGAGATAACCTGATCGCATGCGCGTGGGTTTATCTTCTCAGTCATAAATCAAATCCAAGCGAATAACCAAAATTTCTGTGTTATGTGCCGCGTTTATAATATGGTTCAAGATGACACACGGGTTGATGACGTCAGTTACACGAATCGCTTGAACGCGTTGGTTTTAACCGCGGTTTTGTTGCAAGTTGTTTATTTTAGAAAAGCGCGTATATAATCTCTGATTATTTTTATTATCACTTAATAATCGGTGCTTTTTCGTCTACAACTGTATATTATGGAAAGTTTAAATAAGAAACCTTTCATAATATTCATGGGAGAAATGTTTTTTCAGATTTTTTTTTAATGATGGAACCATGGCTTTGTAGCTATGATAACTTTCAATTCTCTAAATTTTTCCGCATGTCAAAGAAAACATTTATTGATTCAGCAGAAATGATGAAAAAAGAAATTAGCAAAACCGTATACAGGTGGATATCATCTAGTGAGTTTATATGGCCATATTTTAATATTCTTGTGGTATATGGCTACACAGGATACTTTGTTAAGCATAGGAACTACATTTAAAGTGTCCCCAACAACCGCAGTGAGTATAACTAATAAGGTGCTTCACTTTATGGTAAAACTGAAGTCAGCCTGTATCATTTTTCTCAAAAATGAAGCTGAAGTACAATAACAATATCCAATACCCGGCAAAATTCTAACTTGTCACATTTCAAATAATAACCAGAAATATAAAACTACTCTTGAGTTGGGTAAATACCACAATTTTGCGGTGATAACTATGACATATAACAGCTGATTCGTGACGTCACGGATCTTATAACCAAACTGATAACTACACTCGCTTGAACGGATTGGTAAATACCAACCCAAAATGGTAAATACCATTTCCATTTGGTTATCCGCTTGAATTTGATTATAGTATCATGGGAATTGACATTTGAAATTAGTGTCTCATAATGTTAGTGATGGGAGAATACATTTGCGATCACTGGAATGTATTGGAACGGTTAAAAAATATGAATTGAGTCGTTTTTACTTTATCTCGGTTGTATTTATATTAGATATTATTTGAATACAGCTGATTATTGCATTTCAAGGAGCGACACATGTGTTGGATCTGTCAACTCTTGGTACCAGTCACAAGACATATTATACTCTGAAGGTTTAATTCCATGCTATTCACGAGTATCGTCGTCTTTCGATCCGGACTGTGTCAGAAAGAGTGACTGCCATTTGGCTGCGACATTACTCTGCCAAATCAGACATATCTTTCATAATTTTTAAAGAAATTGTACAAAATCTTCAAATTTGTGAAGTTAGCAAGTTTCTCTTCATACGTTCTTACCAGACATGCCCAAATCATCAGTTGCTGCCGTGATATTCATCCCGACCACTATATCCCCACGGGTAGGCAACCTGTATGTTAAATTTGTATTGATAGGGCAGCGGGTTATCCTATAAATCATATGTCACAGTGTTTGTGCACTGATTGCAACGGTTGGATGATACCAAAAATATTTTCATTCCGGATCGAACAATCCACCAAAGATGCTTATGATCATGATACCTAGTAAATTTACATGAAAAAACCTCTGCATGTAGGTACATAAGAGCTTTCTTATATTTGTTCATCAATTTGATGATACAACACGTCTGCTAAAAATGATCATGATTAGGATAGTAAACTATGACGAAGGTCTACTGTATGTAAGAATTTTCAGATACCTCATTTGTAATTTGACAACAGACCATGACGGTGTCCACATTTTTCAAATATTCTTCAAGAAGTGTTATCAGTCTAGCTCCAACTATCATAAGTACTATGTTTGTATTCCTACTTTAAATTCAAAACCAGCAAATGTAAAAGATTCATGTCGCACCCTTCATCACGGGACGTGATCGTCGTTAGACTTGGCAACACTGCGAGTAACAGATAGATAACCTCACTAGTGAAAAAAGCATTCAAACAATAAACATTAATAGTTTTTTGATTTTTGGACTTAAAGGCATTATTTGTGAGACATTATTCATAATTTTTTGTCTATGTCCATAGTAATTGCAATATGCATCACGGAGATGTAGGGATTGACACGTCTTACACATATTATCTGTGTTTTAGGATGGAGAGGACAATGTTTTTATTGCTTTGAAGAAATTCAGTAACCCGTAAATTTAATAAATGATTACCATTATGACGTAAAGGAAGATGAGGAATTGGATGGAATGTATTTTATATTCTATACTAAGTGACATATAAATCCGAACACCCAGTTTAAATGGTTTTATTTTAATAAAAGTTGGTGAATGTATTTATCTTACTGTAGATAACAAGTGAAAAAATTTTTCAGCCTTATCAGTTGGACATTCCGGTTTTTATACTGCTTTTTTTTAAATTCACTAATGCTCTAAAAATGAATATTTCAGCCGCAGTAAAGAATCAAGGTTGGCGGATTTTGGTTCTTGACATCCCTTACGATCGGTTACGATGCCTAGAGTATGGAGACCAGTACGATTTCGTCAACTCAGTGAGTTTGATAGGGGCCGTATAGTGGGACTTCGGGAAGCTGGACTTTCTTTTCGGGCAATTGCAGTTAGAGTGCAAAGAAGTGTAGACACTGTGGTTAGGTGTTGTCAGGCATGGCTTCGAGGAGGCCGTACGCAAAGAGCAAGGGGCACTGGACGCTGCCGTAGAACAACAGACCGTGAAGATCGCCGCCTAAGATTATTGGCCTTAAGGGACCGTTTCTCCACTACCAGGTCCATTGCAAATGAATGGTTTGCAGAACACAGAAGACCTATTGGCATGCGAAGTGTTTACCGACGAATGAGAAGTTTTGGCTTGTTTTCATACCGGCCACACTGGGTCCTCCCTTTAACTCAAGAACACCGACGTAATCGCCTTGAGTGGTGCAGACAACGGTCACTCTGGGATCAGGAATGGAACAGTATTGTCTTTAGTGACGAGTCTCGATTTTGTTTAGGCATGCACGATGGTCGTGCCAGGGTTAGAAGGCGACGTGGTGAAAGGAGGAATTCACAGTTTTTTGTTGAAACACATGTTCATCACACTGTTGGAGTTATGGTTTGGGGTGCTATAGCTTATGGTTCCAGGTCACCTTTAATCCTCATCAGAGGTAACATGAACGCGCAGCGTTATATCCACGAAGTTCTAGAACCCCATCTTTTACCCTATCTTGACACCCTGGCAGATCCAACTTTCCAACAAGATAATGCCCGACCACATGTTGCAAGAGTCACAATAGACCTCTTTCAACATAATGATGTCACATTGTTACCATGGCCACCAAGATCTCCCGACTTATCCCCAATTGAGCACGTGTGGGATATGATGGGTAGGAGATTGCTCAATTTGCAACGTCCTCCTCAGACTCTAGAAGCACTTCGGGAGGAGTTGGTGGTTGCCTGGAATGAGATACCACAGGAGGACCTTGACCACCTGATCAGAAGCATGCCTAGGCGCGTTGGAGAATGCGTAGCACATCAGGGTGCATCCACACATTATTAAAGGTCAAAGGGCTTTAAAGCAATCATTTTGAAATTTTTATCATTTACTTATTATGCTTCATTAAGTACTTATACAAAATTTTATTAAAATAAAACCATTTAAACTGGGTGTTCGGATTTATATGTCACTTAGTATATTTTCTTGCAAAATACAGACAAATCCACACTATTCAACAGGTATGTAATGATAACTTTCAGTATATTGAAGTTGGTTGTGAGAGTGCCATGCATTAACAAACGTCCAAATCTGCTGCCAAATTTAATAGCTAGAAAATCGAGCTATTATTTGCCGCATTCCCATTCGTTGAGGGGGATAACGGATTGTTAAATGTAAACCTATAACATATATCAAAATACATGAAAGTTGTCATGTTTTTTCTGTACAAAAGCATCATGTTGGAATCAAAAAGTTGTCTTGTTTTTAATACAGTCGAACTTTCACGATTTTACTCAACATTTTAATAGAAATCACTGATATTCTGAGACATTTGACAGCTCCCGTCAAATTGCATTTCGATAAGGTATTTTCCTATTGGTCCATAATAATAATGTTGGTGAAATCGGCCCTAAGACTCGCAACAAGTATAAGCCAGAAACAATTTCTAAAGTAAATTCAGAATTGAAAACAGCCAAAATTGAGCTCACTCATGGTAACACCGCACAGAAAATCCATTTAGATAATTTAAAGAGTCCTAGGATAATATCTAAAAGCCCAAAATCTATTCCAGGTCCCTCCTTGTCCACTGGCAAGTAGAACAAGCAGCCATTAAAGAAATAAGTAGGAACTTTGGCGTTCTCCCAATAAATTTGGGTACAGCTAAGCTCCAAAAAACGAAACATACCCTCGTACATTACAATAAATTAGCAGCAGTGTATGATGAATTTAATAATCTCAATATTCAATATAAGCATTTAAGATTATGTTACATTCAAAATATTACTTATGCTAAACACTTAGATAATTACGATAAGATATTTTAGATTTTTTTATACTCCAACTACCACGAAGGCCTAAGGCCTAAACATCCATTGGTACCGTGGGTCTATAGGGGGATACAGGGGAAAGGGGGAACGCCACACGGACTCTGGCGAGGGAACACGTGTGCATGCAATATGCACATATTCTGGCTCCGCCTACGAGATCCGCCGGGTGGTACCTCCGCGTTCGACAGTCAGAGACCGTCTACCATCTACGGACAATCACAACATCCATAGCCAAGAGAAAACTCCTGGGACGGGATTCGAACCCGCACAGCGCACGGCGACTCATCAGGAGACCAAAGAGTCTACTACTGTGGCCACCGCTGATGCCTAAGATAGATAATATTAAAATTCATAGTGTCTATAATAATAGAACTAGAAGAGTATTGGTAGATGGTTTAGATAGCATAGTTAAGTATATTACCGGTAATCTTGATGCTAATGATGGCGATCAAATTTTTAAGATACTGAATCACATCCAGGCAATGAAGATAACATTTAAATTAATTAAAACATGTGCTACATAACAAGACATTTTTTTGCAAAGACATCTTTCAACAGCTATTCATTTTACATGGTTCTATACTTAATACATTACAAGATATCGAAAATTCTGTCACTTTTTCTAAAATGGGTACCATCCATCCTAGTATAATCAGACCTTCAGATCTTTATATTGAACTCAACAAAATCTCAAACTATTATAAGAATAATCTTCCATTTAAAACAAATATTGAATCGATAATAAAAGAACACTGTAAAATTGAGGCAACTCAAAATGTATATTTTCTGTCAGTGCCAATTGATTTCGAAGACAACTTTGACTTATATTATTTGCACCCTATGCCTACTGTAGTTGGGTAACAATTACTCTCAATTTTTCCAAATTTTAAATATCTTTAAAAATCAAAATCTGATGATTTAATCAGACCACTAAGCGGCATGTGCATAAAAACCAAAATATACCACTGCCCACGGCAATTCCAAGTCAACGCAAACGTCACTTGCGAATCAAGTATTCTGAAGAACAATGATGTAAAAAGCTGTTCTCTCTCAAAAGTATAAATTAACGAAAATTACGTTGATATCATCCCAGAAATCAACACATATAGTATGTCGCTGTTTTCCCAGAACGTGAAAAAATTGAAGTCAGATGCAGTAGCCAAGCAGAACACAACTTTATTATTCCCAGTGCGTGGACAATCCTCCTGTACTTAGCAGCCCCCATTCTCATCCTGCTGCTTGCATTTTAAAAATTCAAGAAAATCATGAAGTCAAGAAGCGAGAGCTCCAATCATGCCACCGAAGTTTCATCGAGAGAAGAAGACATTCAAGTTGGAACAAGAATCCCGAATCTTCCAGAGGAAGCTTCCTTCTAGGAGCGGAGGAGTTACCTAGTCACCTAGCCTAGCAACCAGTACATCGACCGACCAATTCAGCAGATTCAGCACATTCCACATTGTTTACGATCTATAACTATTGCCACATTTGATTTTTACATTGTTAATGAAATTATTTTCAAGTCAGTCTTGATCCAGCCATTGTACCGATCACTTGTACCAAATAAATTGATTTTAAAAGGACAAATCGGCATTAAGAAACATAATTTATATATACATATATACGTATATATATATATTATATCATTTAAATTCAACTGTACTTTTAAAAAATTTTATTAGAGGACAGTAGCTACTGTCCGTTACAAATTAGAAGCGTTTACAATTACTTGACTTGACAGAGAATTGGACACGAAGTTTACAAAAGTGACTGTTACGGTCTCTAGCCGGGTGTTGACCCACATGAAATGGGCGCAAGGCCTATTTATACTATTGGTGTGCTTACAAAGCACTTCTAGAAAACAAAGCATAAGCAACGAGTTAGCGAGAAGTCGTTTATCTGTTGCTGAGCTAGCGTCTGATGCAACATTGTATGGAATAGTAAGTCCATTGTTATGAGTGCATATAACAACTTCGCCATATTACAAAAAGTTGTTGCCATGCTACAACTTTTGACAAAATTAGAAAAATGTAAAAGATGTAAAAATTCAAAAATGTAAAAGTGTAGACATGTAAAATTGTAAACATTGTAAAATATAAAAATATAAAAGTAGGGAAAATAAAATTGCAAAATAAAATCAGAAAATATAGATTCTGAAAAATAAAATTGTTAGCATAAAAAAAACGTTAAAAGCAATGCGTACAAATATGTCATTAAAAATGAAAAGGAAAATTTATTTTTCACAATTGGAACTTTTCACTCACTGAACACTACTGTAGTTCAATTTCTTCTTCATGGGGTTGGATGGTTGGTCTTCGACGTGGAAAGAGCCTGGGGATGTATCTGACTTTCGACGTTCCTGGTGACGGTCCATCAGTTGGGTAATTTGGTGCACAAATACTGAGTGGTCGGCGTTTTCTGCACTTGCAGAAGATATAGAGGGCTAAGATGACGGCTAGCAGGGTTATGACGACGTACGTAAACCAGGAGATATGTCGTGAAACAAAAGGCTCATTAATAAGTTTATCAAGTTGTTCAGAATACTGTTTCAACTTGTGGTTGGCGATTTCTAGCTCTTCTGTATCGATCTTGGTTAGCTTGATCGGTTTCAGGTTCGGCAAATTTTGTTTATCAGGGAGATGATTGCAGCATTCGTAGGGTATCTCTACAGGGTGGCTTTTATAAGTGATATTCTTATAAGTGTTAACAGAATATCTGGCTTGAAGCCTTGTAGTACCTATGAATCCACGGCATTCTGGCTGCATTTTCAAAAGTATATTAGCCTTGATGACCTTTGTAGTTGTCTCACGTTGTCCGGATTTCATTGTGATGGGCAGCGGGCTAGATATGGTAATCGAGACGTACAAAAGAGAATCGCTATCTTTGGCAACGTATCTCTGTAAGGTAGAAATTACATAAAATAGACCTGTACGTTCATCTAAAATGGGTGGGTATAAAGTGTAAACTTGAGGTTCTAACAATGGGATGCGTAGGAGGAAAACTACTTTTGTTTTTGTTTGAAATGATTCAAGTTCCATTAAATTGAGATATTCCGATAGTGTTGACAAATTGACTGGCATAGGTAAATTGTTTTTTGATAAGGAATGAGAGATTTCTTGAAGAGAATTTACTAAATCATGAGGAGTAATTATCGAAGGATGAATAATAGAAACATATAACTTTCCATTAGTTGTTCGCAAAGTTCCAAAAATTGAAATCTAGCTTCATAAAAGGCAAGATCATCTGAAATTTCATAAATTCTATTTTTAATAACCTTTATGTCTTCGTTAAAAGTAGCTTCGTCAATTTGCAGTTTCTGTATAGTATTATTGAAGTTCTTAATAACCGACATGATTACTGAGATCTGATTTTTCATAAGGTTTTCAAGCTCATGTTCCTCTTTAGAAATTGTGTTAATGCAGTCGTTATAATATTCAACATCAGATGAATCGAGGTTACCTGTTATTGCTTTCCAAATTGTATCTATGGCATTAATTAGGCCGCGTTTCATGCGCGATGCGCTAGTTGTATCGTTGAAAATTTCGTAATATTTGGTTTTCAAGGAACGGAAAATTTGATAGAGAAGGCTCGTATGTGTCTTAGTTTCGCTTCTAAATACTTTCATGCGATTAGTAGATTTATTTACGAGAGAGGTTAAGTGTTCCAGCATATTATTGTTATCGTCGAGCGCGTTTTTGGTCAGTTCAAGATCTTTGTAAACGAGTAATGTCCAAACTTCGTTAGAAATTTTGAGAGGGCCATCTTCTTGGAAGTAGATACCTAATGTGTTGTTAATGGGTTTGATGTCAAGCTGGGCCGTACAAACAGCAGACTACACCAGGAAGAAAAACTAAGTCTCAAAACATGGTTTCAGTTTGTCGAAATTGACTTTAGTTGTTTTGTTTGTTTCCGGATTTTTGAGTAATGCTGAATTTTCAAATACTTGAATGACCTCATAAGGTCCATCTAATTTATTTTGAAGCTTATTGGAAATTTGGGATTGTTTGACAAAGACTTTGTCACCAATTCAGGGGTTCAAATTCTAATTTGGGCAGAATCACATTTTTAGGAATGGCATTACAGTTCAAGACTGTAGTGAGAAATTCGCCGTTAGAATTGATTTTAACGATGGAGCTGGGTAGAACGACTTTTTCTACCTCGCACGCCAGAAGGATGGCTTCGGTATTTTTAAGCTCTGATTTAAGCTTGATAACCTGTTCAACTCTAGGAGGGACTGGGATGATATTTTGAACTTCTCTTTGAAATTAGAAGTTTGGGGATTTCCTTTGAAATCAGAAGTTTGGGTATTTTATTCATCACCTACTTTGAAAAGAGGGATGGTTTTGAATTCTGTGATTAATTGACGATTTTTCAAATCGATAATGCAATCGTAGTGCTCGAGGAAATCTGAACCAAGAAGGCCATCGAAAGCAATAGATTTTTCGTGAATATAAATTTTGTGGTAGTCGTTGGGAGCAAAGGGAACTAAAACTGCTTCTGAGTTAAAAATATTACACGTTTTTAACTTGTCCAGCTGTATTGATATAATTTTTATTTTTTCTTAACTTTTAACGAAGGTATCTGTCGTTTTTAAACAAGCCCAATGTCCCCGTCCTTTTGTTTTTATACTGAACAGAAGTTCGGTCTCCTCTACGTTCTTTCTGAAACACCTTGTGGCTGCAACCTCACCGACGAGTAAGTTGTCTGACATTTTAAATCTGTCCTGTTTTCTTTGCTAGCATCACAATTGTGTTTTCAGAATCCTGATGATGGCTCCATAGAGAATGCCGAAAGCTTGATTTTATCGTCAAAAGAGTCAACTTAAGCCTAAAAGTTTTGCCAATTTCTTCAATAACTTATCCAAAGCTGCGTTTCTCTTTTCTCTGAAACAAATAATAATATTGAATATCTATTTTTCTCAAAAAAATCGCCGGGTCCCAACTCGACGGCAAACAATCTAACATTGAACTACAACATAACCATAGACACATATGTACCTATTATGATATTCTTTACTTTTCACTTTCCATAAACACGGTTCACTTTGATATATAGAGGTAAACTCTAGGAGCATTTCGCGATACCGGGCTGTATTTTGCGACATGACGTCTACCACCGACAAAAATCTTGACTCTACTGAACTCACAGTTCACGTACACCTACCGCCATACACGCTCCAATCAGCATGATCCAATCAAAACTTGGTGTTTTGTAATACCCCTTCATCAGAAACTCTTCCATTTGTCCCAAAATCTGCCATTATAAATCAGTATCTTGCGTCAACAATTGCCATGAGAACCATGCTGTGTCGTCCTTTGTAGTTGTAGTAATAAGAACCGCTGTCAGCAGGTGGGATTATATCAATGTGTTTCCCATCTATTGCTCCCAGGCAATGAGGGAAATTCCACCTTTCTTCAAAGAGGTTTGCAAGTTCTTTCCATTTAGCGGAAGTATCGGGAAACTGCAAAAGACAAATTTAATTAAAAATACCTGTACTGGATATATCCTCTTTCAAGTCTCAACGGCTGAACAGATTTGAATGAAACTTGGTAAGTATGATATGAATAGATGAAGTACTGGATACTTCTTATCACGGTGGCCGCGGGAATCAGCTAGTTTCTAAATACTCTTACCGGTATGTAATCCTTTTTGAGAACTTTGAAAATAGCATTACAGGTTTGTGGTATAATTCGCCCTAAAGATTGAGGCGATATTATTGCCGAAAATTTTAGGCATTCATATGTTCTCGCTGTTACTAGAAATCGTGAAGACACTGTTAGCCTCTGGTGTGCAGATATAGGGTTTCTCATGACAGTGTTTTGCTTCTCAATTAGCGGAGTCACTAACGATAGAAGTTTCATGTAAGTTTCTTCATTCATTCGTAAATAATTTCGATGATCTTTTGGCGTAATCCTCAATTCTTTTAATAAATTTGTATGAGTAAACTGTTTTCTTTTCATTAACCACTGTTTGCATCACACAGCTCGATCTTTTCTTTTTTTTTTGTTTCTTTACTACGAGTAAAATGCCCAAAACTGCTGAAACATCGTCGTCTGTCACTGGTGACGCCATCGCTTCAACTGAACATCGCTACCAATTGGACAGTTCAAAATAATCGTGTGTGGTGTATATGGACGAACTGTAAATTGGATCAAGTCTGCAGCGTCATGCCGATCGGACGATAGGAAGGATGGTGTATGGCTAGCTTAAGGTTCTGGTAAATCGCCCTGTATAAGGCACTGATAGCAGTTGTCCCGTAATTTCGATCCGGAAAGTTTTTGAGACGAAAATCGAGATAACGGAGGTATTTACTATGGAAACTGACCCAGGGGGGTCAGAAAATGGTGCTTCCACCATGGCAATGGCGATGGAGTCGAAGGAGCAGGCCGTAGAGGAGTTGAGAGCTGAATTGGAGATGGTTCGACATTAGCTGTCAAAAAAGGACCATGATAAGAAGACCAATGAAACATTGATGATCATCGAAACCCAGCAGCGGACAATTACCGACCTAACAGTTAAATTAGACCTCCTACTGAAAACCCAGGTACCTTCCCATCTAAATATTACACATTCTTCCCAAACACTCCAACAAAATCCCAGTATAGACAAAGCTATCAATCTTAAGACGAGTACGCCACTGAGAGTGATAAGCAATATGAAACTGGGCTCCGAAATTAAATTCGTATTACGGGCAGTTTCGAGTCATTTTATTTATTGAAAAGTAGTGTCAAGCGTGAATTAGTTAAACTGAGACACTTTGAAATAAACAAAAAGCGAAGATCTGCGGGGTAAGTGTCATTTGCACTTGAAATAAGAAATCTCGAATCGCCAACAGCTGATCGGTACCATCTTTCCTCCGAGGGGTCGACCCGGGAAATCGGTACCTGCGGCGCCTTGCGTGGATCAGCGTAGACAGCCATATATACACAATACAGGGTGGGGCAAAAGTCACGAAGGGATTTGAAAAATTAATAACTTTTTTAAATTTATTTTGTTTTCATTTTTTTTTCAGGACCGTGTAAAATAAATCCTGGAGATTAATTATGGAGCGTTACAACCTCAATCAACGAACCAAACTTATAGAATTTTATTTTGAATATCACCATTCAATAATTCAAACTCAACGAGCATATCGTCGTCATTTCAATTTGCGGAATTCGCCCTCTGAATCAATGATTCGACGCTTAGTGGCACGATTTCAGCAACAAGGCACAGTTATGGATCTCCCACGAAGCGGAAGGCCACGTTCCGCAAGAAATGAAGGGAACATTCAACGCGTTCAGGAGAGTGTTCAGGAGAATCCGGAAACCTCAACCCGAAGACGTTCTGCTGAGCTGCAGATGTCTCAAAGGTCTTTACGCAGAATATTAAGAGGAAATTTACATCTGTTTCCATATAAAGTGCAGCTAGTGCAAGAACTAAAACCAGCAGATTTTCAAGAACGACTAACTTATGCAGTTCGCTTGCAAAGAATGGCTCGAGAAGATAATGAATTTATTCATTCTCTGATCATGAGCGATGAAGCCCATTTTCATTTGAATGGCTTCGTAAATAAGCAGAACTGCAGAATATGGGGTACCGAGAACCCAAGGGTGGTTCATCAAAGGCAATTACATCCGCTTAAATGTACAGTATGGTGCGCAGTTACGTCTCAACGAATTATTGGACCATTCTTCTTCGAAGACCACGATGGGAATGCTGTATCTGTAGATGGCGACCGATATCGTGATATGATTCAAAATTTCTTAAGACCAGCTCTTGCTGACAATCAAACGATGACTTTCCAACAAGATGGAGCCACTGCGCATACTGCTCGAGCCACTATGCACCTTCTAAGGCAGATTTTTGGCGAACGTTTAATTTCGAGAAATTCAGGATTCAATTGGCCCGCCCGCTCGCCGGACTTAACAGCCCCTGATTATTTCCTTTGGGGATATCTGAAAGGAAAAGTGTATATTAATAAACCCACAACCCTGCAGCAACTAAAAGATAATATTCGAGCAGAAGTAAGTGCTTTGGGGCCAGATATTCTGACTCGGGTAATGGAAAATGCTCTTGCAAGAGCTGCACTTTGCGAGGCTGAAAATGGCGGTCATTTGCGTGATGTAATCTTTCACACTTAAATTGTAAACAAACTCCAAACATTGCATTTTAGTTTTGTGTTAGGAAAAAAAATTAAAATTAAAATTTAAAAAGTTATTAATTTTTCAAATCCCTTCGCGACTTTTGCCCCACCCTGTAGAAGACTAAAAGCATAGGCGGAGATAATAGAGTGTAGATGTCGGCATTCCGTATCAGCTCTAGACAGAGTGAAGATAGCGCAACTGAAGAGTCAACAGACGAGGGAAGCAAAAGAAAGAGGATTGAAGAGCAAGAGACAGAAGCCTTTAAAAAAAGTAAAAAGATAATAAGAACCCCGACAAAAGATGGAAATAAAAGAGTTACTAACAAGGAGATGGAAGAAATTAAGGACATGATGAAAAGTCTTATGGAGGAGTTTAGAGGGTTTCGGGAGGAAAATCGTGAGGAAATGAGGTTACTTAAAGAACAAAATACAATTCTTAAACAAAGAAACGAAGACATGATGCAGGAAATCAGTATGCTTAAACAGAGGGTTGAGCAGTTGGAAGAAGTAGAACAAAGGATAGAGCACCTAGAGAAAGGTAGAAGAAAAAATAATATAGTGATCTCGGGTTTAAACCTAGGGACAGGAGGTAACGAGGATTTAAAGCAATCAGTAGAAAACTTTCTGAAAACCAGACTGTCTCCAGAGGCAGATATTCAGTCCGCCCAAAAAATAAAAGAGAACCTCTATATTGCGGAGTTGAAGAGTTTTGATGCTAAAATGAAGATCATGAAAGCCAAAGGTAAGGTGCAATTTTTGAAAACGCAAAAAATCTACATAAACAGTGATTTGACAAAAAGTGAGATGATGATTCAAAAGCATATAAGAGACAGAGCTAAAACGGAGAGAGCAAAAGGAAATACAGTCAAGATAGGTTATATGAACTTGCTGATCAGTGGAGAAAAATGGAGATGGGATAAAAAAGACCAGGTGTTGAAACCAGACACATTGATCCAAAAAAACTAGTTACGTTTAGAGAAAAGGATATCTTGGAGACGACAGAAAATGTGGCTATGACAATGGAACAGGTAGGGAACAGGAATAAAAATAACGAAAGAAATAAGACGTTAAGTACGTATAAATTTAAAGAAGAGCAAATAAGAATTGCAACTTGGAATGTCAGAAGTATCTACGAAGCAGGTGCACTGAAAAACTTAGTCAACATAGTGAACGTATATAAAGTACACGTTCTAGCTCTTCAAGAAACGAAACTTAAAGAAACAGGAATATCCCAGTGCGAAAATTTCGTATTTTGTAATAGCGGTGGTGCAAATTGACTTTTTGGGACAGGATTTCTAATAAATGCAAAGCTAAAAGACACGATAGTAGAATTTAAACCTATATCGGAAAGATTGTGTTATCTACGCCTGAGAGGAAAGTACAGGAAAGTAACAATGATCAATGTACATGCCCCAAGTGAAGACAAGGATATGGATATCAAAACAGACTTTTATCAACAGTTAGATGACGTGATAAATAGTCTACCAAAATACGATATCAAAATAATATTAGGAGACTGCAATGCAAAGTTGGGCGTGAAGACACTTATCGAAACGTTACAGGAGGGAAAAGCAAACATGAACTCTCAAATGAAAATGGCAAACTCCTGATTAACTTTGCAATTGAACAAAATTTCAAGATAATGAGCACTTATTTTGACAGGAAAGATATCCACAAGACAACATGGATCTCACCAGGTGGTAATACTGCGAATCAAATTGACCACGTACTGATCGAAAACAAGCATGCCTGCAATATCCACAATGTTAGAAGTTACCGGGGTGCAGATAGTGATACGGATCACTTTATGGTAGTAGCTGTTATAAAACAAGAAATCCCGAAGAAACAGTTAGAGAGACAGAAGACAATCAAAAGGTACGAAACAAAAGCGCTAGAAGATACGTCAGTTAGACACCAACTTGAACAAGCAATAGCGACAGGACTGCAAAACACACCAGTTGTGCAGGATATTAATCAGGAATGGAATCATATCCAAGCAATAATCACTAATGTAGCAGAACAGATGATGAGAAAAACGAGTACTAGAAAAAACAAAGAGTGGTTCGATGATGACTGTAAACGGGAATTGGAACAAAGACAGAAAGCAAAAATACAAATGGATGTATCTAGAACAACAGAGTCAAGGAAAAGATATGAGCAAGCCAAACGAAAAGTGAAAGAGATGTGTAGAAAGAAAAAGCGTGAATACTGGGAAATGGGCTTGAAAATGATAGAAAATCACATGATCAACAAAAACATTAAGAACTATTATCAGGATGTAAGAAGAAGCAAATTGGGTAGTCAAAGGTCTTCTTGCTTCTATAAAGACAAAGATGGGTCGTTAATTGGTGACATTCCAGGAAAATTAGAAAGGTGGGCCAAACATTTTGAGGAACTGTTAAAGCTATCAGACGAAGAGGAAAGGAACACGGAAGCAGCACCACTAATCGAAGATGACAATCAGGGACAAATACATGAACCAACGGATCTGGAAATAGAGGAAACAATAGGAAGATTAAAATACAATAAGAGTCCAGGAGAAAATGGAATCACAGCAGAAATAATAAAAGCGGGTGGACAAGATTTACACAAGCGACTTGGAAGTCTGATCAGATATATATGGAATCAAGTGGAACCCTCTACCAGATGAATGGAAAAACGCCGTAATCTGCCCAATACACAAAAAAGGTGATAAAAGTTCATGTGAAAACTATAGAGGCATTGCCCTGTTAGACACTGCATATAAGATACTAGCATTTCAACTAAGGGACAGATTGAGCATATATGAAAATGAGGTTATAGGTGAATATCAAGGAGGTTTTAGAAGGGGCAGGTCCACAATAGACCAAATATTTACAATGAAACAGCAGTTCTATAATAGCTATGAACAAAATCTTGGTTTACAAGCATTATTTATTGATTTCAAGCAAGCGTATGATTCCATTGACAGAGAAAAATTATATGAAGCTATGAGACTGCTGGGATTACCAAGTAAACTGATAAGGTTAGTCAAAATGACAATGGACGGGACAATGAACAAAGTCACATTGGAAGGGAAAACATCTAGAGCTTTTGGCGTAACGAGAGGCCAGAGACAAGGGGACCCGCTATCTACAACATTGTTTAACTCTACGCTGGAAGCTATTTTACGTAATTGTGGTATACAAACCGACGGAGTTGTTTACTATAGAAAACATCAGTTGATTGCTTATGCCGATGATATAGCAATAATAACCAGATCCAAAGCAGAACTTGAGAAGACGTTTAGAAGGTTAGAAGAAACTGCCAAACGTTTTGGGCTTCATATAAATGAAGACAAAACAAAATACCTTGAAATGAGAGGAAGCAATGAAGGACAGTTAACAATAAGAAGTAGTTGCAGAGAATACTGTTCCGAGAAGGTGAATTAATTTGAATATCTAGGGGTCACAATAACAGATAAAGCAGAAGAAGATTTAGAAATTGAAAAAAGAATAGCAAAAGGGAGTAAAGCAATGGGGGCTTTAAGCAAGATGATAAACTCGAGGTGGATATCAAGGAAAACAAAGGAAAGGATATATAAATCAGTTATCCAACCATCAGTACTTTACGGCGATGAAGCTTGGGTGTTAAGCCAGAAAAACGTACAGAAATTGGAACGCTGGGAAAGAAAAATGTTACGTAAAATATATGGGGGCACAAAAAACAACGATGGTACATGGAGAAAGCGAACTAATAAAGAACTGATGGAGATGTATAACCAACCCAGTATAATACAAAAAGCCCGAGCTCAAAGAGTGCGCTGGTTAGGACACGTTTACAGAATGCCGTCTCATAGGAATGCCAAAAAAGTTTTGTTTGGAGGAGAAGGTAGTAGAAGAAGAAGAGCAAGACCGAAGAAGCAGTGGCTGGAAAGTGTCAAAGAGGATATACAAAGACTAGGCATACCAGACTGGGAGGAAAAGACCAAAAATAGAAAAGCGTGGAAAGAAGTTGTCAAAAAGATAGAAGCCATGGGCCTTCAGGCCTGAAGCGCTGAATTATATATATATATATATATATATATATCAATCTTAAGAGACCGTTAAATAATTCAAGCGATCTTTCCACTGACGACGATACACTCCCTGACGGTTTCATAAAGGTTAAGCCCCGTAAAACGTGAAGAAACAAGACCGACACGACAGGCTTTCCTCCTCTCCCTCCACCAAAATCGCAGTCTGAAACGTCTCGTTCAACTGCAAGCGATTCGAATAAACAGCCTGTGGCTAATCTGTCGGTTACTTCTTCACCTTCGACATCTCAGGTATCAGAAGACACGACTGCACAGCCCCCACGCAGGGTATCTGTTACTCCCATCGTTCTTCGCGATGCTCCGAGATGGCGAAGCGTAAATCACAAGTTTATTTCTTTGGGCATCAAATTCGAACGCACGGTTGCCGTCGATGCAGGAATCAGGATAATTCCCAAGTCCGAGGATGATTACCACAGGACTATTCCTCTCTTCAGGGAGGAAGAGGTGCCCCATCACACTTTCCCTCTACTCTCGGAGAGGAATATTCATGCTATAATCAGAGGAGCACCTGCGACACTTTCGGAAACGGAGACCAAGGGAGAGTTGCAACAGAGGAGATGTTCTCCCCTGCACATAATTCGCCTGAAACACGGTGGCGGCGTGCCTATGCCTTTGGTGGTAGTAATACTGTCCAAGATAGAAAAATCTCAGCAGCTGTTCAACGAACATGAGCTGCTAGGTTTGGCTGTCCGAGTCGAAGTTCAAAAGAACTCAAGACTTATCGGGCAGTGTCACCGCTGCCAAAAATATGGGCATGCGCAATCTTACTGCACTGCACCACCTAAGTGTCTAAAATGTGCTTCTGACCACATGACCCACTTATGCCCTCAAACAGAACAAGAGGAACTAAAGTGCGCGAACTGCGGAGGGGGGCATCCTGCGAATAGCCGAACTCGCAGATTTGCCCCTAAGAAAAATCTGCAAGTGATAGCGCAAAGGCGCAATGTAAGTTACGCGGATGCAGCTAGGGATGCAACCCGGGCCCGCTCTGTGAGATCTTCTGAGAACACGCAATATGTGGACCTGGCAACCGGTAACCTGTAAGGTCCTTACAGCAGATCATAGGTCCTCTAATTAGCGTAACACAGGCTTTGCAGGCGATCTTGCAAATGGCTAGGTACAATCAACGACAGCCTGCATTTATCAAAATTCTTTTTGGAATTGTTTGGGTCTAAAGGACATTCCCAAAAAACGGGAATTTTATCAAAGGAGGAAAGTATAGATGTGGCCTTGCTGCAGGAAACATTGCTTATTCCGGGAGATCGTCTAGCTTTCCCGAACTACGATGTTATCCGGGCTGATAGATTGACTGGACGGGGTGGCGGCTTGGCAGTGCTAGTGAAACGCGGTATTCACTACCGCAGAAGCACAAACGCTGAGATGCAGAGCATCAAAGCGGCTTCCCAGGTGGTCAATATTACGGGAGGTGTGCCGTTAAAAATCACATCGGTGTATGTCAGGTGTGGTATCAGGCTGCAAGAGGCGGATCTGGAAGTCCTTTTAGACTGCCCGGGTCCACTTATTGTGGCAGGGGACTTCAACTGCAATCATCGAGCATGGCATTCTAGGTTGAATCCCACCAGTGGGAACCGACTGTACAACCATGTGATACGAAGTGGCTACCTCATACATAGTACTGAGGAACCGACGCACCACCCATTTAATTACCTTCAGGCACCTGATGTACTTGATTTTGCATTATCCAAAAACTGTAGATACAGTATCACTTCTCGAATCATGTATGACATCTCAAGCGATCATCTTCCCGTCATTTTGGAAGTGGATAATGAGCAGACCTTGTTGGATGAAACCCCTCCAAGGAAAGGCATTGGTTGGGAGCTATACAAGTCGCTCCTCAGAGAGTTCCCCAATATTCCGATCATAGATGATGAGAACGGTATAGATGCGGCTCAAGCAGAGTGGACAAGTTTTCTTCAGCAAGCCCTGCAGTGTGTAGCTGTACTTCCCATGCAGCGACACGGCTGACCTTTTCTGCCAGCAGACATTCGTCAGAAAATTTCTGATAAAAGGGCTGCAATTAAGCAAGCGAAAAGGTCTTGTCATCCTGATGACACTCGCAGAGCGACGAATCTTGTTCATGAAGTAAGAAATGCTCTTCATGAATTCCGCAATGAGCAATGGAACGACTTTCTGGCGGGGATGGTTGACTCAAGCATTCCTCTCTGGAAGGTGGCGAAGTCGCTCAAAAACGGAAGGCGTGAACAAATCCCACACATTCACGGTCCTGGAGGCATTGTCTTCATTACAGAGGAGAAGGTTGAGGTTTCCGCCGATGCCAAGGAAAGACAGTTCTCTCCCAACTATGATCTTGATAATGACCTCGACGAGGAGCAACACATCGTAAGATCTGTCAGGAGATATTTTAGGACAAACGGCGTCAGTGAAAGACGCGCTATCGTTGGTGATTTTTCTTCATCAGAAGCTTCTTCAACCGAAAATCTGCTTAGCACACCAGCGGCATCTCCTGAGATCCCGCATTGCACACCAGCAGAGATTCAAGGTCATATTAAAGACCTTAAAGTGCGTAAAGCACCTGGGGAGGATCAAATCACTAATAAGGTGCTGTAGCTGCTTTCGTGGAAGTCCTTAACTTATATCGTGGCAATAGTCAATGCCATTCTAAGGATCCAGTACTTCCCATCCGCGTGGAAGACCGCTGAAGTTATAATGATTCCAAAGAAGGTGGCTTCGATATTTCCCCAAGATTATCGTCCCATTAGCCTGCTGTCAGCTCCGTCTAAGCTCGCTGAAAAGGTGATTCTACGTCACTTTGAGAATTTCTCGTCAGATCACCATATGATTCCTGAGGTGCAATTCGGTTTTCGGTCTGAACATAGTACGGAGCTACACGCGGTTAGGCTGGTGGAACATGTAACCAGAAGATTCACCCTTAACGAAAGTACTGGCATCTTGATTTTGAATGTCTCAAAAGCATTTGACAAGGTGTGGCACGCGGGCCTCTTGTATAAACTAATCCAAAAGGGCTTCTCTTTTTGGCTTCTAAAACTACTGAAATCCTTCCTTGAAGGTAGGAAATTTCATATCAAAATTGACAATGTCTTGTCGACAACACGGCTGATTACAGCTGGCGTCCCTCAGGGTTCGGTCCTTGGACCTATCCTTTACTCACTGTACATCCATGACGTCCCTAGTCCCAGCAACTGTGAAGTCTATCTCGATGCTGACGATACTGCATTGGTGGTTCAGTCGTGGTCTGATCACCTAGTCCATGACAGGCTGCAAAGTGCGGTGGAGGAAGTATTAGACTGGGCGGATCCTGGGAATCCTCCGCTAAGTATATCGGTGTCATTCTGGACAAAGGGATGACTTGGCGGAACCATATAGAAGCGCTAAAAACTAAATTCCAAATTACGTTTCGACAACTTTACCCATCATCATGTAAACGTTCAAAATTAAGTTTGATTAACAGGATTCGACTCTATACGTTGGTCATAAGACCAGCAATGACTTACGCATGTGCGACTTGTTGTTTTATTGCTAAAACACACATGCGAAATCTGCAGGTTCTGCAAAGCAGGACGTTGCGCACTATTGCTGATGCCCCATGGTATGTCTCTAACGAAACTCCAAATAGAGACCTCGATGTCCCTTACCTAAAGGACTACATTAAGCAACAGGCGCAGCGGCCCTATGGCCTAGCGGAATCGCACGGCAACCCTCTGTTGCGTGAGTCAGTGGACTACACAGTCGAGCAATTTCGCAATCACAAAAGGCCGCGGCTCGCACTGTAATCAAAATTAACTCGTGAACATATCAAAATCTGTGAAGTGATTTAAACAATGCCTAAACGCTGCCTATCCTAAAAGATTCTCTTCTACCCCTCTCGTTCTTCCTTCTCTCTTTTCCTTCCCTTTTTTCCTTAAAATTGTCTGGTTTCTGGGTTACCAGACCTGACAGACTTACAAACTGACACTGTGACTCAAGAGCTAAGGTCCCACGGACCGCTCTGACAACTAACGATGACTTGAAAAAAAAAAGATTCTGGTTTGGTCATCTAGTCAAAAAGTGTTAATTCAAATCGAATATCAGCTACCGGGGCTCATTCACTCTTGCGTTTTTCCGAAAAGACCTGAAACCAGTGGAATGAGTTGTTATTTATCTATTTAAGCAGACTGTTAACTTTGAACCGGACTTTGTGATGATGATGAAATAGTAAGTATAAGCACATTATACAGGAATTGTTCTTGGGATTAACATGGATCTAAAACCAAAATTTTGAGATATTAATACTAGTCTCCTTTTGAGGTAGGTTCTATTCAGTATGAGCCAGCACCAAAGGGTTTCCGAGTCCGCAAGTCTTGAAATACACCAATTACTGATTCTCATTGCGAATAAAATCTCAAAAATTATTAAGGAAAAAAAACTGATCGGGTTTCCACATCACAGAAGGACAACGCGTGGGAAGAAGTGGAAAATGAATTCAATGCATCATCGCCTATTAGCATCTTTAGAATGGCAGCAAGTTTAAAAAAAGATTTATCAAAATAGAAAGAGGCAGCTAAGACAATCATTAACAGATGAAAAAAGAAACTAATAAAACATGAAGAGTCAGATGAGGTATTGTCGATAATTAATGAAAAAACCTTATGTGGAATGCATAGTCGATATGATGATGATGCTGATAAAACCCAGATTGTTTATAATAGTAATAATAATAATATTGAATATGAATTTAATTCAAATGAACGAAATGAAAATTTAGGGGAGAAAGAACCTGAAAATGATGATATCTGTATTATTGTAAGACTTTAAAATTAATTTGAAAAATAAACTGGTACTATTTCTATAGAGTTGGAAAACGTCACTTTGCTTTCGTGTAATGAGTAAAATTTTGTCAGAAGTGTTTCGCAAAAGGTTAATTTCAACATAGGGATCCATTCTTTAATGAAACGATGTCACCTGTATTTAGCTTCAGAATTGTGCGAATATTTACCAAGTACTTTAAAACAATTACGCAATACATTAGGTTTCAAAACAAATTAAAAAAATAATTAACACGATTGGGAGAAATTACATTAATAGAATAATCTCAAATATTACACAATAAATGCTCTATCATTCTTACCAATAATTTTTTTCTCTTTATGTTTTTTTTCATCTTTTGCAATTCAACATACATATGATCCATGCACAGGCGTTGTCCTCCTATGGACATATATTTATTTACTCGTTTCATGTTCCCTGTATTTTAGAGTAAATAAATAAATATTATTATTATTATTATTATTGTTATTATTTCATACATAATTATTTTCTTTTATATTTTGAATGAACAATTTTAGGAAGTTTATTAGATACTGGTGTGGCTAGAAAGTGTTTCATTTTTCTCGCTCAGAAAAAGTGTGTTTGCTGACAGGGAAATACACTTTTCAAGACCAGCGTGGAAACACTTTTTTCCATATGAGGATTTACAGCTCCACTTATAAAAAACCAAGATTTCTTAAAAATTTCAAAAATACATTTTTTCTAGGATGCTTTGGAGTTTGATAACAGTAGTCCAAGCCAGTCTGCTTTGAGTTGGGGAAAGCAGCTACAGAAGCCATTAAGTGGGCCACTCACTTTTAAAGACTCAGATAATTGTGAAGAGAAAGATAAACAATCTCAATCCAATAGTACACATGCAAACATTGTAAGTTTTATTAAGGGTTCACACAATATCAAGAATGCTTATACCTTTACTATTCTGCTCAGGCACAGCCATAGATGTGTATAAAAGCTATAAGGTTCTTTTTTTAATAAGCATGCTTGGTAGTCTATGGACTTACAGATTTATGGTATGTTTATGCAGAAGTTATTAAATGCAGGCATAGTTAAATTACTTGTTACAATATGTTTTCATACAGTTAGATAAATAATAAATAATGTAAAGTAAGTTCAAGATAGTTAGAATAATATGATCTATAGATATGTTTGCTGAAATGTTTTAAGATTCATATCTTATTGAATGATTAATAAATCCTCACACATTTAAATAATATGCTGTTAAAAACTTAATAATTAGAACGATTTTCCAATAGTAATTGTTTCATTCTTTTACAGATAAAAACTGCAAAAAATCAAGTAGGAGTAGACTTACAACAGTAGTTAAAACTATGACGTCTTCAGTGATTGCAAAACATATGATCATCTGTTGATAAGCGCCTTTCATTGTTGAAGGAGTATTAGGGCATATGGAGGAGGAAAACCAGCTAATTCTTAGAAAACGAAGCTAGCTACTCGAATATGAGTTTAATATTAAAACCGATCATTAGTAATACTAAAAGGTAGTAGTAAACATTTTGTAATGTATACAGGATTCCTATGATTAATGTTACAATAAGACACTAAAAAAGTAGATATATTTATTTGTGCTACCTACTATGTATACAGGTTAATGCATATATCTTATTATTTATTATATACATTTTGACGAAGCAGTTTTATAAGTTTTATACTAGACTACAGCAACATAATTTTAAATGATGCTCTTTTTTAACTTTTGGTTTCTATGATAATGTATTATCAGATAATTTTGTAAAGTATTTTTTCTCTACAGGGTGGTCGAGTGCTACGTAGACAAATAAATATATTATAGCTAACTAAAGTAGTTTTCGCATTTTAAATAAGCAGTTGTAATTTAAAAATCTGTGGCAACCTACAACTTGTTTTTCGAGTGCATCACAGATTTTTAAATGTTAATGCAAAATGCGAATATTTCGAAAACTATTCTAGTTAGGAATGGAATATGCTATATCAAAGATGTTTAGTACT
Organism: Acanthoscelides obtectus; assembly: GCA_963669975.1. Classification (NCBI taxonomy): domain Eukaryota; kingdom Metazoa; phylum Arthropoda; class Insecta; order Coleoptera; family Chrysomelidae; genus Acanthoscelides; species Acanthoscelides obtectus. The sequence goes on from CAVLJG010000009.1 coordinate 30,860,021, forward strand.
ATCAGTAGTTCAAAATAGTGTAGTATACATTCCAATAAAAAAGTACAAATACTTCTTTGTCCACTTGTAACGGTTTCACCGTCCGATCGTATTTATTAAATCACTTCTCGATTATCATTTCATTAATCCCATCTCTAGCTTTTTTGCTTGGAAAATTTTCCGCTTGGAGCGCTTGATGCGGAGTTCCTGATCTGCGATCTTCCTCGCGCTTCCTTTTCACTTGAGCCGCCGATCGAACAACGGCTAGAAATTTCTTCTCTGTAGCACAAGGTTATATAGCACCATGTGCTAGAATTTTCTAGAATGTGTGTCCGTATAGGACAAAAATGGTGAGTTTTATAATACTATACAGTTTTATTGCTGGATCTGCCTGTAGTTTATAGATAATCGATATGTAAGTGATTTATTTCTTGTACGATTTTAAAATATCCATCGAACGTCATTTTCGACTACTTCGATCATTCGCCATAACTTTAATCAAATCGAGGTGGAAATCGATCCACATCGATTTTACCTCTGTGCGCGTATATATATTCATAGTTCAGTGAAATTATAAGTACGTTGATTATGAATATTCGATGATTATGTTTTTATATCAGAAGCATGTGGAGAAATTTTTGATGACCACCATTTTGTTCTACGCTTTTTTTTTGCTATTTCATGATTTTATTTTATGAAAGGCATTTCCAATTTTCGGTTTGATTTTATCAAACTATATAATGTAATTCTAATCTAGAAAATCGTTGGTTCTCTTTTGAGGCAGACTGAGATTGGAAATGCCTTGGCCATTAGAGCACGTTGCTAATGCACACGGTTCTTTTCCAGATTGGGGCCACCCCCTTTCTCTTTCCCTTTCACTTTGCCTAGCCTTGGCCAATATTTTCACCCATGCATGTACCTTGGCAGCGCCATCGCCTTTAACTTCGCCTACAACTGGTTGTGAAGCCACTATATGGAGGTCACCCCTCATAACTGGGACCTCCCTTTCAAGCCCCTGGCCATCCTGGCTTCAGTCGAGTAAAAATGGACCAGCGAAAGATAAGTCGATAGCGTTATAGCAGCGCCAAAGATGTAAAACTTATTTTGTTATTTTTGTAAAATTGTAATGTAATGAAAATGCCTTTTTTTCTGTTAAATAAAATCTGTTAAATTTTTGTGTTCTGTTTGTTCTTCTATCCTCTAGCCATGCCATGGTCGACACACAGCTACACGCCTGTAGATGTCTTCATGCCACCGACTGAGCTACCGGAAGCTAATGCTAACGCCCTTTCTGTGATTGTGCAGAAAAGTTGGAATCTTCATTGCATTCCATCTTTTGTGGACTTTTTGCGGAAAGGAAGCGTTACATAAATTGGCACCCGCAACGTGAGGCTTCGATAGGTGTTTGGCTTTGTCGACAAGTGGTTTGCTAGTGGAAGATTGGCAGACAGAACATAGTTTTCAAAAATTCTTTACAATCTTTGGCAGCATTTCTATTTTTAATTGCTTTTGGTACTCAAATTTCTAATTCTTTAATCATCCTTACTTTTTGCTTAATGTTTAAAATTTTTTATCAGAAGATTAAAATTTTTCCACCTGTTTATTTCATAGGCATACTATTAACTTTTAAATTGTCTTGTTTAGTAGTCAGCGAGATCATTGCCAGAATTTTTTTTCTCACATACTACTATAGTTTTTATTTACTGCTGGGGACAGTTATAACTTTTTTCTCATTGTACTTTTGAGATTGATGATATTTTGATATTTTTTTTTGTTGTTGAATATTGATAGTCTGGGGACTTTAGGTTTCCCAGCATTTTTGTCGAATATCATCAAACTTTTGATTGAGGTTGTGACTATTGTTGTTGATAGTTTACATATTCTTATATGCTTTTCATTTTTGATCACTAACCTCTTAGTTTTTGAAAGTATTTCTTCATGTGCAGTTTTTTGATTTCTTGAGACTTTTCATGTATGCATATATAGCCTAATTGTTGGATCTCTGGTGTACTGATATAGCTCTCATGATGTTTGGTACGTAGGAAATTTACTTTCAAAATTATTTTTGCCTTCCCCAAATGTATTTACTTTTTGAATTTTTGACTGTACTTGAACTTTTGATCATTTGTTTTCATTCTGATGGCAATAATCTACTGACTAGAGTTATCTGGAGTAAATCATTTTGCGATTTATCCATTTTTCTGAATTATAGGAAATTGATATTCATAATTTTTCGTATATTTTGGCGGTTTACTTTTTTTCAAGTATTGACACTTGGACATAGTACTTTGATACTTACCTTTCTTTTTTTTCAAGAAACAAATGATGTTTTTCTTGACTATATTTTTGCTACTTTTCAATGGGGGGTGACTCCTAAATCATTTTCACCTATACAAAGACACACATACTCATTTATGGTAATTAAATGTCAACCTGTTGTTTAAATACATAGTATATGTTCCTCAGTAACTATTGTAGTAATTTTGTCTCTTGTTTGGAGCATAAGTTTTCATAATTTTAATGTTTTATAGTTTTATCTGGCATATTCTTTGAGGGAAATTAGAACATTAGTGTCTGATTTTCCATTGGATGAACAGGACTTGAACGTCTCTGTACTTTTTTAATGTATGTCATATAAAATATTTTTTTTTAAAATTCGGCTGCTCCTGTTTTTGTATTGAAACTGTTTGTTTGTATTGTTAGTCTTTTATAGTGTTTTGGATCCTTTCATATTTCCGCTCAATCGAAGTGGGCGAGTTTTTCGATCTGTACATTGGAGCGAGTAGGTTTTCCTATATTCATTTTCTAGTACAGATGCGAACGGATAAGAATTTCCTTTGATAATTGCTAAGCTAATTTACTGTAAAAGGCAGTTGAATGTTTACTTTGGACATTTGTCATCGTTGATCCTTCAACCTTTTGAAATATTACAATTTGTCCAATACTCATATTTCCGCTCAATCGAAGGGGGCGAGTTTTTCGATCTGTACATTGGAGCGAGTAGGTTTTCCTGTATTTATTTCCTAGTACAGATGCGAACGGAGAAGAATTTCCTTTGATAATGAATAAACTTCTTTGCTGTAAGAGGCAGCTGATTGTTTACTTTGGACGTTTAACATCGTTGATCCTTCAACCTTTTGAAATATTACAACCAGTCCAATACTCATATTTCCGCTCAATCGAAGGGGGCGAGTTTTTCGATCTGTACATTGGAGCGAGTAGGTTTTCCTATGTTCATTTCCAAGTACAGATGCGAACGGAGAAGAATTTCCTTTGATAATGATTAAACTTATTTGCTGTAAGAGGCAGCTGAATGTTTACTTTGGACATTAGTCATCGTTGTTCTTTCAACCTTTTGAACCATTACGTCAGTCCACCATGTACAAAATTTACAAGTAATCATTATTTTTCTGATTCCAATTTAATGTGTATACTTCATCTTTTAAATATTTCATTTTTCTGAGTGTACTCAAAATTTAAATTGCATTCAAATCATGTGACAAATACTGTGTATAATATTTTATAATGTTTTATGCGTATATTTTCTGAATTTCTTTTACATACTTACGTACCTCTATTTTTGAAGTCTATTACTTTTGAAGTTTTTGATAGTATCCTCTTTTTGAATTCATTATAACTTTCTTCGAGAGCACAGACTTACATTGATTTTTGGTTCAAACTTTTGATGTTTGTTTACATATTTTTGAGTGGTTTTGAACTTTGACAGTATTTTGTAGTCTGGATAGTTACATAGATTCGTTGCGATGTATGCCTTTGAGGGTCTTGTACTATCCACAGTTTCTTTAATTGAAAGTGTTTTCTTCATATGCATTTTATTTTCTTCTTGAGACTTGTCATATATGCTTTCCGCCTAGTTGCAAATCTGTGCGTATTGATAAACTCTTGAAACCTCTGGCGTATAAGTAAAACTCACTTTTGATATAGTAATTTATGTCTCAGTTCAATTCAATCAAGTCAATTTGATTTGAAGTAATTGTCAATTCCTTCTTGAGATTTTTCATATATGCTTTCAGCCTTTGTGCACATTTGTGCGTATTGCTAAGTCTTGAGCTTGGTTGCGACATTGCTTTCATGTTTCGCTATAGATTTTGAAATATCTGGTGATTTTGCTTTTGCATTATTGCATTTGTTTTGATAGTCTGCTCTCATAATCTTTTTTCCGGCTTCCTATTTCTTTCAATTTCTGTCTTGACTTGAAGTAATCGCCAATTCTTATAGATTCAGTATAGTAATTCTCTTTTCATACTTTACACTGGTAAATTATTATAGTTTTTCTAATCTTGTAATATTTCATATTTGAACTTAACTTTCATTTTACAATGTTATGGTTATTCTCAGTGTAGACTTTGAAGTGCGCTGATGATATCAGTGATCTACATGAGAATATTCCATAGACTATAGACATTCTTGTCTAGGGCTTTGGAATGCACCTATGGTGACCCTAGAAAGTTGTCTTTGTCTCATATTTTTGCTTTAAATCAAAATTCGAATTCTTACCTATCATATTTATTTCTATTTCTTGTTCACTAGATTGTTTTTTTTTATAACTCCAATTTTGCACCTACATATATCGTAGACTTTTGCATACAATTTTTGCTTGCGGCATTACTCTCATGTATCATGATTTATTAAAATGTCTTGCGATTTTCGTTTCGCTATTTTGCATTTTACATATGCTCACTTCGTTTCTCAATTATTACTCATGAAACTTTTAATATTTTGCTTACTTTTGTTTTTTTTGAGAATTCTTTATAATATCATGCTCATATAGCTTTGATATTTCCTTTCACTTTATGATTTTAATACTATTAGATTTACAGTTGCACTTGTGTTGCACTTAGTTTTTTTTTTTGAAATTTATTTTGCTCTTTTCTATATTGTACTTCAATTTTTTTTTTTTTGGTCTGGTTCTTATGTTGTCACATGACCCGAAAATTTTGATTGAACTTACTCTTGAATTTTAGTTCATTGATTGAACTTAAGCTATATTTTGACTTTGAAAATCTTACTTCAATATTTCATGAATGTCCCTTATATACTTTAATTCTCTGAAAATATTTTGAATTATTTTGTAGTCTTACAGACTGCTGGCGCCCGACAATTTTTTTGTGGAATCAGAACTGCACTTAGTTAACATCTTTTTTGTTTAAAATACCTTCGTGATCAAGTTTTCATTGCTTCAGTACTTGTAAATTGTTTTGTTATATGACTTGAATTCCTAATGGAATTTGTTAATTTCTTTTGATTTTCATATTTTGAAAATAATAATGCACTGTTTTTTTTTCAATATTGGATATTGGTTTAAAATATCACTGTATATGATATTCTTTTTGGGTTTGGAGTATTGCGAGATAATCTGGCAATTGTTTTGAGAAAGATTATTATTTTTTTTAGTACCTCTTATGGTTCAGGTACTTACTTAGTTTTGAAGTTTTTAGTAGTCAGTCGTGCATTTTGGATGCCATTGTGATTCGTGCTTGGACTACTTCTGAAGCTTTTGGTTTATTATTTTTCTCGTCTTAGGTATGACGATGTTTTATGTTTTGGGTTTTTCATCATATGATGATAGTTTTTTTAAGTGCAACTTCACTGTACTTTTCAGCGAGTTGGTGCTATAACCATCCCTCTTGTTTGGTAGACTTGAGGCTATCCCTTTTTCTTCCAATTCTCTTCTAACATTTTTGTTTCTACCTTACTTTTGCTACTTGTTATCTGGTCGAATGGTTGTACATTTGTCCTTCCGTGATAACTTTCAATTTCCTAGTAAAAAAAAAATTCTTGAATGCTTCTTCGATTTTTTTTTTTGGTTAAGTTGGGGCGAGTGTAACGGTTTCACCGTCCGATCGTATTTATTAAATCACTTCTCGATTATCATTTCATTAATCCCATCTCTAGCTTTTTTGCTTGGAAAATTTTCCGCTTGGAGCGCTTGATGCGGAGTTCCTGATCTGCGATCTTCCTCGCGCTTCCTTTTCACTTGAGCCGCCGATCGAACAACGGCTAGAAATTTCTTCTCTGTAGCACAAGGCTATATAGCACCATGTGCTAGAATTTTCTAGAATGTGTGTCCGTATAGGACAAAAATGGTGAGTTTTATAATACTATACAGTTTTATTGCTGGATCTGCCTGTAGTTTATAGATAATCGATATGTAAGTGATTTATTTCTTGTACGATTTTAAAATATCCATCGAACGTCATTTTCGACTACTTCGATCATTCGCCATAACTTTAATCAAATCGAGGTGGAAATCGATCCACATCGATTTTACCTCTGTGCGCGTATATATATTCATAGTTCAGTGAAATTATAAGTACGTTGATTATGAATATTCGATGATTATGTTTTTATATCAGAAGCATGTGGAGAAATTTTTGATGACCACCATTTTGTTCTACGCTTTTTTTTTGCTATTTCATGATTTTATTTTATGAAAGGCATTTCCAATTTTCGGTTTGATTTTATCAAACTATATAATGTAATTCTAATCTAGAAAATCGTTGGTTCTCTTTTGAGGCAGACTGAGATTGGAAATGCCTTGGCCATTAGAGCACGTTGCTAATGCACACGGTTCTTTTCCAGATTGGGGCCACCCCCTTTCTCTTTCCCTTTCACTTTGCCTAGCCTTGGCCAATATTTTCACCCATGCATGTACCTTGGCAGCGCCATCGCCTTTAACTTCGCCTACAACTGGTTGTGAAGCCACTATATGGAGGTCACCCCTCATAACTGGGACCTCCCTTTCAAGCCCCTGGCCATCCTGGCTTCAGTCGAGTAAAAATGGACCAGCGAAAGATAAGTCGATAGCGTTATAGCAGCGCCAAAGATGTAAAACTTATTTTGTTATTTTTGTAAAATTGTAATATAATGAAAATGCCTTTTTTTCTGTTAAATAAAATCTGTTAAATTTTTGTGTTCTGTTTGTTCTTCTATCCTCTAGCCATGCCATGGTCGACACACAGCTACACGCCTGTAGATGTCTTCATGCCACCGACTGAGCTACCGGAAGCTAATGCTAACGCCCTTTCTGTGATTGTGCAGAAAAGTTGGAATCTTCATTGCATTCCATCTTTTCTGGACTTTTTGCGGAAAGGAAGCGTTACACACTCAGCACTGGACCATACCGTATAGACAAAATTACATTCAAACGACTTATTAAATGAAACATCTTCTATATTTAACATTTTCCGCTAGGGCACAAGATTAAAAAAGAAGAGAGTAGAGGGTCATATTTTAAAAAAACACCGGATATCGCTTATAATTTAACATCATCTTAAAATGACACATTGGGATCTAGCAGATGGTTTGGATTGGTGCCCCAGTTTATTTTTAAAGAAAATAGGGGCAAGCAGCTAAAAAATCATTAGCATATAGAAAAATGAACTTGTGACGCAAATATAATTAATTCTGTAATATTCCTGTGCCTTATTTCAAATTGCAAAGTTGCTGTGGATTTCAGAAATATTTTCAAATTTGCATCATTTATGTATTATGTATATATTAATTTTTGATGCCTACAAATTATTAAAATAATTATTAATTCATTTCTGAAGTCATAACGAGGGTTTTCAAGAGCTACCGGTGGCAATGCCCCTGAACAATTAGATAATCCAACTGTTCCTCATTTATGCCTAATGGCGGCGGTGGATCATCATTATGCAATACTGCGGTTGCAACAACCACAGTCAGACTCGTCTCCAGTTTGTAACGAAGACCATAACAAAGAACTGGAAATCTTCGTTTCCAAACACCGATACTTCCTTTAATTAAACTTGGGGTTCATAAATGGGCTTCATTATACATAAACCTTGCTGGCAGTAATTATTTTAAGAACTATAAAGGTATCCCATTTTGGTTGTTGCTGCAGGATCTGTTATTTACCCATATATACGTACATATACAGGGTGTCCCAGAAGTCGACGTCAAGTCGAAACCGGGTGATAGGCAAAGTCATAACAGCTATCAGAAAAATATTTAAAAAAAATTATGTATGTGTTTTGAAAATTATAGGTCTTTGAAAAAAATATAGAAATTTCACACCCTACGGCAGTCTGTCAACTCCTGTTACTACAAATATTAACTTTTTTTGGATTTTATTTTTACAATGTAGTGATGAATAATACATCTTCAAACTGGTGTCTCAACCTTGCTGCTAACTTTTCTCGTTCAGGAAAAATTGCCACTTATTTCTCAACCAAGTATTCCAAAGTAAAACTTTGCTCAACTTTAACTGGCTGTACTGGAAAAAAATGTACTACGAGAGTTTGGCAAGTAACCTTAAAAGTTGGCGCATTTAATAAGGATTCCAAAATGGTATAACACTTAGAAGATTACTCGTTAACTTATGCACAATTTTTATTTGAAGAAAAACTGATGAAAATTTTTCTAAATTTCCTAATTAAACAGCGATTATGAAAACGCACAAGGACCCTTAAGGATAACTGTTTGCACAACAGTGGGCGTCAAAATGCAGCTGATGATGATTTACCTTTACAGCAAATGCTCAAACTGTTTTCCTTCAGCCGCAATACACGCTCGACAAAAAAGATCGGGTTATTAAACGAGCGAATCCACGGTTATTAACAAACTCAGCTGCTTCCAATAGTCTTTGCCGTAGCTCAGCTACATTTTGAATCGGCTTGAAATGCACTTTTTCTTTTACAGTTCCCCAGTAAAAAAAATCTATCGGATTCAAATCTGGTGACCGGGCTGGCCACAGTATTGTACCAGACCGCCCTATCCGTCTGCCTGGAAAGTTTTGATCGAGATACTCTCTCACTGAGAGTGCATAGTGCGCTGGGCAGCCATCATGCTGAAACCACATGTCCCTGTAAATACTCAGTGGCACGTCCTCCAATAAATTTTCTAAATGATTTTGCAAAAAACCTAAATAAACCTCAGCAGTCAAAGTCTCTGGGAACTCAAACGGACCGATTATTTTACCATTTAAAATTCCTGTCCAATGGTTTATCTTGAAGCGATATTGAGATTTATCTTCTCTCATCAAATGTGGGTTTGCTATGTGCCACTCGTGTAAGTTATGCTGGTTCATGTACCCATCTTTCTTAAATGTGGTCTCATCTGACCATACAATTTTTTCAAAGATCTTCCCTGTGTCTTTCTAACATTGTGCGACAGAAAGCGACTCGGGGCTCATAATCCCGGGGCAGAAGAGCTTGAACACGCTGTACGTGGTATGGATGGATCACGTTTTTTTGCAAGATTCTATGGGCTGTACTTTTGGGCACACCTGTTTTTAGTTCTATTGCACGCTCTGAAGTACTCGGGTCTTCTTCGACAGCTCCTAGCACCACGTCTTCGTAAGGAAGGAAAGATCTTCCCTCACCGTGTGATTGGTTTGGTAGTTGGCCCTCTGAGAACAGTAAGCGGTGCACATTTGTGAACACTCGATGATCTGGATGACGAGCTGCATTCGGGTACCTCTCACAGTAAAGTCTCGCTGCAGCACTAGCGTTGCATCTGCATTCCCCATAAATGAGATGCATGTTAGCATATTCTTGTACGGTGTACACGGACATAGCGGCACGGCACAATCACACTATCAAAGATAGTCTAAGGAAAGCAAATGTTGTTTTGAAGAGCAATTGAAGAGTCCAAATCCAAATCACAAGCGATCAACAGTCCAGTTCACGAATCCAAAATTAGTAACAGTACGAAATCAACAAGCACGAACATGTAAAGATGCGCAGTAAACGAATAAGTACTGATCGGTATCAAAGTGTGCAATAGCAAGTAAGTGATGTGCTTCATCCATACCACATACAGCGTGTTCAACCTCTCCTGCCCCGGGATTATGAACCCCGAGTTGCTTTTTGTCGCACAATGTTAGAAAGACACAGGAAAGATCCACAGATCTTTGAAAAAATTTTATGGTCGGATGAGACCACATTTAAGAAAGATGGGTACATGAACCTGCATAACTTACACGAGTGGCACGTAGCAAACCCACATTTGATGAGAGAAGATAAATCTCAATATCGCTTCAAGATAAACCATTGGACAGGAATTTTAAATGGTAAAATAATCGGTCCGTTTGAGTTCTCAGAGACTTTGACTGCTGAAGTTTATTTGGATTTTTTGAAAAATCATGTACAAAATTTATTGGTGGACGTGCCACTGAGTATTTACAGGGACATGTGGTTTCAGCATGATGGCTGCCCAGCGCACTATGCACTCTCAGTGAGAGAGTATCTCGATCAAAACTTTCCAGGCAGATGGATAGGGCGGTCTGGTACAATACCGTGGCCAGCCCGGTCACCAGATTTGAATCCGTTAGATTTTTTTTACTGGGGAACTGTAAAAGAAAAAGTGTATTTTAAGCCGATTCAAAATGTACCTGAGCTACGGCAAAGACTATTGGAAGCAGCTGAGTTTGTTAATAACCGTGGATTCGCTCGTTTAATAACCCGATCTTTTTAAGAAGATGTCGAGCGTGTATTGCGGCTGAAGGAAAACAGTTTGAGCATTTGCTGTAAAGGTAAATCATCATCAGCAGCATTTTGACGCCCACTGTTGTGCAAACAGTTATCCTTAAGGGTCCTTGTGCGTTTTCATAATCGCTGTTTAATTAGGAAATTTTGAAAAATTTTCATCAGTTTTTCTTCAAATAAAAATTGTGCATAAGTTAACGAGTAATCTTCTAAGTGTTATACCATTTTGGAATCGTTATTAAATGCGCCAACTTTTAAGGTTACTTGCCAAACTCTCGTAGTACATTTTTTTCCAGTACAGCCAGTTAAAGTTGAGCAAAGTTTTACTTTGGAATACTTGGTTGGGAAATAAGTGGCAATTTTGCCTGAACGAGAAAAGTTGGCAGTAAGGTTGAGACACCAGTTTGAAGATGCATTATTCATCATTACATTGTAAAAATAAAATCGAAAAAAAGTTTATATTTGTAGTAACAGGAGTTGACAGACTGCCGTAGGGTGTGAAATTTCTATATCTTTTTCAAAGACCTATAATTTTCAAAACACATACATAAAATTTTTTTAAATATTTTTCTGATAGCTGTTATGACTTTGCCTATCACCCGGTTTCGGCTTGACGTCGACTTCTGGGACACCCTGTATATATATATATATAGTGGCAATTTTCATGTCATTGTATTACTTTTCTTGTGAAATTAAAGGTGCCGTGAACAAAACTCCCATGACTCGCTTTGTTTTTGAAATACAGGATCATTCTTAACATTTGTCATTTTTGATAGATTCTTTACAGTCTTGGAGATAATAACCAAACTTGTATTTTTATATATATATATATATATACAGGGTGGCCCATCCATGTATAGACGGAATATTACTCATAAACAAATACATTTTGGGAAAATCTATTTATGGCATTTTATACATGACATTTGAGGGCACATTTCTAAAATATTGGCAATTATACAGGGTGTCCCAATTTTGACCTACATATCAAAGTTGTGATTTTTTAAATACAATGCCTCAAATTTTATTACATATTTGGACAAACCAATTCAAACCAAAAAGATGCGGTTTTGGTAATCAGATACTGAGATGTAAGGTGTTTTGTCTAGAAAAACCGTCCACTTCGGCAACCCGTCAATCCGTCATTTTGAAATTTGGAGTGCTGAATTTTGTATCAAAAAAACTTGCACACCTCAGCTTTTACCTTATTTGTAACTTCTTCGAATTTTCATTTTTGCTCATACAGGGTGGTCAAAATGCGAATTGTACTTTGTCTGAAAAATTTCAAATGCCTGTATATTTGTGCAAGTTTGGATCGAAATGTTATAAGCTTTTTTGATGATGCGCAGGTGCGCCATCATGTTGGAAGTACATATGCATCCGAGTTTGTTGGTTGACATCCACCAAAAGCAAAGGCAAATGCTCGATCAGAGAATTCAAGTAATCTGTACCTCTTAATCTGTAGTCGAAGAAGGAAGGCCCGATAACTTGTCTGTCAATAACTCCTTCCCAAATATTCAAGCTCCATATATTTTGGAAATCTATTTGCCTAATCCAGTAAGGGTTTTCCGTCGCATATTAGTGCATGTTATGCCTGTTGACAACACCTATGCTGTTAAAAGTTGCCTCATCGTTAAAAAGAACCTTCTCCAGGAAAGTAGTGTCTTCACTCACTTTATTCCGCATTATTCTACTAAACTAAATTCGAGCTGCGAGGTCCTGAGGAAGAAGGTCTTCATGCAAGCATAGGTGATATGGATGGTACCTATGCTTGTGAATAATCCTTTGGACAGGAGTTCTGCATATATCAGTTTCTGCTCCAATTTGCCGTGTACTTAAATGGGGATTTTCCTGCAACTTTAATAGAACCTCAAACTCTCAAACTGATTCGCGTCATTGGTGACACTTGGATTATTTATACATTTTTACTATATTCCACTGCAACACTTGATTCAAAACGTTCTATTAATCTATTAATGGCATGTTATACGTGACATGTGAGGGCACGTTTCTAAAATTTTGGTAATTATACAGGGTGTCTCAATGTTGACCTACATATCAAAGTTGTGATTTCTTAAATAGAATGCCACAAATTTTATTGCCTTTTTGGATAAACCAATTTTGTATCAAAAACAACGCCAAGAATTTTTGCAGAATCAGAAAATTGCAGGATTTGGTTATTTATCTGAATGTTCAAGAGCTGTGTTACATTCTATGTTTTTCTCTGTGCGCAAAATAATAAAATTTTAGATTTTTGTGGATTAATAAGTAGATTGTGATCTAAAGGGTATTTAATTAATTTGTTAACATCGTTTTGTAAAATTTGAGTAGTATGATTGACATTATCTGGGTTAAAATAATGGAGCAATTGAGTATCGTCTGCAAATGACTGGACATGAGAATTATCAATACTTTTGTTTAAGTCGAACGTATATATGAGGAACAGAAGCGGCCCCAATACAGAGCCCTAAGGTACGCCTGAGGGAATCATTGTCTCTTGAGACATTTCTTGATTGAGAAAAACACACTGAATTCTTTGATATAACTGTCGAAAAATGAAAGGGATACACTGTCAAGACCTATGTAATTTAATTTAGCAAGTAATAATTTATGATTGATGCTGTCAAAGGCTTTCGAATAGTCTATAGAGATTAAGGCTAGTGCCATTTTCTTATCTAAGGCACTTAAAATATTGTCAGATTGAGTAGGGCAGATGTTGTACTATAATTTTTTCTAAAACCGGATTGAGTGTCGGGAAGTATAAAGAATTTTTCTAGGTAAGTGGTCAATTGGAACTTTATAATTTTTTCTAAAATTTTGAATAAAATTGGTAATAAACTGATAGGTCTGAGATCATTATACTCAGTGGGTTTCATTTTTTTAGGAATTGGAATAATTAGAGCTTGTTTCCATGTATTTGGAAAGTAGCCTTTTTCCAAACAGTCGTTAAAGATGTGGACGATGTGACGGAGAATAACTGGTAGGCAAAGCTGGATCATTGCCAGGGATATACCATCAATTCCCTTCGCATCAGATTTTGTGCTCGCTATTGCGTGTAATACGTCATTTGAACTAATCTTATTCAATGAAAAAATATATTCAGAGCTTAATTTATTTTTGAAATCGTTCTCGCAAACTAGTGAATCAACAGGTTTGTAGCTATAAATAGACATAAAATAATCATTAATTTTGGTAGGGTCATTAAAACTTGCTGGAAGGGCTGGTTTACTACGAAAATTTATATCAAGTTGTTTGAAAGACTTCCACAATTTTTTTGAACCATTTTCATTTGCCAAGTTTTCGATATATGTCTTTTTGTCCGTCCTAATCATGTTAAGAGCACGGTTTCGAAGCGATTTAAAGTTATTATAGGCGTCCACGGTCTTATTAGCTTTATATAAAGCTTGTGCAGTATTCTTTTCATCAAGAACAGTGCGGAGTTCATTAGTTAACCAAGGTGATGGTGGCTTATTAACTCTTACAGTTTTAAAAGGTGCATGTTTATTATAGGTCTCGACGATAACGCTTGTCATGTGCATTACCTTCTCATCAATATTAGATTTCGTAAATAATTCGTCTATGCCCGATGTAGAAAGATCGATAAGAAAATGATGCTCACTGAAATGTTTAAAATCCCTGCTTATGATGTTTTGTTTTCTTTTATAAGACGGAATATCGAAATGAAAAAATACGAGTTTGTGGTCCGAAATACCATTCGTGTCCATGACGGAAGAATAGCTGCTTGTTTGAGAATTATTTAAAATATTGGATCGATTAATGTTGCACTACTATCTGTGACACGGGTGGCTTCCGTTACGATTTGTGTGAACACCATCATCTCAAAACTCAGTGAGAATATATTGTTATTAAAAAAATTTATATTCAGATCTCCCAATATCACGATGTTATGATGATATAACGAAAGGCTGGGTAGGAAACTATTTAATAAATCTGCACATTGTTGTATGTTTCGAGAGGGTGGTCGGTACAAAACACCTACTAACAGTTCACACTTACCCGCAACCAATTTAACCCAAATGCTTTCGAAACAATCACCAAAATTTTTATGAATATCTACCTTTTCAGCATGTAAATTTGATTTAACATTGATTCCAACTCCACCACCACGATATTCTCTATCACAACGCAAGAAACAATAGTTCAACCACATCATCAGTAATATTTTCATTTAGCCACGTCTCTGTAACAGCGAATACATCAAAATCTTCTAATGCTATTAAATTTACAATAGCATCAAAACTAGACATGTGGGAACGTACATTCAAGTATCCGATTTGCATTTTACTATCAGCCATTAAGAGTATTTGAATCTTACATAATTTAGAGAAGATTTTGAGTATTCTAAATAATTCTAAAGTGATCAAAATAAAATTTGTGAGAGATGCCTTTGTTGAAAGAATTCATACACTGGGCAATTTTTGTCTGTCGGAAGATGATCGGTACTGTAAGATTTTTTATACTGGTGATTTGAATACGAACAGTTGCAACACTTCAAATGTGCCTGCTTACAAAAGGAGGTGTCATGGTTGTCTCCACACTGAGCACAGACTTTAGGATTTGGGCATTCTTTCCAAGAATGATTAAACCGGAAACAATTTGTGCACTGAGACACTTCATTATTTTTGTATACAGATACATTTTGAAATCCTAATAGAATTTTTCCATTATAATCTTCATAAATCTGTTATAAATTACCTGTGACCTCTGCGTAAATAATATTTTTTTTCTGTGCAATATACTTAATAAAATTTATCTTAATATCTTCTTTTTCTATGAAATGGTTCTGTGATGTCTTCTATTACCTCTTCTTCGGTAATTCTTTCATCTGGATGGTAGCCCACGATTTTAATTTTAAGTCTAAACATTTTTGGTTCAGACACCTGGTACGACGCTGGCAATTTTTTCTGAATTTCTTCCTTTAACAGGACATGATTACTTTCGTGGACCTTAGTTTCCACACCACCGTTTGTAAAATTCTTCACGTCATCAATTTTGATTTGAAGTTTAGACAAGCTTAAGTTTTTGTCTAGATCTTTACGCGTCTTGAGGCTTGTTTGTTGCTGGCTTGGTATAATCACTATGATTTTCAATGAGATTTCCTTGCTTTTTGTAGCATAGGTCTTTTTTTACAATTTGCGAATACGAAGTGCTTGTCATACTTGATTTTTCAATTATGTCAATTCTAGTATTCCGTTTCTTGAGCGCGTCAACTACAGTTTCTTTGTCGACAATAAATTCAACTGATCTTAAAATCTTGTGTTCTCGTTCACAAGTTGCTAAATCAATCTATCTTTTTCTATTAATAACTGACTGTATGAATTAACTTTTTCACATAATATTTTTATTTCCTGTTTTAGCTCCTCATTTGTTGTTCTAAGGGACTTTCTGTTTAAGGTGTTTCCGTTGGTGCATCACTTGGTTTGGTTACCACCATTTTAGCACTCTCAGACTTAGCTGAAGCAATCTCAGTAGTTTTCTTATTCATGGAGTACCCAGTATGGTCGTATCACTTTCTTCTAGTCTAGATGATTGATGAAAAATAGTTTGTCAAAATTCTTCGCTGTATTTGCCGAAAAAATGTTTGCCACTGGAAAATCTGTTATTCTCTAAGA